>JAHTLZ010003400.1:0-15991 GCA_023846285.1 Phrynocephalus versicolor | reverse complement strand
TTCCTTCCTTCCTTCCTTCCTTCCTTCCTTCCTTCCTTCCTTCCTTCCTTCCTTCCTTCCTGTTGAAGAAGAAAAACTTGGAGGCTCTGTGCTATCCTTGACTAAGCGGATGGCTATTCAAATTCTCTCACCCAGTTTCCTTCTCCTCACTTCTGTCCCAAATCGGGGAGAAAGCCAAGATAATAATAAAACCATAATCTTTTTGTTGAAGGAACAAAAAGGACTATATCATGCTTGCAGGCCTTCTTGGTGTGAGCTGGATGCCTCGATCAGATGGGGGCGGTATCTCTTCAGAATAAGCTGTGTTGTCTAAAGCCAAAGGATCCATGGTACAAAGCTAAGTATAAATGCAAGGCACTTTTCCTGACAGCTGTGAGTAATATGCCAGTAAGTGCCCTGGAGTGACTGACTGACTGACACCTGTAAGGACTGCCTAATATAATACCATCCCAGATACATATAAATCCACTAAATCCCAGCTTACAAAGTCACAGAAGGTCTAAATGAAAGTTATCTCGTTACTGAATGCTGCGGCAATCCAGCTCAGTCCTTCTTACATCTCCTGTGTGGTCTTGAATACTGGCTGCAAAGATGAAGAAAGTAGGAAAAGCTGGAAACTGGAGTTGAGCAAATAAATGGTGATAAAGACATTATACAGTACAAGTGGTACCTTGTATAAAGGAATTAATTCGTTCCAAATGAAATTATGTTAAGCAAATTTTCCTTTATACAAATTCCCATAGGAATGCCTTGAAAACAGAGTGATCCCATTTTTATGTTGTACGGATTTTCCCAATAGACGATTATGTTAAGCAAATTTCCCCTCTCTCCGGAATTTTTTATGTTGTACAAATTTTATGTTATACAAGCTGTTTGTTATACAAGGCTCCACTGTATGTCTAAAAAGAAAAGTGTCTGAAACTCGGAACCTGCAGTGAGGAAGAGCAGGTGACACCAAGAAGTAGGTCATGCAGCTGCTGCAGCAACCCAAACTTGAGGTGTTTTCAGAGGAAATAAGTAGCAACTGGTTGAATCTGTTATGAGAAGCAAGGGCAATGATTTTTTTGACAATGTCTTAAACCAAACGTAAGCATGATTCCTCACTGGAAAGCTCAGGAGTTTTGTGTTGCATGCCTCCACTTTCTGTTGTCCATCTGTTGACGGGCAAAGGACTTTTTACTGAGGCATCTTTCTGTCCCTGCTTTTGGAAACTGACTGTCTGGAAGGAAAGGGATTTTAATGGAAGGTGCTGCACTTAAAAAAGAAGTAAGTGTGTGTGTGCGTGTTTGTGCATGCGTTTGTGTGCGCACACCCACACACGTGTGTGCATGTTTGTATCAATGTATAAGGGGAGTCTGTGATTTCCTAGATAGAGTTGGACTAGGTTTCAGGAGACTCCAGCTTCACATCTCTACTCTGTTGTTGGATGCCATTGGCAGCAGCAAGGTTAAACCAATCCTTGAACATCTCACATGCTTAGTTTGAAGCCCTCTTAAGGTCATCATAAATTGAAGGGCATTGGTGGCACATAACAGCAACATATGGCTTTAAATGCATGTAATGCAGCAGTTATTTTAACATGAAATTCTTATTAATTGCTTTAATTTTTCAAATTTCTCTTTTGAGATTTTATTTGCTTTCCTCCAATCATGTTGTGAATGAAGCATCTTTGAGTCCAAGTGTTGGGAAAAAGGTGGTGGTGGGAAGTCACTTCCTCTTCCTCTTTGCTGAGGGATCGAGGAAGTGTTTAATTTGCTGATATCCTGAAGAGGCTTGCTTTTTGAGCCACTTCACGATACTGGAAATTCATACCAGAAGGAGCTAGACCAAAGAGGATTCCTAAAGCTCTGATAAAGAACACATCAAATGTGATGTCACCTCCAGCCAGTCCTATGCAGACAGGCCCTTATTAGTTGTGTCTGAAATTAAACCCCATGAGAAATTATGACATGTGGATACTGCAAGGGAGCTGCATTTTTGAAGTTTACACTTATGTGTGCACAGGAAATTGCTATAGAAAGAGTGACCACCCACAGATTTCATGGCAGTGCTTGATCTATAATTTTCAAAATTGAAGACTCACATTTTATCTTCAGTAATTAGTGTAGCAATAACGTGCTTGCCCCCGGCCGTTTCACAGGCTATTGACAAACATCACTTCTGATTTTCCTCTATCACTGCCACCAACTAGCTTTGCTAGTAAATTAGTCTTCAGACTGTTTTAAAGTTGAATAAAAATTAAAAAGTTTATTGATTACAAGGTTAAATCAAAATCATTTATGGCAACATGTTGGAGTATAAACAAAAAGAATACACTCAAACCCACTCAAGTTTGATATATAATAAAGCTGAATACATGCACACCCAGTTCCCTAGTTTACAAACTTTAAACACTTGGTTTTCTTCACAGACACTCTAAAAATCCTATCTCTTTTTTGGCCCTGTCTGTCTTTCTCTACATGGTGCCAGACCCTATCTGATTCTCTCAGACTCTGTCAGATTCACTATCTGCAAATATAGATCTTTCAGTAGGTCCCTATCTGTCTAAAACAGTGCTGAGCAGTGCCTTAAATCCTCCCAGGCCACTCCCCAGACTTTCTCATTGTTCTATAAACCCATCAATCAGTTCAGACACTTCTCATGCCTTATTCATGCCTTATTACCTGTGTTTACCACAGGTAAACACCACAATTAGCACCTTAACAGAGTAGGCTAAAAGGGGCCCAGTTTGTTGGATTAATGTTTAGAAATTCCAAGAAACAATTGGTTACATAGTCCCAAGGTTCTGGAAGGGCATTGGAAGTTCCTCAGAAATGACTATGATAGCTTTTTCTCAGAAAGTAAAAGTTTCTCCACTATCAGTTGTTTCTCAAAGGCTGCTTTCACATGACCACTAGCAGCAAACTTTGATCCAGATCACCCCCCCCCCAAAGTGGTCACATAGTTGATGTCACGGATCGGATGTTCCCATGGTCACGTTTTGAAAATCCACAACAGTTCTGATCCCACGACTGAGAACCGCAGCAAAGACACCATAACGGGGGCGAAAAGGTTTTGGTGCGGATTCTCTGTATTTCCACAGACTCGAGTAACGGTTTTAAATCCACATTGGATTTAAAACCGTGTCAAAGATTTTACCACCTTGAGACCAGGTACTTGTAAAATGCGCTGGGTTGTGCTTAAGTGGGCATGGTCACACTTTATTTTTTTTAAAAGTCCGCTGCTCGTGGGAAAACAATTTTAAGCACCACATCTGCGAGCACTTTGCAGCAGATTTTAATGGTCATGTGAAAGCAGCCAAAGGCAATTAGAAGGTTAATTCGGTTAATTAGAAGTAGTTGATATTGTTTCTTTTACTTTTACTTTTTTTAAAAAAAAATCTGAATGGTACAAGCTGTTGGCCTGAGGTACAAGACTGTCTCTTCATATCCCTTCATTGTCGCCTCAATACCCAGAAGAAGGCACAAGATGACAACTAAGCCATGTTTTATCTCTTCCCTTTCATTTAGAGTGAGGCTACACTTGTGTAACTACAAAACTTTCTGCAAAAGCAGTTAACACTATATCTTATTATGTTACAATTGTCTTGTATGTGGCCAGACTGCAGTTATTGGGGAAAAACTACAAATAGAAAGCATTCATAATTTGTACATTTGTAATAAATTTGTAATAAATTTGTTGCATTTGAGCTCTAGTCTTACCTTTGCCTCCCTTACACCCCTAGAGAGAGAGGTTACTTATGAGCTTTCATGTGAAACCTTACGCCCCAGTTTGAACTTTGGTGAAAGGCTGTTCTCAGCTCTTGCCAAAAAGCTAAATTGCTACCTGTGGCAAAAGGGAAGGTGGCACAGAGAAAACTTCTCCCTTTCACTTTATGGAAGGCTGTAAAATATAAACCTGAAGCCAACACAGGGAAAGGCAGAAATGCACGACATGAAGACAGGAAACAATGGCGATGAGGTGGGGGGTGGGTTGTCACAAAGACAATCTGCCAAGAAGTGTGGGAAGAGCTTTAAACAGAACAAACAGAGCCTTTTAACACATGAGAGAAGCTAAAATTACTTGCAGCAAGCTAATGCATGTTAATATGCCAGGGGAAGGGAAGGCAGGCTGAGGTCTTTGAAGCCAAGAGTTTTAATTTGATATAAATTCTTATCTTGCAATGTAGCACGAAAAAAAAGGAAGCAGAGCCAGCATATTACAAGTGAAGGCATCCTCCTGTGAAGATTAAAAATGTGTATGGATTTACTCCCTAAATGTCTATCGAAGGAAAAAATGGGCGTGTCAGGTTATAGTTGAACTATCCCTCCCATCAGCCAACTGTGGTTGAGCCTTTCACCTAAAGCAGTGCTTCTCAAACTTGAGTCTTCAGTTGTTCGTGGACTACAGCTCCCATAAACCCCAGCCAGGACAGCTACTGGTGAAGGCTTCTTGGAGTTTCCACCCAAGAACCTCTGGGGACCTAAGGCTGGGGATCACTGGCCTAGACAGTGGGAGGTATATAGGGCGCATATATAAGCTACAAGTATTTTTCTAGCTGCAATAGGATTGCCTTGATCCACTTTGGATTGACAGTACATTTGGCTGTTTATTTGTGACTTAGTTGCTCTTATGTTCCCTTCGTCCTCAAGTTTACTTTCCCAACAACCTTTTAAAGAAGATCAGGCTGACAGAGTCATCAGCTCAAGGGCCGTCAGTGAATTCTGTGGCTCAATTTGAGTCTTTTGCATCCTTCTCCAGCATTTTAATCACTACCCCAAATGAGGTTGCTAGTGCCCCTTGTTCCTCTCAGGTTACTGTAATTTGTAGGAAGCTAACTAAATTGCGGTGAGTGGATTAAGGCTAACAGAGAAAAGTTCACAAGTGGCCTTTTTTTCATCTCTCTCCGTTCCAGTTCTATCCACCATTTTAAAATGTTACTCCTTGGGAAATCATTCCATTGGACGCAGTAGTCTCTGCAAAAGTAGTTTCTTAAATTTCCTAAGACGTGTTCTGAGAAGAAACCCATATCAGCCAAGGATCTCTCACATTGGGAGTCATGTCTAAGAAACCAAGTGTCAACAAAAATGCACGGTTTATAAAACATAAAGGGCTGAAAGGAATGCAGTTAACAAAATATGCAAAACCACATTGAAGCAACAGGGGACCTTAGGTAAAAGGCAAAATATACAGGCAGCTACTTACAGGTTATATGAGTTGCAATCTTATTTAACAAGTGAGTCGTTACAAAGTTACTTTTTTAGTGCAGCAAGTCACGCCTCTATTAATTAGGTGTAACAAAAGTTACCTACTCACTTCCAGAAATTTCTTTCAGAAAATATGGTAAGAGATTTTTAGAGGTAGGAGTTTTCCAAGTTTTATGCCATTCTGTTATCAGTCCAAAGTGGTATTTTATTTATTTATTTAAATTAATTTTATTCCGCTTTTCTCCATAAAAGGACCCACGGCTACTCTTTGTGGTTGTCTTTCACAAGTATTTCCCACAATGCATATTTAGTAATGTGCAATGCAACACAATTATTTCAATGACCAGAGTTACCACAATGATAATGGCAAGCTGGCTTGAGAGAAGTCATGAGAAATGCAACGGGTTCTTTTATACGGTGACACTTTTCTGATCGGTGGCAAAATGTTTAAAACTTAGGAACTTTCAATGACTGTGAACTAGGCAAAATACACAGTAAAGGCACATGCCCAGAAAGCCAAATCCTTGCTTCTATTAGAAGAAAATGAAATTTGAAGAACTTCAATGAGATTAGAAAGGAAATTTCCCCTTTCCTGGACTTCACTGGTTTGATGGACAGGTGATCCCCACAAGAAAACAGGAAAGAAATACTAGCTGTCTAGGTTTGAAGGTATCTCCCTAGTGTGGACTATGGCTGCTTGTATTAGAAAGGTTCTGATTCTACCACTGAACTTGGTCACAGGGGAACCTCTCAGTGTCAAAAGAGACATCTTCCTGAAGCACATCCCATAAGAAGCAGATCCTGTATTTCCCAAGGGGGACCCTTTTGCAGCCTCTTATTTCATCCTCAATTTCTCATGAACATTCCGTTCAGGAAGCTGCTCGGTGTACAGAAGAAAACAACAAAGCAACCAAAGCAGGGGGAAGATGCTATATTAAAAAACTCCTCTACCAAACTTTTGCTTGTGCAGTTTGATCACCCTCTCAAGTTCAGCACCCTCCCCTCCCCTTCCTATCATGCTTTGTCAAGCCATTAACACAAGCTTCCAAATGAGGGCTCCTGTTGCTCTTTTGAGAAACCAGGGACAGTTCAAAATGCCGAAGGGTGCTGTTTGCCTGAATGCTGCCACTGAAGTTACAACCAGGGTATTAGTTCAGTTTCCATAGCAATAATATATACTGAAAAAAAAGAGAGAGAAAAGGGGGGGGGAATCAAATATCACACTTCCTGCTCTGATCTGCAAGTGTCCCAATTTGGCCAGGAGATTACTGTTTTCCAGCTGTTGTCCCGCCGCCTTCCTGGAGCATTTATTTTCCCAGAAATGTCCCAGGTGGCGATGGATGACAGGGAGGCTTTTTTGCCTGCGCCCAATGCAGGAGTTCTCGGCAGCCAAGGGAGGTCTCGAAGGGGCTCTGGAGAGAACATCTCACTGCTGCTCCTTCCCTCCTTCCCTCCCTCTGTCCCCTCCGCAACCCCATTGAGCAATGCTGGGTCCCCCGGGAGGGCCATCCACCCATGATGCCGATCGCCTCCCCTGCCGCTGCCATTGGTGGTGATGGTGGGGGCTGGTGATGTTGGTGCTGCCAGAGCCCAAGCCCAGGTCAGAAGGCCTCGGCTTTCCCTTCCCTTGGGCTCTTTCTGCCCCCCCAATCCTTTTCTATTGTAACTTTATTGGCCTCTTCTTTACTCTCCCTCCTGCCTTCCTCTCCTCCTCTACTTAGTTTTCCTTCTCTTCCTTTTTCCCTTCTCTTCTTCCCACAACACACTTTCACTGGCTTTCCTGGGGTTCCCCCTCCCGCCACCTTCCCTTTCCTTGATCTTTCTTCTTCCTGTTCCCTTGGCGCACCCTCCCTTTTCTTCCCACAATTTTCTTGCTCCCCTCCCACCCGATCTTCCCACCCACCTGCCCCCGGGCTCACGTTGCTGCAGCTGAGCTCGTCCCTCTCCTTGACCGCCCTCCTCTCATGATGGCATGTTTTGTCAGGTGGACGCCCCATTGAACGTGGTGTGAGTTCATGGTGGGAGGGGCAAACTTGATAGGCAAGGCCCTTCCTCTTATTATAACAATGCACAGTAACACAGGTTCATTTCATGGCTGAATTCCAAAATTAGCCAAGTGTCATTTCCATAATCTCAGTGCCTTGTTTGCGTCTTTCAAATGCAGGTGGTTATTTCTGTTTCACTAGCTAGCATCTGGAGACAGGGGTTCCAGTCAGGTGGCAGATGTGCTGCAGTGAGGGGCAGACTTGTTTTTACAGGTGAGGGAGAACAGTTCTTCTTCCCTAAGGCCTTCAGTTCACAGATGGTAGATGAGACGCTGCAGGCTCTGGGACCCTCTGCATCCATGGCTGTTCCACATTGATCCTGCCTGGGCTAAAGCTCTTGTTGGCTTTATGACCTTGCCACTAATATATTAGCAGTGGTTGGAATAACACAGTGCTGAATTAAAGCAGTCTGAAAATATCAAAATGTAATCCATGACCTAAGTATTGAACATTGGTAGGATTACATGTCAGGCACTCAAGCTTTAACAACTGTCCTGCAAGAGCCTTCCATTATTACCAAGACCAAGAAGAGCAAGCTTCATTACACTCAATAAAGTAATGATAAAATTGGAAATCAAGGCAGATTGTCAGAGACTACCAGGTTTAGGGAGTCTTTCTCAAACCACTTTGTCATGCTATCTGCTATTCCTGGAGTGGGTGATGCAAGGAGAGTTAAATATGATGATGGCTGGGGGAATCTACCTGTTCTGGTAACCTTCCAACACTCAGTCTAACTCAACTCAACAGTGCTTCCAAGGAGTTGCAAAAAGACTTACCGTATATACTCGAGTATAAGTAGAGGCCCCTAACTTAACCCCCCAAAACTGGGGAAACATTGACTCAAGTATAGGTCTAGGGTGGGAAATGCAGCAGGGCCTGGCAGCTCCTCCTTTGTGAGCTGGGGGAGCAGTGTGTGATGTTTAAAATGATTTTTAGCCACTGATGCAAGCACTTTTCTTGAAGATCAACAGTGAGGGGGCCTGGCAGATCTCTGAGGGGAATTGGTTCCAGAGTCTAGAAGCCGCCACCAAGAAGGCCCAGTTCCTTGTTGTTGACTTGTGGGCCTCCCTCAGTGCCAGCACCCAGAGATGACCTGCCTGCGACAAACGAGTGATACGGGCAGAACTCTGGGGGTAGGAGCCACTCTGACAGATAGGAGGATTTCAGCCACCAGGAGCAGGACTCTTATCAACATGACATACTTTGCATGACTGAGATTCCAATTAGATGAGATGCCAGGTTTGCAATTAAAAGCTGGCAATATGTTTGGCCTCTTGTTGCATAGTTCTTCCAAAACCGTCTGAGCAATGAGACTAGCAAATAACACCTATATTTATGTCAAAGAGATTAACAGCAAGCAGAACAGCACCATGCAGAGGTGAAGAATAACCATGTTTGGATAAAGTGCCATCTTTTGCCTTCTAAACGATCCGCACACCTACTGGTTGGCTAACAGTATCGTATAGCCTCAAGGAGACTCACTGTGGTATAATGAAATGCTTATGAATAGTGTCCTGGGTGAAAGTTCTGAATGAACTATATTGTGAGAGAAATGAAGACTGCTTTGGGATGGAGAGGAGAGAAGGGTAGGTAAAAGTGAGAACAGCTTGAGAAAAAGAGTGCGAGAGAAATGTTGGCAGAGAAACAGTACTGCCAAAAAGAATATATTGTGAGGTGTCAGGGCAGAGAAGGGATAACAAGCATTTCATTTGGGGCAGACAAATTTGTCCCATATATTGGATTCTTAAACAAAAACGTAGAGGGAATTTATCAGCAGAAAATGTTTGGCTCTCTGGTTGCCACGTGTGAGAAAGAAAATCACACAAGCAACAAAGCAGGAAATAATGATAAGGTTATTTTATTGACTGGCAGTCTATGTTTATGTCCCACCAAGCCTCCTCATACTTATGGTGATCCAAGGAATGAGCGATCTCCAAAATGTCCTGTCCTCAACAGGCCTCTCACAAACACACGGCTGTGGCTGCTTTTAGGGAGTCACTCCAACTTGTATTTGGTCTTTCTCTTTTCTTGCTGCTTCCACCTTTCCCAGCATTATTGCCTTTTCCAGATGATGTGCCCAAAGTAGGACAACCTCAGTTTCATCATTTTTGCCTCCAGGGATAGTTCATGCAATGATTTGCTCTTTCTGGTAGTCCAGGGTATCTGCAAAGCAGATGGAAATATGCTGCTGGTATCTCCAACAGCATATTTCAAATGAATATTTTTTTTTCTTTCCTGTCCATCTTTTATATTCATACGTGGTGATCAGGAGCAATTAAAAATAATGGATTTTGGCACAAATTTAATTGAGGTAATTGAGACAATCTACAAGGAACAAACAAAAAAGATAATACTCAATGGGGATCTAACATAACATGTCAATATTAAGAAAGGAACGAGACAAGGATGTCCACTTTCACCACTACTACTTATATTGACATTGGAATTACTGAATAGAGAAGTGAGGCAATATCCAGAAATTTAAAGGAACTAGAATAAAAGATGAAGATTACAAAATACAAGCCTTTGTAGGTGACCTGGTTTTCATCTTAGAAGACCCACCGGAAACAATGCTGAAACTACTGGAGAAGACTGAAGAATTTGGAGAAGTGGCAGGATTAAGAATAAATAAAGAAAAAAGTGAAAATACTAGTTAAAAACAGCTGATAAAAAAATCAACTACCAGGAGTGGTCAATATACAAATAGCTAAAAAAGTGAAATATCTGGGAATATTCTTATCTGTGAGATGCGCAACTATAAAATTAGATAATTATGTTAAAACATTTAGCCAAATTAAAACGGACCTGGAGAAATGGGAACACCTACAACTGTTACTATTAGGGAGAATTACAACTATCAAAATGAATGTGCTATCAAAGCGACTATTCCTGTTCCAAACAGTACCAGTGAGAGTAGAGGCGAAATACTTCAAAGAACTAAATAGACTGATATCAAAATTCATTTGGCAGAAAAAGAAAGCAAGAATTAAACTGAAATTGTTGCAAGAATCTGAAGAAAGAGGAGGATTTGGGCTACTGGACTGGATGCTATACTACCAATCATGTTCACTAGTTTGGCTGAAAGACTGGATACTTCTAAGAAACAAAAGATTACTATGTTTAGAGGGACATGATCTACAATTGGGTTGGCATGCCTTTCTGTGGTACGAAAATGCCAAAGTACATAGATACTTTCAAATCCATTATCATAGGGACTCTCTGCTAAAAACATGGGAGAAACTGAAACTGAAATTATATATGAGAATCCCAAGATTGGTTTCACCTATGGAAGCATTTACATACCCAAACCTTTTAAACTTGGGAAAAATGCAACATACAATGATATACTAGATGTAGAGGGATGTCAAGGGTGGTGACTTAATGGTGGCCTTAAATACAGATACAACATAGGCATAAAAAGACTTGAAAATGTATGGTTTTTATAATGAACAGATAGTATTTGATAATATGTGGAGTTGGAGAAATGGCAAAAACGTTGGAAGAGAAATCTTTAACAATGGCAACATCATATAAAGAACATCTGTATAAAATGTTTTAGAGATGGCATTTTCCACCTAGTAAGTTAGCTAAAATGTTCCTAAACCTGTCTAGTAAATGTTGGAAATGTGCACAAGAAACGGGGACTTATTCTCATGTATGGTGGACGTGTGATAAAGCGAAAAAAATATTGGATTAAAATACATACCTGGCTTATCAGAATGATAAAAATACATGTAGACTTTAGCCCAGAGCTGTTTTTAATAGACATGCTACCAGAAAATTTAGACAAATGAAATATCTATCTAGTACAGCACATTCTGACAGTGGCGAGGATAGTTTGGGCACAGCACTGGAAAAACAAAGAAACGCCAACAGATAAAATGATTACTAAGAAAATTTTGGAATGTGCAGAGATGGACAGATTGACAATGAGAATCAAGGAAAATGAGGACTCACAATATTACCAAGTATGGAATCTGTTTTATCAATGGCTAGAAAAAAGAAATAAAGAATAAGAGAAAGCTGGTTGTAACATAATAAGGACTGAAATCCATGTATCACGATGTGTAACAAATATTACATATATTTTTTTCTTATAGAAATTGAATAAAATATAGCTAAACATGTTAACATGCTTTCATGTGAGCATTATGGGTTGCTGTTGCTTCCTCCAGAAATGT
The DNA here is from genome assembly GCA_023846285.1 of Phrynocephalus versicolor. NCBI lineage: Eukaryota > Metazoa > Chordata > Lepidosauria > Squamata > Agamidae > Phrynocephalus > Phrynocephalus versicolor. The sequence continues at coordinate 4,579 of JAHTLZ010003400.1, read as the reverse complement.
CACTTCCTCCTCCTCCTCCTCCTCTTCCTCCTCTTCTTTGCTTTTTTTTATTTTGGCCAGTGAAGAAATTGTCTAGACAGATGGTTGTTTTGCAGATCAATTAAATGTACCAGCGTTATGGTGTCTCTACAGCTGCCAGTACCTGACACTTTTGGAATAGCATTATAGAAAAAGAGACACTCATTTCAGACCCTCCCCCCCCTCTGAAATTAATCATGAACTCCTTGGATTTCCTGCTCATCTTAAAGTGGCTTCCTTCCCCCACCACCACTCTGACAGTTGCTTTGCTTAAACCAGGCACATTGATCTAGCAGGAAAAAATATATATGGTGAAGTCATTTGCATGGTCTCTGTTCCATCTGTGAAGTAAATATCAAGGGGGAAAATTATAGCAAGGACTGACTTTCCCTTTCGAAGCACAGTGTCTATGTAAACAAACAAAGTGAAAATGAGAGCATGGTACGGGCTAGGGGGAAAAAAAAGAAATATTGTTAAATGTAAGCACAGTAGCAACATAATAACTTAAAGGAGCATCCGTTGGTTTGCAAAAGAGCTCTTAGGCCACAAAAGGTTGCCAGCAAATAATGTTAAGTGTGACAGGAAAGAAATCTGGCAGCAGCTTTGAAAATAAATTCTAATAGACATCTGGAGTGCTATAACTCTTAATATGGCTCCATATGAGGTATATTCTTTTTGATGTCTTTCTTTTTCTTTTAGAGTTTTAAAAATTATCAAAAAGTCAAAGTGAACTCCACAGAGGGAAGGACAGACAAACATTTGTTTGGAGCAAAATTGTATCTTTGTCTCCTTTTGTCATGACAATAAAATCTTTTTTTATTGTTCATTACCAGCTTGTGTACGTGCATGTGTGACAGAGAGAGAGAATAGGAATGAGAGAGAATGAGAATAGGAATGAGAATTCTAGACAGAACCACTATTACAGGCTGTTACTACTGTCAAGAAGTCTCTGTGCTGTGGCAGATTTTTGCCTTTTGTTGGTCTCTTGGTGGCTAATGTGCTTTCAAATCACAGCATATGCTTTGGTAAAACTGATTTGTGACTGCCGAACAAAGTGTGCGTGTTTGATGTCACAATTCATCTCAACAGTTAAATGCTTCAGAGGGGAAAAAAGCACTTATCCAGAGTTTAGAACAAGCTGTAAACCTGTATCTGCTTTCCTTGAAAAACTAGGCTACAGGCTGAACACCCCTCTATCGTTTTGCTTTCCTTGAAGAAGCACTGAATTCAATTGGACATAATTTTGGGAAGATTTAATTATTTTTGCATTATAAGTCTGGTGCTTGGGAGTTGTATGAATTCAACCTTGCATATGCAGTCCAGAAACATTCAAGCATCATCTTGTTGGCTCAAACAATTTCAGCAGTCTTGTGTCCTTCAATGATACCCTGTTCTCCATTCTTAACATGTGCAATAGGTGGACTCAGAATTTAGTTCCATGAAGCTGAGTTTAAAGGGATCATTGGCAGAATTCAGTGTGCTAACTTTGGCTGATGGAAGGAGCTGCTGATGTCCAGAGAATCAGAAAGGCAGATTCCCCCCCCCCTTACATGAGCACACCATGCATTCCCAGACCGGTTCTGAAAGGCTCTGAAATTGTGTTCTTTTCAGGCAGCTTAGAAGGCTGCACAGGGAAAGGAGGAAGGGGTGAAGGTTCCATTCCAGTACTATGGACATAACTCAGGAGGACACAGGCCGCTATAAAATCTGCAGTTGTAGAAATGTTAAGGAAGGAGAGATTAAGATAATATATTGTCCAGTTTGGCTTTAGGGAATGAAGCTAATCTGACATTGTTTTTAGATGGGTCCCCCGTAACACTCCCTGTCAAAAGACATAGGGTACACATTACCTCTTTCTCTCCTTGTTAGATTTTATTTTCTCTGTCAAGAAAATGAATTACAGAGATGACAAGAAATGCTGGCAAGGTTATACAGTACATGGAAGATGATGATATCTGTTCCTCTGTTCTTCTTCCTTTCCTCCCCAGTAAAACTTCATTAAAGGGACAGAGTAACTGTATAATGAACACCTCACCTAAGAGCATCCTAATATTCTGGTCAAACTACATGATATAGTTATCGTGTATTTTGCAGAAGTGTTCCCCCAACTGGTGGATTTTATCATAGCAAGTGATTTTCCTCACTTTCACATCTTGTGTTTAACATGCTTTGTTTTGTTTTAGAGGATTTGAGGACAAGTACAGTTCTGTCATGAAAGTCTCTGGAACACTAACAAATTCCAACTTCTAAAGATCTTAAATTTGTATCTGTAATATTTCCACAGAATATGATTTGAGGCCCTGCAGGATGAGAGAAGACCCTGACATGTCCAAATGTGTATTATATCCCTGTCTAATCTGTGCTTACAGTTCCCCATTAAAGAAGAAATCTTTGCACAGAAGCTACTTTGGCCTGTGTAAGCCAGTTGTTAGTCCTGGGCAAACACTTGCAAGTCAATTCCATTGACATCTGTGGGATGTACTTCCAAGTAATGTATTTGGAATTTGGCAAATATATGACTAGGGATCAGTAATGAAAACTTCCTCAAAACTCAAGTGTTTTCTGACAGAAAGAATTACATTTCATTTCAGAATTAGGCAACTGATTTTCTGTATGCACCACTTGTGTTATTGTTCCCTCAATTTCTGAACTTCCATGAATAAAAAACTATACAGGGAATATATAATATAACAGAAAAAACATAATCACATGACAGATCAAATGAAAGCAAAACGGAGAGCAAGATGGCCTAAAGACGAAGCAAGAAAAGATAACGGCAGATAGACAGAATGAGCTAATAGGACGTTGCCCTTGCTGCAGTTTTCACCAAGACCCAAAATGACTGAACAACAGGAGGACAAGAGGCTTCATATGTTAGACACTATTACGGAACCAACACAAGTTAAAAAGGACTTGAACCCTTTCTTGTTCCCCTTGTATGAGGAAGAGAAGTTACTCAAGTTAGAGTTTCCGTGGATGTAAAAAGTTTCTTAAATTCTTATGAAATAAAACCTATTTTAAAACAGTTGAGCCTTCTTCATTATACACTACCGCAGTGTTAGGGTCAGTGGGATCAGCCTCAGAACACAACCGTAAAGAAGCCTCAGTCTCTGCTCCAGACACAAACTGGCAATTTGTCCATTTGCTTCCTTTCATTGCCCAGACCAAATCTGACTGCTCCACTTCAAGTTGAGGCCTTGTAAGCATTCGGCCAAATTGGGCTGGTTGGGGGTTAATAATCCAAGGTTTGTCAGAATCTGCTGAACAGCTCTAACAGTCATACCTCTAACAATTTACTAACTTAAACTAAAGAGGCATATTACAGGAATTTCAGCAAAATCAGAGACTTTTTGTTGTTGAAACACTTGCAAAAATGTGTCATGCCACTGTGGACCACTGAAATGCTTCTGGAGTCTGTTTATTTAAAAATAGTTTGCTTGTTTCATTTATATTCTGCCTCTCTGTCAATACAGGGATTCAAGACAGCTTACAAAATCACTAAAAAAAGAATACAACAGAAAACAAAATAAACTATTGTATTAAAATGCAATTAATTATATAATATTCATTATATATATGTATTTGCATGCTGCCTTTCCCCTGATGTAATAGTACACTGAAAGATTGCTAACATGATGGGGTTGTCAAGTGCATCTGACTTAGGAAACACTGTGAATACGTTGCCTCTAAAAGACCTTTAAGCCTGCACAGGTAATCCTGTAACACTGGTTGAAAACAATTTTGAACACTGGGAAAGAATAGCAAGTCTGGTAACCTCCACTGAAATCCCTCTTCAGCAGGCTGTTTGGGTTTGCCAACAGTGTGCCTGGAGACAAAGATTTCTGTCTGCCAGCAGAATGACAACAGGAAATACATATATTTGGCACATCTTCTGCTATGCCTCTTTTCCATGGCACCTGTCCCTGTAGCTTTGATATCCATTTTGGAATGATATACCTTGTTTGTTATTTTTCTTTCTTATATTGGTTGCAGCCTAATCCACCAATGCTTTTACTTTCTTGCACTCATGATAATAATTGTGGCCATTCAACAAGGTAACATGGCCTCTGCAGCTATGTTGTAGGCAATCAGCTCACAGAATTACTGTGATAATGACATTTGGGTAAGGACAAATGTGACTAATCATGTTATTTGAGGACATTCTCACTTCCCCAGCAGGTTTTGAATGCAAATGGGATATTTACAGCTACAAAGATGTCCTGTATCTCAAAACAATTTCCTTATATATGTTACTTTAGCTGGTATAATGAACAAATTTCTACCATTTCCCAAAAATAGATGTTCCCCTTTGGCTTTAGGCATCTAAGCATGTACCACTGGGCAGTGTTTTCACAGAGGAATCCTACAAGCTTTGAGCAATATTGCTATATGCTATAGCTCTTTACACTGCATACTTACAGCCAGTTGCACCCAATTTCACCGATCAGTAGTTTTGGCTCAGCTTAGCTCTCAAAAATTCAATAATTCAACAGCTAGGCACAGAACTGAAGAGAAGGCTGAATCTTCTATAAGCTGGGGCAGATATTGTGTGTGTGCATAT
>JAHTLZ010003399.1:12096532-12132316 GCA_023846285.1 Phrynocephalus versicolor | reverse complement strand
AGTCCCCGACACAAATGGAAGAAAAGAAAACCAAATAAAAACAAAAATGGGGGCTGGACTTAGACTTTTTCATTCTTAAGGAAGAATTATTGAAATCAATGGGATTTATGCTATGAAAAGTAAGGTGATTAGAATGGGGTCAACAATGTGCAGCCCTCAAGATGTTGGGGGTCTCCTCCTCCCAACATTCATATTGGGCAAGCTAGGGTTGACAAGTATCTCAGCTCAGCTCTTTCAAATGATGGTTTGAGGATGGGATTTGGGAAATCTAAATTCTCAAATCCCTCCATGGCCATGAAGTTCAAGTTCCCATTCAGCTGACGAGTGACCTTGGGCCCGTCTCTCTCCTACCTCACAAGGTTGCTGTAAAGATAAAACAGGGATGCTCTAGGAATGCAGCTCCCAGCATCCTTCATTATTGGAGGTGCTGGCTGAGGCCTCTGGGAACTTTCCAAAAAATTCTAAAGGGACAAAGGTTGAGAACCACAGGACGAATCCAGAATACCTACAAGAACTCTTCCAACTCTTTGATACTACTTCAAGCCACACCTTCCCGGACACCAGGCAGGAGTAATTTTTATCCTACCCACTACAAACAGCAACTGAAATTCTCTTCCATAATGCTCACCTTATTAGGCATCTCAGCTGCTCATTTCACACATGAGCAAAAACACCGGACAAATAACACTGAGCAGCTGAGGTACCTAATAGGGAAGGTCTCTATGAAAGCTTCCACTGTTATTCATACCAAACAGCAAGGGAAGTGTCTGTCTTGTGGCTTCATAGAAGAAGACTGTCAATGTGTTACTGACCCTTCAACAATTCGACTATGTCTAACAAAATTAATACATGCCCAAGATCCTTTAACAGGTTTCCACATGCAGAAAAGGTAATTAGAGTAGGAACCTGGTATCCGCTGGGAATCAGTAACAGGCCTTTCCGTGGATAACAAAAACCGTGGATAAGAGAGAACACAACACTCCCCCAACTGCTGTTTTGTGACAGTAACTTGCTTTGCAGCTGCTGAATTATTTAATTTTTTTCCTCTGCCAACTGTGGAGAACTGAATCAGTGGTTAATGAATCAGTGGATACGGAGGTCCTACTGTATATTTATATCTGCTTTTCCTCCAGTAAAATTCAGCTGACATGTCTGGTCCTCTTCTTCCGCTTTTTCTCCTCACAACAACTGATGTAGTAGGTCAGCCTGAATGAGAATGAGCAGCTCAGTGAGGAGGGGAACATAGCTCCTCCAAATTTCAGGAGGAGATGGCTCGTCTGCTGGGAATTGCAACCCAACTCATGCTTAGCATGTATGTTTTACTTCTCAGAGGGTTTATCCCAAGTCTCTTTATGCCTAACTACAAAATACTAAAGAACTGAGAGAAAAATTATAGTCTAGGTCTCTCCATAATATAATAGATTACTAAGTGTAGGGATGTTTAAATGCTAGGAAGATTTCAAACATGCTATGTACCCATTGTCAACTTAAAACAGACAGATTGAAGTGCAATTAGTATTCTTTTTTGAACATTGGGGAAGGACTTGTTTTCATAAGAATGCTTATTATACCTAATATTACCTCCTGAAAATGGATTCCCCCCCCCCCCAAAGCCTCTGTCATATTTCCTGAACTCAACAATTTATCATGAATTTGGTGCGTCATGGAAATAATCAACAGTACTGAGTGTTCCTATTTCTGCTGAGTCAGCCTGAGTCAAAGCTAGCCCAGTGTTGACTCTGGGGTGTAACTCTATCTGGTTGTTTGATAAAGGAAAGCGTCAAATCCCAAAGATAATATTCAACTCTGCTACACCAGCTCCATTATACTTACCGAAGGGAGCATTCTTAAGAAATGTTTCTCAAATAACTTTTTTATCAGAAATAGCATTATATGGGCTCCGTTACCTCTCCCTATCACTTCTGCATATTATTTTCATGGGCTTTGCATCTGAAACCGAGTTGGCATAATTGTTCCGCAACAACGGGGCCGTCCCTATCATTAGGTAGAATCATGCAGCCCCATTCAGCTTGCTCTTTTTGCATGTCATGGCATGATACTAAAATGTTACATATTTACACTGTTGTTATATTTTCCCTGCCTTGTAAGGATGAGAAGTGCCTATGGGACTTTCTGCCTCATAAATCAAAATAACATAACTGCCTTATGGTTCTATACCCTTGTCAGGGGGATCGTATTTAGACAGTAGAGTAACTTGAGGCAGCCTTGCTTGTTCCATCTTACTTAGCAAGGGCTTTCTGCCAACATAGCAGCCTTCTCACACCAGCTCTTGTTAAGGAAACGCAGAAAAGTGGGGGGAGGGGGGAACATCCAAAGATGATGTCTTTGCACTTCCTTACATCACCAGGTCATCAGTATTACTGGCATACAGAAAGAAGAATTGAAAAGGACTGTCATATTTTAAAATGAGACACAGAGAAATAACAGAGACAAGGGAAATGGAAACAGAGTTGAGGTAACGAGGAAGAATAGGTAATGATCAGAACTCATTAGTAAGATGGACAGTAAGATGGACAGATATTTTCTATTAGAAAATATTAAAGTTACTCATTAGTAATTTCGATATTTTCTTATACGCTCCTGTTTCCACAGGCCTACTACCTTAATGGGAAGCCCCATCTAATAATACTTAAGTTGTAACAGTCAAAATTTCAGTCTGTTGGCAAATTGGGCTTGATTTGGCTAGAAGACAAGGCAAGTTAGAACTGGTGGGCCACAGTAATGTGAAGATCACCAAAGCCAGGTGCCAAGAACGTTTAAGGTGGAGGAGCCAATTACTTGGCGTCAGAAGGATGGAAATACAGATAGTCACCCACTATTATTTTCCCTTCTTCCTGTTCTACACGTTAGGTGAGAAAAACGAAAATGTAGGGGTATTCATGTCAAAAATCTGGAGCCCCCTAGGCAGTTCTGATACTGCAAGTTAACAAGGCCATTGGGAGTAGCTGCATATTAAATTCAAAATAAGTTCCAGCGTTCGGCAATTCTTGAGGTAGGCAAAGAAAGGATATTTCAGCCAGTGCAAAATGTTCTAACTCTCCTCAAATTCCACAACAATCACATGATGTTCCTTTGGAGAGCCAAGTACAGTGGTACCTCGGTTTAAGTAATTAATTTGTTCTCTGGGCCATTTTGTATTGCAAAAACTTCTTAAACTGAAAAACGGTTTCCCATAGGAATGCATTGAAAACCAATTAATCTGTTCTGGAGATCAGAAAAAAAGGCAAACTGGGGCATTCCATTTAATATTTTCTTAAACTGAGGCATTCCCATTCTTTTCGTCATGTGAACGCCACACATCAACGTTTAATGCCTTATGAAAAAAAAAACTTAAACCGGGGCATTCCATTAAAAACTTTTCTTAAACTGAGCTATCCCCATTTCCAATAATTTCTTTTCTTAAATCAAGTTTTCCTTTAACCAAGGCATTCTTAACCTGAGGTACCACTGTAACTCCAATTCTGGAATTCAGATTCAATTAAATAGATTGTAGCCTTTTTCTAATTTTGCTTCTTGTTATTAGGACTCACAATCCATTTAAAAAGCACAGGATGAACTGGTTTGGGAAAGCTGTTTGGCATGAATTTTCTGTGAAGAAACTTGTCCACTCCATTTAGCAATGACCTGAGAAAGGTAGTTAGGCAATACCGGAATGCCTTCACTAGACCCTAGTAGATGAAAATGTATGTCCAACTACATTTTGACGCCACTTCCTCAAGTGTCTGGGACAAGACAATAACTCCCCCGTTTCCTCTTGCTTAAGACAGACACATGTACTATTCAACCCTGACTGCATGCCAGCCTAAACACATCAAGACATTCTGTCCTATGACAGGTCTAGGAGTTCTGAAGTAACTTCTTCAAATCCATGGCCTGTTTTGTTTTGTACAGCAACCCCAAGAAGTACAGGTCGGGGAATATTTATTTATTTATTTATTTTTGTATTTATATCCCGCTTATCTACTACATGTAGTACTCTAAGCGGCTAACAAAGCAATAAATGCAAATCAGCTGGTCTAAATGCAATGCATTGTTTCCCAATCTTGCTTGGACTGCAACCCATGTATAACAGCAAAGTAACCTGCAACCCCACCCACTCCCACCATGTTTGCATAAAAAGGCATTTTTAATGGGAAGTTTCTCCCCGCCAAAGGACCAGTTTCTCATGCATATACACACAAACTTTAATATCCTGCTTGGAAAGCTCAAGGAAAAAATTACTGTATTTGGCAAGGACTACAACACATAGAAGACTTTTCAGTCCCCTTGGGGGTCATGACTCACAGGCTGGGAAACACTGCTTTGAAGGAACCACATTCTAAGAGGCGATGATTGCCAATACAAATTAGGGTCCTCTTCCTCCATCTTCAGGAAAAAATCCAATGAACCCGCATTAGTACATGTACAAATATCCCAGCTATAAAAGGCCATATCTAATAGAATAAATAGTTTTGCATGAGCAAAGATATGCAATGCATGCCCAACTCCTTACTCTTGAAGCGAATTAGCAGTCTTCTCACCTAAAAACATATTGATCTGAAGGTTGAAAAAGAAAATCAATACAGTCCTCTTTGAAATGGTAAAAGTTACTGAGTAATAAAAGAGTCTTTTGCAGTGTAATAGAGAATGGAAATTGCTGGGTACAATGAGATTAATACTAAAACAAAAATAGCCAAATTAAACTCAAAGTTCTATTTGCAAAAGTCTATACACGCAAACATGGCTACAAAAATCTCAAACATGAAGAAATTTATTTACTAAACAGTGATGCAACAATTAAGGCAGGGTAGAAGAACATTGTTGAAATCTCACTGCTCGGTAAAATCAAACAAAACTATGCAAACTGTGATGCATTTATTAAAATCATGCCATTTGCCAAAATATTTCAATTATCAAAAAGAAACCTGCAGTGCACAACTCTGTTTTTAAAAGTTCATGTTAGAACCTGACATATAATTACTTCAGTCAATATTTTACAGGTCATAATTACATTATGTTCTATAATAATGCTCATGGGCAGACTGATAGAACTTCTATACTTCTGCCAAATAAATAAATTAAAAAAAGAATTGCCCCAGAACAAAATTACTTTTGAGAGAGAGGGGTGTGTGTGGAATACATACAGCACATTTCACCGTGAAACAGTGATGACGAACCTTTTAGAGACCGAGTGCCCAAACTGCAATTCAAGACCCACTAATTTTTCACAAAACGCCAATACAGCAATTTAACCTGAATCCAGGTAGCTGTGAAGGGGCGATGTCTGGTGCCCACAGAAAGGGCTCCAAGTGCCACCTTTGGCACCTGTGCCATAGGTTCGCCAACACTGCCCTAATGTCTCTTCCATCACTGTATTCATTGGTGTGACTGTGCACAATTAAATCCCTACCTATTACAGTTTTAGTAAATTATGCCCATGATAGATACCCTTAAATGGCTGCAATAACCATATAAAAGGTGTTCCAGCAACCTCATGCAATTGCTTCATTCAATCCCTATTACCCTTTTCATTCATGCTAGGATGTGCATTTTGTATTACAATGTTAAAAAACTGTGAGAAATCCTTTTATTTGACACACAGCAAAAATAGGTATGATTACTGACACACACTTATCCCCATTCCATTCAGAGACAGAAAGTTACCTTTCATACTAGAACTCCCAAAATCCCCAAGAAAGCCTGGCCACTTTTGGAGCTGTGGTTCCAAGAAGTAATTTTTCAAACCCTGCTTCCTTCATTTCTCTCTTCCCCCCCCCCTCTCACACACATATACACACAGTGCAAATGTAGCAGTAAGAGTACAGAACAATCTATCACACTTGGCTCCACACTTGGCTCCCTTACAGATTGAAAATTAAGAATGCAAAGATAGCATCTGAAATCTTACTAGGACGTCCAAACAAATGATCCAATCAAATTAGGACTAATTATGTTTTCTCAGATAGCCTAGCCTAGACACCCTAAACACATCCAATCTCGTCTCATTTTGGAAGCCAAGCAGGGTCGGCTCTGGTAAGTACTTGGATGGGAGACCACCAGGGAATAACAGGTGCTGTAAGCACCTGGAGTAGGAACTGGCAAGCCTCTCCAATATTCCTGCCAAGAAAACTCCATGGACATGGGGTCACGATGAGTCGGTCACAACAGTAACGACACAACACACCCACACATTTTCTGACATCGCACTCCTACCCAACATTACTCATCTGCTCAATTCACTACATCAGCAAAGAAAGCACAGCCTATTCCATTCATTTGCTGTGTGCATAGAGCAGGGGTCCTCAAAGTTTTCAAACACCACCACTCAGACACCACTGGGGGGCGAACCACAGTGCCAAAAAAAAAAAAGGTCAACATGGAAAAAAGGGGAGGGAGGGGCAAGAGGCGGAGCCCCCCATGATCAGCCCATGATCATTGTGTCTCCAGGGCTCCAGCAATGCCCCCTGCTCCAGATTGCCACCATGAGGTGCCGCCACTGGGATCCCTCTGCGGCGCCTCTTCCTCCTCCTCCTCCAGTGGCAGTGGCTGGAACGGCTCTCCTTCCTTCCTTCATTGTGTCAGGAAGGAGGCAGCAGCCCAGGTAAACTCAGGCCCCTCATCACCTTCTAGGCGGCCACTCAGGATGAGGAGCAGCAGCAGTGGCAAGGCTGGTGCCACTGCGCATGGATCCAGCCATGCGCCCTGGCCATCACACCCTCACTGCACCCTGGAGGGAAAGCTGCCTCCTCACTTGGCCTGGCCCAGCACAGCTCGACTTGGTGTGCTGCAAGTGAGGGAGGGAGGCAGCAAGGGCTGGGAAGGAAGGAGGGGAGGCAGGAAGGCCTGCCCAAAGTCACCCGCAGCCCGCTCACTGGCCAAGCCCAGCCAGGCTGTGGTGCTCTGTCGGCTCGCCAGCCTGCCCATCACCAACCAGGGACAAATGCAGCCCCGCCAGCCTCCCAGGAACTAGGCCCAGGCCACCGTTGGCCTTCCCATCCCATCTCTCCTTTTTCCGCCACCTCCTCCTCACTGGTCTCTAACCCAGTGGTGATGGTGGCAGCTTCAGCCTCTGGCCATGGCAGGGCACCCTCCTCACCTCCCTTGCTCCACAGAGCAAGGCAGCAGCTCGGAGGGAGCTAGGTTAGTGGGAAGTAGCTCCTTTCCCCCTCAGTCACCCACCGTCCATCCCTCTGTCAGTCCACTGCCATGGCTGCTCCGGCTCGGAAGGCTGGCTGGCACTGCCTCTGCCTTTCCCCCTTCCTTCCTCACAACCACAATAACACAGGTGGTGGCCACACAAAGAAGGCAGGTGGGCGGGGTGGAGGAGCGGGGGTGGGACCCTGGTCTATGGAGGGAGTGGGGGACCTTGCCATGGCCCTCCCATTTTAAATTGCCCCGCTCGACTTCAGCCAGTGCCCCGACCACCTGAGCAGTGGGGGGGGGGAGTAGGGGACCTTGCTGTGGCCCTCCCACTTTGAACTGCCCCACTAGCCAGAGTGCCGATCATCTGGGTGGTGGGTGGAGGGAGTGAGGGAAGCAACATAGCCCACCGCTTTGAACTGTCTTAGCAATAGAAGCAGCTGCAGAGGATGGCTTGCTCGCGAATCAGGTGGTAGGTGGGGGCGTTGCAATTGGTCCCGGGGGCCGGATTCAGGACCCTGGGGGGGGGGCTCATCCGGCCCCTGGGCCTTAGGTTGCGGGCCCCTAGTTTATTGCCTTGTGAGGGTTATGGTCATCTGCCTCAGGCTGACTTGCTTGCGAAGCAGAGGTAGGTGGGGGGGTGTCTACAATTGGTCCCAGGGGCCGGATTCAGGAACCTGAGGGGCCACATCCGGCCCCAGGCCGTAGTTTGAGGACCCTTAGCATACAGAAAGCAGGACAATGGCAGTCTGCCTGCCCACCCACCTCCATGTAACAGACTCTGTCTGCAGGCTCATAATATGTGACTACAGATTCTGTGTGTACTAAGTTCCACATGCACACACAGCAACTTATGATCTTCAGCTAAACTACTTTATTGGACTACAATCCCAGTGGTTGTGGAGACTGGGAGGATTGTAATTTAAAAAAACACAACTTTTCCATTCTGGAAAACAGAAGGCGTAATCCTACTCATCCTTCAGTTTGGTGAACATGTGATGATGCATGGGAAAATATTGCTACTACTTCAATGTATAGCAGATCTCCAAGGATGCTGTTGGGGGAGAGAGGTTGGAGCCGGTGAATGTTCTAAATATTTAACTTGTACATTTGGTATTTAACTTGTACATTTGGTATTTCATTTGATTCCACACGTCTGAAGAACGGGATGTCACATGATCCACAAAAACTCACATTAAAATAAAACAGTTGGTCATTAAGGTGCCACATGCTTTTGTCCTTTTTTCCTCTTTTTGCTTTATGTCTTCCTTTGGCTTTTGTCTGATGCGTCAAGGAACACTCATTTGACTGTTCACTGCATCTTCAGAGATGCAGAAGGGAAACTATAAATAACAGCTGCACATTAACAGCAAGAGTTGACAAAAGTGCCTGCGGCAAACAAAATGCTAAGAAAATGAAAAACTCATCCTAAAATATTCAGGTACAGAAAAAGAACCAGTCATCGCTGATTGGTGAGGCAGTAATGGCTTTGCTTCAGAAGCAGTGTGGTGCTTTTAAAACAGTTCCCCCTTTCACACAAATATTTGCTTGTAGACCATCTGTGATAAGTTTATACAACCACAGCAGTTGCTTGTTTTTCAGGAAATATGCCCAGGTTTGTCTGTGAAGATTCTCAGTCCTCCAGGTGAGTTCATCTGGAAGTTGAGTCATGGCAACTGGACTTCTTTTTCTTGAGAGATTGAAACATTTCGCTGCTCATCCATACAGCTTCGTCAGTCTGAGGAAAGCTAGTTGCGAGTCCTCCATTTTTTATAGTTAAGTAGTCCAGTTGCCATAACTGAACTTCCAGATGCCCAGGCTTGCTGTTTAAATCAGCCACTCAGAATTTCCAGCTCTAGCAACCTCTTCCTGCCTGCCTTGTACCTTTTCCTTTAAAATTTCTCAAGAATATACCTCTACTTGCCAGCCCTCAAATGCTGATACGATTCTCTCTGCCTGCGACGAATAACGTCTAATACCACTTTTTCAGGATGGCTGGAGGATGGATTACAGGCAGCAACAAAAAGCAACCGAGTTTGTTCGATCTCACATCACCGTTCTCCTGATGCAATGGGGGTGAATTAGAGGGGAAGAAAAGCTGTGCAACTGGCTTCCTTCAAGGAGAAAAAACACCCACCCACAAGAACTTCTGGAATTTTGCCAGCAGGAAACTAAATACAACATCTTTTGACCTCTGACCCAAACCCTCTTGGAAAAGTTCTCTGCTCTCTGGCCACTGGATCTGCAACAAGCCAGGCGTAATGTGAGCTTGTTCAAAAGGCTATGCCCGGATCCTGTTTCTGACGACAGTGCACCAAGGAAAAGTAAGCATTTCACCAAGATGGGGACTAAAATGAAGCTGTTTGGGCCAGGCATCACCATGAACAGCACGGTTTCTTAATTCAGTTTTTGCATCCCCACACGAGGAAATTGAATTTCAAGCTCTATATACGCAGCAAAAGCAAAAGAAAAGCCATAACATATTTTACTGCTGTGTTTCTTGCTGAAACACTTACACACTAATGCAGCTACTGCTCTGAAAACAGTGATTTCACTTTCCCTGCCTTCATTTTCCACCTCATGTTAATCTAAGCAAGATGGACAACAATTCAGACTAATGGTATTTCCACTTGATCTGGTTTCTGCTTACTTAGATGTGAAGCATCAATATTGGCTCATCATTAAAAATGTTCTTGTTTACATTCAGTCTCACATGAATACTCTTCACACATGGTGCAAACACCAGGCAGAGGTGGGAGGCTGTTCCTAAATAAACATGTGCAGGATCATCCATCAGGTTCTCTCATATTCTGGATTGGTGGCAATGCAGGCTCAAAACAAGACAGAAGAAATAGACACGTGTTTGACACAGAGGCATCCTGAAGGGAAGCGAAAGAGCACTCAACCTTTAAAGGCACCAGCAGCCTTCCTGATCAGAATCCTCTTTCTAGACCACCTGATGCGCCACAAGATGATGCAATCAAGGTGAAGGAGAAGAGACAAAGGCAGCCCCAGGGCCGGAAGGGGCAAGAAGGAACCTTATAACCAGCAAAAGCCGGTGGTCCCAGCAGAAGAGAAGGGCGTCTTTTGTTGCCTTTTCAAGGGGAAGCACTCCTCGGCCGGCCCCTGCCACAAACACGCCCCCGCCCCCAAAGAAAAAGACGAATCTCCCACTACCCGCAACTCATCCCTCCTCTCTTCATCCTCAATGCTATCAAACCAAACACATCGCCCAACCCCTCACCACCACCCCAGACACACACCACTCGACACGGAGATGGGGAACCCGCGGCTTCCAGATGCTGTTGGGACTCCAGTTCCCATCCGCCTGGTCAAGAGCGATGGGATCTAACGCAGCAGCACGGGGCGAGGGGAAGCCAAGAAATTCCCCTCTCGGGATCCGCCTTTTCAGGCAAATAAAAAAAAAGGTTAATAGCCACCCACCCCCGCTTCCATGCTCTTTCTTACTCGAGTCGTCGGGCGAGAAGGACAGGAGGGGAGTCTACTCTCCCTGCTGGAGACGCAACACCCAGCCTGGCGCTTGCGGGCTGCTCGGCGTGTGGGAGAGGAAGGCTTCCTCCGCTCGCGGTAGCGTTTGGGGAAAGAGCCGCCCCTGATTGGCTGCGCCGGGGGCGTAGGGAGGAGGCGTGCGGCCAATGAGGGGGCACCGTGTCAGCCCTGCCTCAGCCGCCGCAAATTGCTTCACCGTCTGGCTGATGTGGGGCGCTTCTCAACTCGAGGAAGGGCTCAGTGAGGGACACGTTCTTTTGTTTGCAGCCTGGGTTTCCGGGTTCCTCGCCATCCTTGGAGTGGGGGCAGCAGAAATCCAGGACTCGATTGCTCAAGTCCTTCGAATATGAGCGAGGCCACTGCCTGCTCAGCTTCAGGCCGCAGTACAGTGTGCTTTGGGCTGGCCCCTGCTCCCTTACACATAGCCTTGCTGTACTGTCACTACCCGATTTTCAAATCAAATAAAAAGCTGGAGCACATGCGTTTCACTACTTGTTTCCCCTTCTTTGGCAGCAAAATGCATTAAACGACAGGGATTGATCACAGATGTACTGTCTTACTCGCCTTCTGCTGGACTCACGCTGCTGCTAGATCACTCCAGTGAGTGATATCTGCTAGATAAAAGCTATGAAATCAGCTACTGTATTTCCATCTTGAATTGCATAGGGAGCTGCCACATTCTGGTGAACAATTCCACACAATCAGCTAAGAGCACTCCTACAATTCACCATTCCCAGGAATAATTTACTGACTTATTTATATCGTTTTCCTCCCAATGAAGACTAAACGTATGCTTAAAATTACTATAGGTCATTAATATTAAAAGATGATTAATCCATAAGTGGTTTTTGTAAACAAATTTAAATTACCTGATAAAAATATGCTGCATCCCCTACTTAAAAATGCAATCATGCAAGAGTGTCTAATGATCCAAAGTGAACTTTAAAAGAAAGGTTTTAACCTCCTGCAGGTAGGTTTGTACGAAAAGGGCCAGCCTACCCTTGTGAGGCAGGAAATTCCATAAACTGGGAGGGGGCACTAAAATGCCCTTTCAGGTCCTCACCAAATATGCCTGCACTGGCAACAGGACCGAGAAGATCTTCCCCAAAAAGCTCTCAGAGATCAGGGGAAGGGTTAGATGGGGAGATTACCCGAGGCCTTCACCTTGCCCAAGGTGTGTAAAGTTTTAATTCTCATAACTAGCACTTTGAATTAGACCGGAAGCATATTGCCACCCCATGAAACTTTTGAAAAAGTCAGTTTTATGCTCTGTGTAACCAGTTCCAGTCAAGTCTGGCTGCAGCATTTTGAACCAGCTCGTTTCAATACTGCCTTTAATAGCAACTCCACACAGAATGCGTTACAGGAATCTCATCAGAATGCAACTTAAGGCATATGTCACTGTAGCCAAGTCAGAGAAGTCCAGGAACAGACACAGCTATGCACCAGCCTTTTGTCGATGTTATGTGCCATCCGGTTTATGGCAGTCACAAGAATAGGGAATCTCCAACATATCCTGTGTGATCAGCCCTCCTTCTATTCTAAGATTCCCTCTAAGGCAGTGTTGGCGAACCTATGGCACAGGTGCCAAAGGTGGCACTCGAAGCCCTTTCTGTGGGCACCCGACATTGCCCCTTCACAGCCACCTGTATTCAGGTTAAATTACTGCATTGGCACTTTGCGAAAAAATAGTGGGTCTTGAATTGCAGTTTGGGCACTCAGTCTCTAGTCTAAAAGGTTCACCATCACTGCTCTACGGCATGTGTATGCAAGATTCTGCTCCCCTTCCCAGCACACCCACAACAATCTTTTTTCCAATTGTGACAGGATCAATGCATCAGGGCTTGTGCGCACAAGGAAGAGCGAAAATTAGAGGGAACACTGGTTGTTTCAATTACCATTGTGTCTGTATAGTCACACCAGAAGCACCATAGATTGAGGACCATTTAACATGTCACCACGTTGCTTTCTGCAAACTGAACAGAAATTTTCCATTTGCAAATGGAATCAAAAAGCAGCAATGACTTTTCCAGCACTCTTGATAGATCAGTTCAAATTAGGGCTCCCAGTAGGAAAACTATTTGGAGTCAAGTAAGAAGAGTGGCAGTTTTTTCTTTGCTTGGTAAAATTCCCCCAAACCTGCTTGTTTACAAGGAGATCAATAATAAAACCATAAAGCTGAAAAGCATTTCACATTTACAGAAGAAATATCACCAATCCTGTACTCATGTGTAGGCTTTTTTACCAATCAATGCCTACCCTTGGGGGTTAAAAATATATGGGAATATGAAATGGGATTTCCATTTACCGGACTTAATGAATCAAGCAAGTCATTTAATAATCTTTCAGATGTCCTCCTGCTCTTCAGAAATACTTCCTTCGTAGATGCAATCAGAAACACTGCAACCACAAGTACCCATGGTTTTTCACTTAACCGGTTCATTAAACCAAGACCCTTGTATTAGATTTAAGACATTATAATGCAGATAGGAACACAGGAAGGCACCAGATTAGACCAGTCCATCCACTTGTGTCATACAGTCCCTACTGCTCTTAACCAGGAGGCTTCCAAGTGGTTTCAATTGTTATCTTTATCATCCATACCTAGAGACCAGAAACAGAACCCATGAGTTTTCCAAAGCACTCAACTTACTAAGGAGTTGTACTCCTTTTCACTTGATCAAGGAAAGACTTGAATTATTATGCTATAAAGACATAAGTTAAATTCTAGTTTGTCCTTAAGGGCACACCAATTGACTCCCACTTCTACAAAATGCTCAGCTCTAATGGTTCTGAATTTGGAAACACAGTATCAAAAACTGAGCAGCTAGCCAAAAGCGCTTACTAGCCATGTATATTTGCTGTTTGAAGCATCAAGCCTTACTATTAATTAGAACATTAAAGCTTTTTAATCATTTTATCAAGATATTAAAACTTCCATTTTTAATTTGCCAGAATACACACATGCATTCCCTGGCTCCTCTATGCAGCCAATAAGTGTCCTGTTGATCTATCCTCACAATCCTGCTTAGTTAACAGCTATGTAGCAGCAACAGGCTCCTTTGTCCTTGCTGCTAGCAGCAACGAAGCAGCTATATTCATCCGAACATGTGCAGGATGAGCACAGCAAAGGCTTTAGCCCTCACCCATTCCTCCTGATTCGTCTTCCCAGCTGGTCTTTATATATTACCAGCTGGAAGTACATTCCTTTGCTCTTCCAGAAATAAACAATATCAAGTAAAGATAACTGAGTTAAGGCCATAGAACAAATATAAGTAAATATAATAATTATGTCTCAAGCCATTTGAAAGCAGCTGTACTTAAAGCTGTCAGAAATTCAGTCTATAACAGCTCCATTTTTTAAGAACTGCTATCAGCTAAGAATTTAAGAACTTAAGATGAGCCATGCTGGATCAGGCCAAGGGCCCATCTAGTCCAGTTTTCTGTATCTCACAGTGGTCCTACCAAGTGCCGCTGGGAGTGCACGAGACTAGATATCTGTCTCCTGATACCACTCCCCTGCATATGGCCCTTGAAGTACCCTGTTTTTACGCCTGGAGATTACACATCCAACAGGATGCAAGCAATTACTGAAATTGATCCTCTCACATTAAAGACCCTAGTTCCACATAACTGAGCAGCCATTTCCTAGTAGTAGAGATTTCTTCCTTACAAGCCTTTTGGGAGATAAGTTATTTAACATGAAATGCCTTAAGCCAATTGGTTGGAATAAAAATAAACTGATGAAAGAGGAAGTAATGATTCAGTGGTACAAATCCTGTTGTGAAGAATGATGCAACTGTTAGGGCAAGATTTCCAGAAATTAAATACACCTCTTTACTATTTGCTCAACAATGCAAGCAAGCAATTTTATTGGATGAAACTCAGCAGGAAGTTACACGCAGACTTGGCCTACTGAACCAGTGGGAATTTAATGAGTCAACTTCTCCATTAGTTCCACTCATTTAACAGGCCTACTGCAGTTGCAAGGTAATATTTGATTTCAGTCATTGTGTGGATACTGCAGATCAGAAGAAAGTATTTAATTATTGAAAATCTCTCTGCTTCTAACCACATCTGGCAGTGGAGAATTTTGGTAACTAAAGATTTCCTCCTTCTCTCACAAGGTTCCCATAATTTCTATGTAATGAAATGAATTACTTCCCAAGTTGCTAATTACTGAAACTCCATGTGCTGGTGACATAAATCACTCTTCTGGTGACTTACACAACAGTATTTTGGTTATCATATTTTGCAGAAACATTTCTGGACAAGATGAGGCAGAAATATAAGAAGCCAAGAAATATTTGGGTATTAGAACATATATAAGTGGGAATACGTCAATTGGAAGGCAATAAGGCAGCAGGGAGGGGGCAGATGGCCATAAACAAAAAAGGAATAAAAGATACACCCTCAGTATTGTTTCTTAGGTCTAAATAAGAGGCCATGTTGTATCCGCCCAAAGTGACCTCGCTGCCAGATGGGTGGTATAAAAATCCAATCTATAAATAAAATAAATAATTAAACATCTGTGAAGACTAAATTTGCTTCAGTATCACTTTTTCCATCAGGATTTTTCTAATCAACCTGTGCTTTAAAATAGCTTGCTAGCTTGTTATGAACATACAACCCCTTTTCATCTTCTACCACACTTACTTCAAAGCAAAATACTTCCACATGGGGAAAAAGTTCTGGTACAAATGGAGTATCAGATACTCAGGAGTGCTTTATAGAATAGGCTTTAACTTTTTAAGTCAAAAATTGGATTTATTGTAAATGCCACATTCACAGAGCACAATTTTTTTAGTTAACAAAGAAACATACAGAATTATGCAACTAAGTAATTTTGACTGAGTAAAGAGATGCTCCTTGCACAGCTTTTGTTTAAATGTGCCTAAGCTAACCTAATTAAGCAGACGAGATAACAGAAAAGGGAAATTTAAACATGTAACAGCTTAAGCAGATTTTAATGTATATAATATTAAAATATTATATACACTAAGTTTCATTCGCTTCTAAATATAAAAACCAGCTCATTCGCAGTACATTGCAAACTGTTACCCCAGTCAATCCTTAAGGTCAGAGAAATGATATTTATCCATAAGAAATCAGTTACGCAAAGAAAACTGTATCACTACAAATTTTTATTCAGAAGCCCATCTTTAAAAAAAATTTTCATTATGAACTTGTTTGGTCAATCAACTACAACACTTTCTAACAGACAAGATAGAAATGGCATGGCTCAGAATCGCCCAGATCTTTCACGATCTCTTGACCGCCTTCTGTCACGCTCTCGGCCTCCTCCTCCTCCTCCTCCGCCACCTCCTCCACGACCACGATCTCTTGATCTAGAGCGACGCTCACGTGAACGTGACCTGGATCTATGTCTAAACGAAAACGAAAATAAGAAAATAAGTTCCCTAAAACCTGCTCCTAATAGCTACACCCACAAAGGGTCAATGTCACTGTTCTATCCCAGATTTAAAAGCAACAAATCCTCCCTTTGGCTACGAGAAGTTTGCAAGCTACAAGTGGGATGGCAAGAATTCTCCTACATGTCCCCCCCCCCTTGCTAAAATCCTCAAAGCCACTTCATAGCTTGATTTTCTTTTCTGAGAATTTTTTGTATTACTTCTTGGAACCCTGGATTTTCTCCACCTCTCCTTTTTAAAAGGATGACCAACTTTTCACTCATGACCAAAAAATAAATATAAAATAAATGGGTTAGGGCTGTAAGCAAGAAATATAAGAATTCTCTAAGCTGAGCCATATTTTCAAGAAGGAGGATATACTGGATTTCAACACAAATTCACTAGATAATTAAATCGTCAAGTTATATTTGAAAGGACTCTGCATCTACTATTTGTTATACTATTCAAACAGCAAACCACTCTAATTGCAATGTTTAAAGAGTACTTATTTATTTATTTATTTATTTGCTTCATTTTTATACCGCCCATCTTCCAATCTGGAACTCTGGGCGGTTTACAAGTTAAAAAATAACAATACAGTACAGAAAAAGAGGGAAAACCCTAGCAAGATGGATCAATAGGCAGGAGACAGAAGAAGAAAGAAATTAAATTAAATTAAAGGTCGCCATATACCTCCCTGGAAAGCATAGTTTTCAAAGCCTTTCTGAAGGCGGGCAGGGACTGTGCAAGGCGCAGCTCACTCGGGAGGTTGTTCCATAGTGAGGGGCCCACAACAGAGAAGGTGCGGTTGCGCATAGCCGACCTCTGCGCCTCCCTGGGAGTGGGCACCCTGAGTGAGCGCGCCTGCGACATTCGAGTGGGCCTGGCCTCAGCTGACCTCTGGGAGATATGCTCCGACAGGTATTGCCTACTTGCACTGCCTACTTTTATTTTCATTGCTTTTTTTGGGGGGGGGTTTGATTAAAGAGAAGATAGCACAATCCATATTGCAGTCCAAATGCCTCCAAAAAAGCAAAAAGAGTCTCAAAAATTAATCACACAGTAATAACAGTAAGACCCTATCTAATACTGAGTTAGCAAAAACATTAAAAGCACTGGTCCTGTTCTGCTCACAGTCACACAACTGTTATAGAAGCACAGGCACCACTGGCCGAATGAAGTTCTAGTGCAATGTGTTGCACAAGGAGTCAAAATACTGGAGCACCTCTGAGCAAGGGCACCAACAGGATTTCTGAAAGAGGCAAAAGGAATGAGCAAAATTATACCTTCAAACACTGCTCAGGGTTTCTTAATTTTCTAAAAATAGCAAAAATGAGAAAAACTATCTTTCCCCCAATTGCAGAAAAAAGAACATTTGGGGAATATCCAAGATACTATTGTGTTGAAAAGACTAGTGTGGTTGCTTCAAATATCGATCACAAAACCTAAGGTGAATACGTGCTTAGCGGTAGACTTAATGTACCTAAGCTCACCTAAGCCACTATTTTACACCTACCTGCCTCTGAACTTGGGAGGTCTAGTAAATTAAAGGTTGGTCCTGCAATCCTGAATTCTACCCACTATGTTACCTACAAGTTCTCTCTTTCTGGAGAAATTCATAGAATGGGCTTTTAGAACACTCCTAAAAGTTCCCATAAATCAGACACTTACTTCTTGCGGCGGCGACCATACAGTTCACGTCGCAATTCTCGAGAAATGGGTTTCAAATGCATAAAGTTACAGAAACCTCCTCGTGTACACTCCCTGGAGAAATGGAATGAAGCAGGATAAGATTAACAAGACTTGCTTCCTGTTGCCACAAAGCATTTATCATCACATAAAAGTATTTTAAGCGATTATGTTGCAAATAATTACCCCATTTCATACTGGCGGCAGCAAGCTTCTCTAAAATCTGTCACAGGGGAGAGCTCAGCATGGATTGGCTGCCCATTAAACCACCGGTTGTTCAGGTCCATCACAGCTTTTTCTGCATCTTCTTCACGTCGAAACTGAAAAAAATGTGTTCACCAGATGGAAAATGTTTACTTACTATATTATGAGAAAAGAATTCATGTTCAGTGCCAACAGCAAGGCTAGGACCCTGCTTCATGAATCTGTATTAAGAAAAATACAAGTAGCACAACAATTAATGTAGGAATAATCACAAAAATAGCTTCTGTGGAGAACATAAGCTATTTGTGTAGGTCCTCTAGGACCATAGGGCAACACATTATTTTAAGCTGATTTAAGTTACACCTATTCCCTATAATTCCTTACCTAAGGAAGCACATTTTCCAGAACGCCAATTTTTATGACAGCTTTTTGCTGTCAGGGATGAATCAATAGGATGTTTAGCTTAATTGAAAGTTAGGAAATTTAATTTCCTATGCAAAGAATATCAGGCTACATTGTTGCACTAGCATAACTGAGAATGTCTGTATGATTTACTTCTGAGTTAACATTTACACTTGGACTGAGAATATTTCATGAATGAAGGGGCAAACCTGGATACAATTCATTTTTGACTCAAAATTAGCTCCAAAATATTTTGTTAATCAAGTTTTGAATCTAAATATTTTATATGGTGTATTGCCAGCATCTCTACTTGCATTTCCAGTGATGTACAAAGAAAGAACAAGTGATACATTTTTATTTCATTTTTCGGAGAACTTCTGAATGAAATGGAGCTGTAGGCAACTTTCTTTATACACCACACATCAAAAACGTAAATATCTAAGGTATTGTGAACGTAAATATCTAAGGTTATCTATAGGGTGCCTGATCCTTATAGATTCTCCAACTAGCAGTTTTGCTGTATACTGTACACTGTAGTGGAAACTGTCTTGGGACAGGTAAATAAAACATGACTGAGGTAAAACTGGTGGCAATATACTGTATATTTTTTGTTGAGGAACAAAATCTGCACAGAGGTAAGTAGTTGCTCATGCCTATTTTTTATCTTTCTAATTATATATTAATTAGACATTTTGTCAAATACACCACACAATAATTCATACTGAAGCAAAACAAGTTGAGGAGCCGTGTAGACATCACAAAAACCAAATACAAAAGTGGAACAGGGGATACCTTTAGGCTACTAGAAAATTCACAAAAACATTGCTACTATTTTGAGGGCGAAACCCTCTTCCTCAGAGCAGTACCAATAGGTTATAACATGGCAAAAGATCCTGGCAAATCCATCTTTTGCCATGTTATAACTTGTTGGTACTGCTCTGAGGAAGAGGGTTTCGTCTTCGAAATACTGTATTAGCAATGTTTTTGTGTATTTTCTAGCAGCCTAAAGGTATCACCTGTTCCACTTTTGTATCTGACAATAATTCATGTAGCATCCATGGTTTTAAGAATTGCTAGTATTCACAGTAGAATATTAAGGGTGTCCTGATGCAAAGGTTACAAACAATAAGATTTTTTGCATAGATTTCTACCACACAGATATTTAGCAGACACTTAACCTCTACTAAGCTGATAATAATCCTGAATCAAAGATTACTAAGAGGCTTGTGTGGACCTAACTATTTATGTTTAGATCATTTACATTTATTATTTTATGTTTCTTATTGGCTAACTTGATTCTTAACTAAAACACATCAGTCAAAATCACATTCCATAGATATTCTAGAGGAAGGGGAATGATGTAACTTGAGACAAAATTGCTGCCAAGTATCTCCTTGCTTGCATTCTTATTGTGTGGTATCTGGGTGACTCAGCATATAACTAGGGATCCAAACAGGGACTTAATAGTTCATGCCAAACTGATGTTGCAAATTCTGTCACTGCCTTTCACCACTATATTTATGTACAGTACTCCCATTTATCACAGGGGTTATGTTCCTGACCCACCTGCGATAAAGGAAAATCCGAGATATGTGGACGCCTTTATCTGTGGGCCGGGCTGGGACCAGCAGGCCTGTGTGGGGCCTCCTGTACTCATCCCATACCTCACACTGCCTGGAATGGGGCTCCGGAATTCTCTTCCTGTGCCTGTACAGGGCCCAAAAGTGGCTTCCAGTGGGCCAGAAGTGACTTCCAGACCATGTGGTGGGCCTGCGGAGCTTGCCTCAGGCCCAGTGCCACCTGCCCACGCCTGTGATCCCGATAAATCCATGATATACCGGGACCGCAATACTGTATATGAAGCGCGATATGGCTGGAGACTACTGTAACAGGATTTTGATCAGTGATGAATTTTACACAAAACTGTAGTTCACAGTGGCAAGTACTACGTCTTTTTCAAATATACAAAGAAGTATAATTAAGGATTCTAACTAGCATAACTAACTTTGTCTTTGTATCTTACCTTTACATATACATTTCCAACCAGATGATCTCCAAGATTATCACAAACATTCATCTCCTCTACTTCACCATATTTTTCTTCCATTTCTGTAAAGACTTCCTGAATAAGAAAAATCCAGTGTTAATTTGATCTAAGATAGCAGATCTCAACATCGCTAATTCAGCCTCATTTTTCTGGCCTCATTTCTTGCCCACAACTAGCTTGACAAGGGCTTTGATTATTCAAAATAAAATTATGTTTATAATTAAATGTCTAATGAGTGTAAAAATTACATCATTAGATTGCATCAAAACTAAGCTGAGTGAAAAAAAAATTAATCTTTTTTATAAAAAACAGATTTTAGTATTTAAATATTTTCTTGTTAAAAGTTGTGCTGCTTATATACTGCCTCCTAGTGCTTAAAGCACTTTCTTGGCAGTTTACAATTTAATTATGCAACCTAGATACAGTGGAACCTTGACTTACATGCTGCTTGACTTGCATCATATTTGACTTGCAGCAAGAAGGGGCCTGTTTGACTTGAGTCACAGGCTTTGACTTACAGCGCGGAGCCCCGGTGGAAGGCACGGGAATCTGGCGGCAGCCACGAGCCAGCATCGCGGCTACCATCTCCAAACTGCTCCTGCCTCCTTCCGGCAGTGGTGGCTTCGGCGAGGCCAGCTCCGAGCACCTGGAGCTGGTCCTCGGCCTCACCAGATTTTGTAAGAAATCTGGCTGCAGAAGTCTGGTCCACAATGGAAGCATTTTAGTTGGGGAGCTGTACAGTTGTGGGACTCTAATGGTAAGCATAGAGTTGTTCAGAACTTGGAACGTCAGGTTAAAAATCAGTAAAACTTAAATGTTAGACATTGTTGCTATGAATATTAAAAAGTGGAAGCATATAACTTGTGGACTATAATTCCACTGCCTCCTCCTCTCTTTGAAGAGACATTTCATTTACATCCCTGGAAGGAATCTCCTATCCCAGTCAAATTTGTGTTAAATTTCTGTTTTCGGGGGTCTTTTTCATCATCTGTAAGGGATTAATCCACTTTCCCATTACTTTCTATGGGAAAAGTTCGTTTGACTTAAGTCATGTTTGTCTTATGTCTAGACCTCCGGAACGGATTAATGACGCAAGTCAAGGTTCCACTGTATTGTCACCCCCTGCCACCAGACCTGGGGTATTCATTTTACCAATCTTGTAAAGATGGATGATAGAGTGAACCTTAATCCAGCCACCTGGGATTGAACCCCAGATTGTGAGCAGAATTTGACTGTAATACAGCAGTTTAACCACTGTGCTGTGAGGCTCCCAAATAAAGTCCATTAGTTCTTGTATTAGGGCCTGAATTTTATGGTGCTGCACTATCTTCTGTATAAATTATTGTTTGTCTCCTCTAATACTCTATCAAATATTGGGGTTTTATCTCCAAAGACTCATACTTAGCAGTAATATACAGAGATAAAATGAAAATTATCTTTCTTGGCCTCATACAGCTGGAAATTCTTAGAAGTCCTACTAACGTCTTCAAGACAGCTTTCCCGACTTTTCTTGAGTGTAGAGTATCATCCCTTGGCACTGTACCTCTGTTTAAGTCTAGGTGGGCAAAGTCAAGACTCCTCTTTCTGTCTCTCAAAGAGAAGACAATTTTTGACACTGAAAATGTAACTGAATGGCAACAAGATAGTGAAATATATATAACAAATGGGAGTACACTTTCTTCAGAAAAAAAACACACAAAAATAAAATAAATAAATAATAAATTGGAAGGGAGCCAGGAGCAAGTCACACTTACTTAGCCCTTTGGCACAGTTAAACTGCAGCTATAATGATGCTCACGGCCTTGGGTTCAATTCCAGGTAGCAGGTTCAAGGTTCATTGAGCCTTCCATGCTTCTGAGGTTGTTAGAATGAGTACTGAGCTTGTTGGTTTGTATGTGTGTGTGGATGTGTAGCCTGCATCATTACTTGTAAAAAGCCCAGATAGTGTTTTAAGTGCTATTGGGTAGGGTATATAAACAGCACACTGCTTTTTAAAAAAATAAGAAATAGCAGGCAACACTCACTTGACTGGCTGGTAGATTAATAGTCTAAAAAAATGGGGCTGGGTTATTGAAATAATAAAAATGATTTAAAAGATCAAAGGAGAAATAAAAAAACTGTAAGTAAAGTAAAATAAATGATAGATAAATTTTAAAAAATCTGACAACAGCAAACAGAAAAGCTCTTGCTACTATCCCCCACTGGATTCAGAAGTTATCTGCATACAGTCTCATTATTAATATGTTGCTACATAACTCAATTTGGAAATCTGAGATACCACAAATGAGCCACCCCAACGTACCAAGAAAGAGGCAAGTGGACCTGCAATGGGACTGCAACACTGGGTAATCTCTTTCCTTTTATTTGATGCAATTAGCTATACTCAGTGGACTTTTACAAATTTTATTCCAATCTTCAAATGAAATGCATGGGCCTTCTACAGCAAACCACCCCTCCCGTCGCTGACAAATCAGGGACTTTTGGTCTCGAGCAAGTCACATTGAGGAGAGGTGAGAATGTGTGTAGTGAGATCCGTGACATGTGTTTGGATTGACTGGGACAATAAAGAGGCCATCTCCCCCCCCCTTCCTCCTCACACTTCGAATGCAGCCCAGAGAACATCAAGGCTCCAAGCCTGAAGTAAACTGCCTGGCTTTTTTCCATCTTGCCATGGACTTAACATCTAAGAAATAATGCCTGGCAAATCCATCTTTTGCCATGTTATTACCTATTGGTACTGCTCTTGATGAAGGGGGCTTGCCCTCGAAATATTAGCAATGTTTTGTTATTTTTATAGTAGCCTAAAGGTATCGCCTGTTCCACTTTTGTATTTGTCTTTTGTGATGGCTACATGGCTCCTTGAATTGTTCAAAAAACAAACAAACAAACAGGGAATGGATCAAGCCCAAGCCCATGTAAAAGTGAAAATTTATTGCAATTCAAAGCATACTGGGTGATATGGAAAACAGTGAATGGCCTTTTTATTCCCCAGTGATTCAAGAAGACTCAACACTGCCCCTCTTGCCCTGAGGAAAAATCATCTCACTTAACAAGTCAGTGGCCCACAAGACATTTCTGCAGCTGGCAATTCTAAAAACTACCTTCATCTTTTTCTGTAATGGACTGTATTGTTTTGGAAAATTTGGGGCCTCTTTTTTTGTATCATACAATATCCCCTCTAATTTTGGCTTCTCTACAGGTACCTTGGTTCCATGATACACTTAAGTGATTAACATCTCAACTATTAACTCACAATGACATCAATTTTGCAAAGCATCATAAAGTTTAACATACCTCAAAGAATTCATCGTAATGTTCCTGCATTTCAACATCACTCACAGCACCTGCAAATACCAAGTCATAGTTATTAGAATATATCCTTCAATAATGCTAAAAAAAATTATCATGTTAAAAAAATCTTTTAGAGAAATATTTATTGGAGTAAAAAAAAGTGAAACATGTAGCTAACAATTAGGAGTAGGCCATAAGAAGTTCTGCAAGCCCTTAAAGGAAAGAAATTACAGCAGTCCCTTAGACATTTTATTCAGTAACCTAACAGCACACTAGGATGGAGTAAGTGGCATAATGAGAGGAAACTGATCTGATATAGAATACAATCCCTTTGCTTCAAGTATTTTGAGTTTTAACATAGCATCTTTTCATAACAGCTTTTGAAGAATGATTGCCAAGTTTCAAATAAAGGAGAAATAAAATATTCAGTGAGGGGATTTCATGTTACAGATACATTAAAATTTGCTTGCTGGTACAATTTAAAACTGGTATGGAACATAATTATTAAGCCATTGTATTTTACACCCTTTCAATTAGTAAAACTAAGTTTACTAATAGGTGACAGGAGAATCACGTTTTTCTTCAAAAGCCAATTCAGTCTCTCACATTCTACAAAGCAGTAAAAGCAAGTCATGCCATCATATTTCCATGCCTTCAAGCTGGTCTTTGAAGTACTAGTCGACCTGTACTTATAAAGGCAGGTTTAGAACTCACTGAATACTAAATGAGATCAACTGATCCTAAATGGTCTGTTCAGAAGGAATAGCTTAAAAACCATTTGAAGCAGAGCACATAATATAATTTGCTTTTAAAAACAAATATACTGTACTTTATAAGAATCTGAAATATCTGAATATGGGATGATATTTTTAAAATTCTATTTCTCATATCTTTCACTAAAAATAGTAGCAGAGATCCAATTCTGGATCTAATTTAGCTACTGTACATTAAGAGCACATATAAAAATGTAATAAATGTTGACAGACAGGTAGAAGCCTAAACCCAAGAGGTCAAGTATAAATCCAATAGATGATTCCACCAACAGATCCGTCTCTCCTTCCTGCATCCTTAAAAATTGCTTTGGAAAGTGGAGACACACTCTAAAGTAGAGCCATTCTTTAGATGGCAACACAAAAAGATGCAGGGGGGAAGGGAGGGAAATAGCAGTGCCAGGACAATGTTATATTTAGGGCAATATTCCCAGAATGTGAAACTTAAAAGGCACTGAATTGCCTCCAATAATGTGACAAATATATTACTTAATATTTATGCACTAAAAGGAAGAACAACTGCCAGTATTTTGAAATGCACATTTTATTTTCAGATAATTATCGATTGTTGACATATATTACTTGCCTAAACATAATAAAATCATTTCCCTTAAAAGGACAATATTAACAAAACCAAAATAAGGGATGATGCTGTGCTATTCTGAATGAGTACCATAAAACTAACATTAAACACAAGCAATGTTACTGTATGACATCAATGGCGAGTAGAATAGTTAAACAATGAAAATATTTGCTAGCCAAACCATGCAATATTTAGAACAGCAAAAAGCTGTTGGTTTGTTAAGCAGAATTATTAAATTGGTACCAGATTTTAAAGACTAAATTTGAACATTACTTTATAAGACTTACTGCCATAATTACACTTGTCCAGTCAATAATTCTGGACAAAAATATTTAACAATTCCAAAGCAGACCATGCAACCTTAATATGAATTAATTACCAAGTTGATGGGAAAAAATTGAGCACATGCCCAGATTAAGAACACACTGCTGCACATTTAGAAGTGAAAAGTGTAAACAGCACTGTGAACAGCAAGCTGTGCTTAACAATGAGTTATTTGATCATTGCACTGTTTAACTGTTTCATGAGCAAATCACAGATTAGCTCATTTACCACTCAAAGTCACTTACTTACTTCTACTGATGTACAGTAGACATGTACATTTCCACATATCATAACTACACAAGTGTTAAGAATTAGTTCAAGACAATCTCCACACTTTTCCATAAACTATCCATTCACAATTTCAGGTTTTAAAGCAAGGAAGCAATTTTAAGTGTACCTATGCAAAGAGATCAAATTAAAGTGATTTAAACATCTAAAAAGATGTTTCAGTTACATTAATATGTTGCTGATCTAATATTAAGATTACAGTAATGTGTTGCATTAAACATGTCAGGAACACATTGAAATGGTGACCAGTGGCAAGGATGGGGCAGACAGCAGTGATGCTGTTGAAAGTGTTCCTTTTTAAAAAAATAAAAATTAAAAAAATACATAAAATGGGCAGGTAGCCAAAGTTTCAAAATTTCTTGGGGTTATGGGTTATGAAAAGGACAAAAAAATTTCAGGCACATTTCATAAAATGTGGTCTGTTCCATTAAACTAAAAATGGTAGACCAGCTTCAGTTGACACTGAGCTCTGACAATCAAGCCCAGGGAACCAGTGAAGGAACTTGTATGAACTTACAGCGCAAACCGTCAGCAGACTGGGAAGAGTTTTGAGGGTTACGATAAATGTTCAAGAGGGCAATGGTCTGAAATACAAAACGCAACAACTTTATATTATGGAAAATAAGTTTAACAAGAAACTGGTTTCCTTGTGGTGATCACTTTTAGTTGAGTCTCAGTGCTGAAAGAGAAAATGTTATATTTTCTCCCATGAGGGAAATCTGTACTATTTAGCTTCTGACCCTTCTGAACCGTCTAAGGTTAAAAAAATAGAGATCTCACAACACCTATTATTGCATTTAATTAAAATGCAACAACTGTTGTTTGAGCATCACAGGTTTTGCATCTAAATCCTCAATATGTGGAGAGATTAAAAATTGTCAGGAACTAGATTCTATAGTAATACACAATAATAAGGCTGTCATGAAATCTCTATTGCCTAAGTTTGTTAAGGTGAAACAAAATCTAACTTTCACTTACCGTATATGACAAAAATGCCCATTTTCAGATAAAAAAATCAAGACATTTGATAAATGCCTAATGTATATATTTATAGCATAAAGCAGTGTCTCCGGTACTCACTGAAAAGGTTTTAAATTATTTTAAAAATCCAATAGCTTTTTCTTATTAAACTATTATTCTTTTAACACATAGGCATTTAGCAAATTCTTGATTGTTATTGTAAGAGATCCGTCACTTGTCCTGTTTGCAACAGCTTTATGTCAGCAGCTCAGAAGCCAACATGATTTTCTCATATTTAGGAATGGCTTCTTAACACCATCCTTAAAAAAAAAATTTCTCCAACTGTGGGACTTACAGTGTGAGCCGTCAGCCGTCTGTGCACTGTTTTGGGGATTACGATAGATGTTTTGAATCAAGATGGTCTGCGGGGAAAAAAAAATAAAAAGGGGAATTCTACTGGCTGCTGTGCATATAACAGACAATTGCAAAGAGACAACTTTTTTGCGAACAGCTTAATATAAATCTATTCAAATGATATCTGGGTTTTTTTTGTGTGTGTGTTTGCAACATGCTTTTGAAACTTAATTTAAACATTCATATTACCGAAACAGTTATTAATTTCACCATGAAGCTGCTGAATTCACTTAGGTATCCTCAGCCCCGATCCTAGAGTGGAATCAGTCATACAATTCCTTTGTAACTGGTTCTTTATATAGTTGGTTTTCATCTAATTTTATTCCTATTCAGTATAGCCAGCCATAAAAAAAATCCTGCACGGTGCCCATGACATGCAGTGCAATTCTACCCAAAGGCTACTGTCACAAGAAATCTCCACTTTTTGTGTTATCAAATATTTTCTTGGTGGAACTTCTGTTTCAATAATATGTTTCTAAATGTTCACTTTTTGCAGATGTTTAAGAAAAGAATCTCCTTTCAGCCTTTGTGCTTTCTACTTGAAGAATTGCCCAGGCAGACTTGAAACCTTACATTTGTATCGTTCTTCTTAATATCAAGTTTTCTGAAAAAACAAACCATGTTTAAGTTAGTAATCTAACATCTCAGAATTTTAATGTCCATATTAGTGTAAGCAGCTCAATGTTGCTTAATTAAAATGTTAGTTTGCATCAGCTTTATTCAAACTGACTAACATTCACTGCATTTTTAAAAATGCTGTTTTCAGAACTTATCTTTCTTTACATATACAAAACCAGCCAGTGTTAACCCCTGGTTCCTTGTCACAGTAAATAAAATAAGAAGTATATATGGATTTGTTTAATTCCTATAAATGCATAATGCAATAGAATCTTATCATAATCATAGTATTTTTTTAAACTGGGAAGAACCCAAAAACTTGTCCAAAGGAAATTGTATTACTAAACCGACCTGGGAAATTGTATTACTAAACCCAAATAGGTTAGTAATACAATTTCCCAGGTGAGCATTTAAAAAGGCAGTATAGATTTCATATTTGCTCAGTACTCAACACCTGTACGAGAACTAACTTGGTTAACAAAAGGTAGACAAAATGATCCTATGTTCATCTATGTCATATTTTCAGGGCTACAGGTAACAACCAAGATCTCATGGTGTACTTTCCAACTAGTATCACAACAATCAGAACTGTCTTCCCCTCCTCTTCCCATTGGACCTCTGTCATGCCAAAAATCTGCAGGAATAGCTCTGGGTCCCCTCTTCTGAGGAGAGAGCACCCCGCCAAAAGAGAGGACTACAGAATGGAGGGTTACCTATCAGTTCTGCTGGAAATAAGAGGTTCTAGTAGAAGGATGTACACCACTACATCTTGGTCCTTGTCTTGGATGCATTTTTGAATGTTCTTTCAGTGCAATACATACAAACAGATGTATATAATGGAAAGGTATGAACACTTTGCTTAAAATGCAAGGTATAGAAGGTTTACGTTCACATCTGTCAAATGTAAGCAATGTGTACAACAGCTGGATGATGTTAAGTTAATGCCTGCCAAGCATTTTGGAGTTCTGTGTCATCAGTACATAGAGGACCCCCAATTTATCTCTCCATCTGCAGTGGATGCTGTTCCACTCTTGTGCGCTGTCTATAATCGTGGAGCGGAAGGGGAGGGATCAACAGACTGAAACTGGACCCAGAAAGGGCATTGGTCCTTTGTGTGAGACCTCTTGCTGATTGCAGACTGGAAGCCCCCCTTAATTTGAAGGAATACTCTCTACTAGGAATTAGGTTTACAGCTTTGTCATCCTTCTGGATTCAACACTGTGGATGGTTACCCAGACAGCATCCTTAGGTGGATTGCTCAGCTGCATCCCTACCGTGACAGCAGGTCCCTAACCATGTTGGTCCACGCCTTGACTGTAATACTGTACACTCTATATGGGGCTGCCCTTGGGACTGATCTGGAAACTTCCAACAGGTCCAGACCAGACTAACAAGGACTAACAAGGGGAATTAATAAATAGCAATATAATTCCATGATACTGGCTGCCTTGAAAGTGTCCCATATCAGGTTCAAGGTGCAGATTTTGATATGTAAAGCACTAAATCATTTTGGACTTCAGAATGTTTCCTACCAAGAGGGGCTGCCTTTTTCAACCATGCAGCTCAGATCAGGCAGCTGAAGATGCTGACCTAGATGGAGGCCTTTAAGAAGAAAACAAGGACTCTGGCGTTTTTGGCCGTTGCTCCTATACTTTAGAATGAACTGCTATTGGAAATTTGCCTGGGCCCCTCCCTGGATATTTTAGAGTCTCTGCAAATTTTCATTCTGGAAAGCTTTCCAAGTCATGCCTAACAACTTCACTTGAGTGTACGTTTAACACCTTTATTCACATGACCAATTTTAAATTAACTTTCCTTTGTTGTTTAATTTCAATTTAATGATTTAACAGTTGTTTTACTGGTCATAATGACCACCTCTCAGTTGGGTGGCTTAGAGCCTAAAACATGAAATAAAAACTTGCAGGTGAAATGATGGCTGAGAATGACATAGGTTCTGGTCAATATGTAAACAACTGTGATTTGAGGTGGACGGCGCCTTTGTCAAGATTGGATTTGAGACCATCAGGCCATTTCTAATCCCCTCTTAAATAAACAAGACTTTTTTTGCAGAATCCCCCTGCTTGATTATTTTAAATATTGTTTCCCCCTGACAGCACCAGCCTGTAGAACATCATTTTGAGAAACACTGCTTTAAATTGCTTCAGCCTGCTACTTTTTCTTAGAAGAAAACTTGCCATATATGATATATGTAGCTGCCTTTCTAAAGCAATCCAGAAATTTCAATTGGCGAAAAGACTGTTATCAAGTACTGACTGAAACATTCATGTCACACCAGTACTCTGATATACTCAGGTTTCCAATACCAATTCAAAGTCCTAGTGTTTTCTTATAAAACTCTAAATGTCTTGGGGACAAATTACTTGAAGGGTCATTTTCTCCTCCAAACCTCCTCTGATACCATTTTCTGAGGCCCTTTTCTGTGTTATCCTGTCAAATGAGAGCTGGTGAGTATTAGGAAGAAGGCCATTTTAGTACTGGTGCCTTTCGTACCAAAACCTTTTCCAGAAGAGTTCACCTTTAAAGTCTTGCCAGCCAAGAACTTCTTTATTATTTTAGGCTCTGCACACTTAATTTTTTTCCAGTCTTGTTCTGATAACTTCCTCCCACTTAGAAAGGATTTAATTTAAGGTGCGGGTAAGAAAAAATATCCCCTCTCATCTGTTATTCCAGCAAACATTATCTAGCAGAGCTTAGACAGTGATGACTCACCCACTGGTTTTTCCCACTCCCACTTGACAGCACTGCTTTGACTGATGGTTTTGACTTCTTGCATATACATGATTTGTATGTTTAACTTATTATTTATGAAAATGATACAAAATATTATATAGCAAAATAAGGGCTACATTAAGAGCAAAATTAACTTGATTGTCAAAACAAGCTAGCCTACATGTATAATTTCCATCTTAATATCGCTAGTATGATTAAACATTACCACTAATAATTCACACTCAATAGGATCAAGAACCTATTCCACAAATGCCACACTTTAAGCAATGAAAAGTAGGTCAGACTCGTCAATTTTAAATGCCAGCTTTTGTTAGATGTATAGGAATTTGAACACCTCACATTTCATAAAACTGCTTTGTTCTAACAAAAGATTAAAGGAGATTTTAGTCAAATTTGAAAAGCTGTACATTTGACCAATTTAAAATTTTCAATATTTACTATGCCAAGCATAATCCAGAAAGTTACCACTGGCTGACTTCTAATATTAGCAAATGCACAAAAACATTTTCTGTAACCATTAAGAGATAAAAAGGAACAATTAAAATGTCTTATGGGAAAAATCAAAAGGCAAAGAACATACAGTACTTAGAAATCAAACAAATAGCTCTGAAAGTCAGGGCTATTTTGGAAGATGTTTGCAAAACTCCTGCAAATACAGAAATAACACAAACCTGGCTAAATGTTGGTTTATTGTGTAATCGAGAACACCGATCTCCATGACGACATGCACCAATTTTGAAATAAAAAGAACAGTTGACTCTGGATGGAGACAAGAAAAAACCAAGAAAGATCTAAGTGAGAATCCAAGGCAAAATATTTGGTTATGCAGTTCAAGCTAAACAGTATAATTACTGCTGTGAGAAGCATGGAATATGTATTCAAACTTGGGTATTTTCTGCACGTGAAAGACATGACTCCTGCCCCAACCCAGTCTAAACCAGTGTGAGTGAACCAATGGTATGGGTGCCAAAGGTGACACACGGAGCCCTTTCTGTGGGAATGCGACATCGCCCCCTCACAGACTTCCCCCTCTGCTCGAAGCACACCACTGTGCTCCGTGCAGAGAGACAGGTGAAGGGGAGGCAGTGATTTGTGGGCTCCTTCGTAGCCCATTTATTTTCCATCTACACTGCTTTTGGGATGCCCAGAGCGGCATGGCTGGAGAGTAAACTGGGGCTACGAATGAGCCCACCAGCCGCCACCACTGCCCCTAGCTTTCCCGACAGTCCCAGGGCAGAGAGGCAGAGAGGGTGCTAGTATTCAAGAAAGCGAGGATTAAAGAGCAGGTTTTTGAATTTCCTGCAGCCTGCTCTTCAATCCTCGCTTTCCCAAAGGGTAGAGTGCCGCTGTATTCAGGTTAAATTGCTGTATTGCCAGTTTGCAAAAAATAAGTGGGTTTTGAATCGCAGTTTGGGCACTCGGTCTCTAAAAGGTTCTCCACCACTGGTTTAAACCATTATGTTCTTCAGATTTGCCAAAGTAATGTTGTTTAGTGACAACAGATAATCAGAATTAAAATGGACAGAAAAGACATTTCAAGATCAATTCGTTTCCTGTAATAAAACCAAGAGAAGTATAGGAATTATTTTATTATCTAGAGATGTATTCCTCACGAATTATATTGGGTGAAATCCTGTTGCTTCATGTGATAATTGAAGGAGCCTAGTGGGACAGTGCCACCAAAATTGTGCTCACTACTTGAATTTCAGGTAGCTGCTTCAGTACTAAAATCCAGGTAGCTGGTTCAGGGCTGACTCAGTGTTCCAATTTTATTCATGTTTTTATTTATTGGATTTCTATACTGGCAGCAAGGTCACTCTGGACGGTTTACAACAAAATAAGGTATACATACAAACACTGCAAAAAAAAAAAACCTAAATAATCCACACAAAATAAACTTTAAATGCAGTATATAATAAAAAAATAAAATTAACATAGAGTAACATGAAAAATGGATAAGTTTTATTATAGGCAGAGAAATAAGTTAAAATCATGTTTTAATGGGAACACTGAAATTACATTATATTTGAGGGAATACCTCCTTAAATAACCAGGCAGCCAAGAAGGGGGCCAGGAACATGTCTGCTGGAAGGTTATTCCACAGGTGAGGGGCAATAGCGAAGAAGGCCCTATTTCTTGGTTTTTTTTTCCTTTTGGGCCTCTCGAGGTGTTAGTTGCCATAAATGCCTAGCCTGGGAAGATTGGGTATTATGGGCAGTTTTCAATGGGAGAAGGCACTCTGACAAGTAGTAAGGTTCTAAACTGTTTGGGTCTTTGTATGTCAGTTAAAACCTTGAAACTGGGTTGGAATCGAACTGAAAGCCAGTGCAGGGCGGCTAGTGCTGGGGATATATGATTGTATTTCCTAGTCCCTGTCAGCAATCTGGCTGCCATATTCTGGATCAGCTGGAGTCTCCACATCAGCCTCAAGGGCAGCTCCATGTAGAGTGTGTGGCTTAAATTTCTCCTTAAATTTCAATGGATCTACTGTGGTTCGAACTGACTACACGAAGCAACAGGATTTAAGTCATTAAGGACTTAAGCAAAATCTGTCTCCTATTTACCAAGCGGAATGAATGGGACTGCTTACATAATCACTTAGGTTAGTCCTATTAATTCACTAGATTTATTATAGTTGCTGCTAACTGAATTGTTAAGTAAGTTAATAATGATCTGTATACTCACTATGGCAAATTAAACCTATGTAAAGTTTAACACATACAAAAGTGAGCATTCTTCAGGCCTGCAGCTATGCTACTTAATAACTACATAACCAAAATAAATCTAAGAGACAGATAAGTAACTGCTAGATGCTCATGATAATTTGTGTGTAACTCTAACAGCATGGCATTGCTATGGCTGTAAATGGAAAGTATATATAACATGACAACCGTGTAGTAAGTACCGGGTCTAGTTTTAGAAAACATACCTGTTCAGTCTATCATAGCATATCAGGCAAAATAAAAAATATAGAAGTTAAAAATGTGTCATGTTAAAGACTAAAGGCTAAATTTTAACAAAAGCTTTTGTGGACAAGTCCACTTCCTCAAACACTTCCTGACCTCATATTAAAATATAGCAGTCTATATAGTTTTGAACTGCTTTAATCTTCTTTATTTTTATTTTGTTTTTGCCTGATATGCCTCATGCATATTCTAGTCTAGTGTAGTAGCTTAACAGAAACAAGAAACAAGGAAGAAATGTGTGTTGTCCTTTTACCCACTCTGTCAAAAACGGTACAAATAGCAATTGTTTTATGCCCTTAATTTGTCCACTGCCGCTGGGGAAATGAATTGGAAAAAATGGTGGTACTGGTTTCTTTGGAAGAAAATGGGGTGAGATCATCCATAACTGAAAGCTTATTTAATAATAGCAGAGAGGTAAGTAGGAAGGAGACCACAATGGAATAATTCCAAAAAGCTACTGCGGTTGTAAAGTCTTGCCAGTCACACAAACTATCTTGCACATTGGAAAAACCATCAGTAAAATGAATTTTATGCTCTCCTGCACAAACATGAAAAAATCCATAATTTCTCAATGCTGCATGAACATGGATAATACAGCTAACAAATCTCAATTAGATTACATAGAGGATGATTGTGCTGGATGGCTGAAAAGTTAGTTTTCAATGTCTTACTTTTCGTGTAAGCCCACATTTTTCATGCAAAAAGCAGGAAAACTTATCTACATGGTTTTCAGAATAGCTGCCATTTTCAATGTGACAAGGTTTTTTGTTTTACTGTAGAGCATTTGTTTTGAGATGTTCTGTGGGTGCTTACTGAGAAGGAAAACATGTTTGCTGAACCTAAAACATTTATTTTACTTGTTAATTCTACTCCAGGTTTTGTAGATGGTGACTAAAAGGCCATCAAAGCAGCAAACAATAAAAACAATAGTCACACCATGTAGAAGCAAAACCAGTTCTCAAAATATTAAAAAGCCAAAGCTGCAGAATCCACGAGAGACACTTCTGCTCGTTTAAAAAGCCCAGAGGGACGTTTTGATTTTAAAAGAAAGCCTTCGCCTGGAACAGTGGGCAGGCGCCACGGGAGGGTCTTAAATCCTGCCTTGCAATACTACAGGCGAGGGGAGAAAGGCGGGTGTGCCGGTGGCCTACTGAGGAGGAGGGCGGAACGAGGCCCACAACAAGGCCTCGCTTTGGGTAGGCCGAGACTAGGCCTGTAAAGCTAACAGTTCTGCAGTGCTGCCGCTTTATGGGTCCTCCTTTCCCTCCTCACTAGAGCTCCTGAAGAAGAAGAAGAGGAAGAGGAGGAGGAGGAGACCAGGACGCAGAAGCGGCGGCTAAAACAGTCGTGGTGGTGGTGTAATTTTGTGGGGGGGGGTTGGGGGGGGGAGAAGGCGGCTGTATCGCTTTCCCCTCTGAAAGTTTCCCGGCTGGCGCGGCCGTGCCCCCCCGGTCTCCAAGCCGAGAACTGGAAACTCCCACGCCGTCCTCTGCCCGCCATCTGGGCTTCGTCGTCCAAAAGGGCGGGCGGGAAGTCGGGCGGCGCAGGCGCGCGCACTCGCCCCCGCCCGACTCGGGAAAGAAGATGGAGGGTTGATGGCCGGCCCGTTAGGCAGGCAGGCAGGCGCGCGCGCCCACTTCCAGCCAACTTCCATCGGAAACGACTCTAGGGGGGGGTGTCCACGAGGCAGCCCGCTCCCCTCCTCCCTCCCAGCCAGCAACGGCAGCTCCCGCGCGCCTGAGCCTTGTACGGCAGGGGAAGGCGCGCGCACGCGCACATGAGAGGGACAGAGCGAAAAGAAAGAACAGGCTCCTCGTGGGAAGCCATTGCTGCGCGTAGCCCCGCCAAAACTCCCGGCCCAAGTCCCCGTCGCCCTCCCAGAGAGGGAGCCGGCGCCCACGCGGTGGCAAAGGCGGCCCTCGGAGACCTGAGAAAGGACGCACTCACTTGTCTTTTTCGGTTCCGAAGATGGAGGCCAGATACTCCGCCATCTCTTACACCCTGCCCTGCCCGGCCGACCGCCGGACACCGCGGCTCCTACCTAAAGACGTCATAAGGCCGCGACGGAAATGGCCGCCACCCTTTTTTCCCCTCCCACCACGTCGCCAGCGAAGGAGTCGACGGCGACCAATCAGCGTCAAAAAGGCAGGGCTGCAATCGAGGCGCTGCGCGCATGCGCCAAGTGGGACCTGGCCATGCCGTGACTTCAGTTAGCCTTCAGCGTCTTTTTCCCGCTTTCTTGCTAGATACGCCCCGTCTAAGAATAGTGACTAGGTGGAGAGCGTTGAGGTATCCTTCATTGGTTTTAGGATGAGGCATCCCTACTGAAATATGTACCCGTTGTTGGAGGGATAAGATCCTCCCCAATTTCTCTCTCTCTCTCTCTCTCTCTCTCTCTCTCTCTCTCTCTCTCTCT
>JAHTLZ010003399.1:12061759-12096522 GCA_023846285.1 Phrynocephalus versicolor | reverse complement strand
TCTCTCTCTCTCTCTCTCTCTCTCTCTCTCTCTCTCTCTCTCTCTCTCTCTCTCTCTCTCTCTCTCTCTCTCTCTCACACACACACACACACACACACACACACACACACACACACACACACACACACACACACACACACACACACACACACACACACACACACACACACACACACACACAAGATATCTATCTGTTTATATA
This sequence comes from Phrynocephalus versicolor, assembly GCA_023846285.1. Taxonomy (NCBI): domain Eukaryota; kingdom Metazoa; phylum Chordata; class Lepidosauria; order Squamata; family Agamidae; genus Phrynocephalus; species Phrynocephalus versicolor. The sequence continues at coordinate 12,096,320 of JAHTLZ010003399.1, read as the reverse complement.
CAAATACACACAGTGGTACCTTGTATAAAGGAATTAATTCGTTCTAAATGAAATTCTCTTAAGCATATTTGTATATTTCCCATAGGAATGGACTGAAAACAGTAATCCCCGTAAGCAAATTTCCCCTATCTCCGGAATTCTTTATTTTGTACAGATTGGAACCTTTACATTTGCAACAGGCCTATGAGCCAAGTTGGTATAACTGTTCTCAGATTGTATGAACGGATGAGACCTCACTCAGATAACAATTGATAGAAAAATATAAAGATTGTAAACTCAATATTGGAAACTCAAAAGGGGGTAGGACATTTTTTACATTTCTTCAAAATTTTTGGAAATTCCATACTGTATCTGTGACTGAGGGGGCAGCATTACAACAATGGGAGGTCTGAATCTTTTCAAATAATATCATTCTCCTTAAAATGTAAGGTAAAGGTAAATAAAGCAGTTTTCTGCTTAAAGCAATCCCTGAGTGGTTTAAAATTTAATTATGCAGGCTACCCATCCCCCCCCCAAGCTGGGCACTCATATTAATACCAAACTTTGAAGGACAGAAGGCTAAGTCAGCCATGAGCTGGCTACCAGGGATCAAATCCCAGCTCACAAGCACAGTTTTGGCTGCAGAACAGCAGTTTAACCACTGCACCATGAGACTCATAAACCAGGGAAGGTGAATTGCCATGTAGCTTATTAAGGTAATTCTCCTATAGTTGTGTCTCTTGCAAATCAAGTATGAGAGCTGCAAGAGAGCTATGTTAACAAGTTGTGCAAGGCTTTTGCCCATTTCCTCTATCTCTATGTGGCCAGTTAACGCACAGCTACAGTACTCAGGGAAATTGACTTCTCAGGTGCAATTCCACACCAGGTCAGTTTACATTTATCTTGCTCTGTAGCTGCACTCTTAAATCCAGAGTTCATCTTCCATTTTTTTTTCTACCACTCAAAAAATAGTGAGAAAAGTAGGAATTCAGGTGAACTCCTGATAGGAAATGAAGTGACAGACAATCCTTTGTCAAGAGGCTTCCTTAAAAGTTAGTAGCCATTAAGGAGGCTCTTTCTACTTCCGTTATCCAATAACAAGCCTTAAAGACATTCACAGTTGCCATTTGCACTCTCTCTATCCTTTCCTCTGCTCTTGAAAAAAGTGTTGAAATTTTATGCTGATTCTTAGCTTTGATCGGTTCTGATTTACCTGCTGCTTTCAGTTTATACTGAAAAGCAAGGATTGAGAAATTAAATCATACTGTCCAAGAAAAAAAATGAAAAGTCAGCTATTCACAGCCAAAGCTTTTCCTCTGTACCAATTTTAAAAGATTGTATAAATGGGAGAGGGAGTTATAATTGAATATTTGGCGTACAGAGCTGCCTAGATGCCCTAATCACATCCAATCTTGCCTGAATTCGGAAGCTAAGCAGGGTCGGCCCTGGTCAGTACTTGGATGGGAGCCCACCAGGGAATACCAGGTGCTGTGGGTGCCTGGAGTAGGAACTGGCAAACCACTCCAGTATTCCTGCCAAGAAAACTCCAGAGACATGGGGTCACGAAGAGTCGGTCACAACAGTAACAACACAACACAACACACACACACATTTTATCTCTGAATCATTTATACCATGTAGTCTTGTATGTGTCTGATTTAAAAATATACAATTAGGCTCAGTGAGAGTTACTACCGATTAAGTGGTAGTAGATTTCTAAATTCAGTATGCTAAGTAGGAAGCATGGCTGCTGGTGGAGGGAACTGAAATGTGCAGCCTATGTGGTAAGTTTTCATTAGATGTTCTGTTTGCATGAATGTTACTCCCTCCAGTGGTAAAAACTATAATTTTTCAAGGTTGGTTTGGACAGAATATGAGGTTGGGGAGGAAAACAGGAACTTGTTTTGTCTGTTTTTGTATTTGGGTTTTTGATGTACAGGAACCCCTCACCTGCCCTTATCAGTGGATCTGTACCCAAAATCTCAGATGATAGCGAACCCTATATATGATATAAAGTAAAGGAATCATACAAGGGGATGGGACAGAGCTCCTGCTTATGAGGTATGAAACAAAGGCTTCTGGCTGTCACATATTAGAAGTAAGAAGCTGGAGTTGATAATCTCCCTAAATACCTTAAATTTTCTGTAACGGAAGCCATGGAAACAGAATCCTCAGACTTGGAGGGAGGTGTTGGTTCCTGGACTCCTGCGGTGAACTGAGTAAAATACACAAACAAGATCTTCTGTTTTAAGATAGCCACATGTATCAGTCACAGAAGGTGACTAAGAAGAGCACAGGCTTGTTTTATCTTGAGGTATCTTCTTTCATGGACAAAAAGTTATCTAAGATTGCTGTATTCCCTCTTTAAAGTTGATAATACAACACCAAGAATGGTACTGTAGTCAAGGTTCTGTTAGGAAAAATAAATAAATCCAAAAGTTATAACATAATGTCTGGCACAGTTGTGAGCGTGGGGTGGGGACTTGAACACCCAGTGTTTTTTTTTTAAGTTTTTGAATGTTTGAAATTAATAAAATACAGTTTATAGAGCTTTTCCTGTTTATATCCGAATAGCCATACAAACACTTTATTTCAAAACTTTTATTCCAGGATAGTTCTACAAATTCAGATTTCTCCCAGAGTTTCAGCACACTCTGGTTTGCGGTGTATGCACATGGTGTAAACACAAATGTTAAAGCACATTTCAAACTCCTCCTGTTCTGCAGCAATTGAAGGAGGAAATACTGGCACACCAATACTTCAAAAACGCAGGGTCTGGGATTTACATATCCAGTAGTTGCAGAACACCAGTGAACTTGATGATGTTTAGGGGAGGGAGATTTATGCTCCCCCTGCAGCAAGGCCACTCATATCCTTTTATATCTTGCTGTGCCGTATACAGAATTAAATTACACCGGACTAAGCTAATGTCAAGTGAAACAATCAGAGACAAAAACCTTATTATGAATAATTGAAAAGTGGTATCTGGATTTTCCTGCCTCTTTTTGTCATTAAAAAAATATTTGTTGTCTCAAGTGAAGCAATCTGATTTTGCTCCCCAAATACTGAGCATTCCCATCCACGTACAGCAGGATGGATTGTACTGGAAGACTCCCCTTCACACGCGCATGCCACTGTTGTAACAAACATTGAAACAAATCTTTTGAGTTCTGCATGGGGGAATCTCTCTCACTGAGTTGAAACACACAACCTTTTAGGATGGCAAAATGTGAACTTGGACCGGTGCCTGATGAAGAAAACATGCATATGATACAATAGCATCCCATTTCTTTGGTCATATTATTTGGTGAGTAACATGCCTTGCTATTTATACAGTCGTTGTTTTCATGTAATGGTTGGCGTTCTCACACAGATTGTCTCCCTCAAAGCTGCAGCAGAAACAACAAATGCTTTGAGGCATGATATGTTGCTCTTGAATTGGTCTGCCAACAATGACAAGAGGGCTGCGTGTTTTTTTTTCTCCGAGCACATTGCTTTCTTAAGCAGCAAGCTTCACTTGAATACCAGTGCTGGGAACTTGTTGAGGCTTTTCTTTAGGAGACTAGAAGTAGAAGAAGGCTAGAGATGGTAGAAGGTTCTATAAAGGCGGCTAAGTTATTTAGCAGTGTTTTGACACAGAGGGGTTGAAAGCCAGTATTGATTTGGCCATACTGCTTATTAGTTTTGTACTGAAGGCGGGCATGTTCAGCTATCATTACTCTTTGGCAAAGTAGGTTTTGCATTGCCGGAGATTAGCACTTCTGCAAGTAGCTGAAAGACAAAAGAAAATAATTCTGATCACTTGTACTGATTCACACTTAACAGACTATCAATCTGCTCCCTCATTTCATTTCTTTATTACAGCATGTAACCGTTCATGTCATTTGTCCCCCGCAGGCAGTCTTTCTGTGCAATTTTTTTCCCATTGCTCCCAGGAGTCTGACAAAAGATTTATGTTTTATGCTCCTTTTTATAGCCTAGATTCAGTACATTTTCTGACATACCTGTCCACAGGTGGTTGAGCAAATGTGATCAAGCACTGGTGGTCTGGAAAACTCATAAGCCAACTGTTATGATTTGTGCCCCAACTGGCTTTAAAGGGGAGGTCAATTTAGGAATATTCACCATGGTTCTGCAGGTTCCCAAATCTTGGAACATGTTCAGGTACTGTTTTGACCGACAAAAAGCTTGGCTCCAGACACATTGGTTCTCAAAGTACATTTGGGAGTTAAGTCCTCACACATTTATTTAGTGCACATTTGGAATGTCTGGCTAGGATTTGATTCCAGAATCATTACATTTTTTTCCTTTTCTTTATCCTCATGCATCTGTTCATACAGTGGGGAAAATGTATCCTATCAGATGTTCCCACACTACAGCTCTTTCCATCATACTGGGGCATGGCAGAAGCTAACCTAGCAACTTCTTAAAGGCTTACATGGAAACTTCTGTTACACATTTTGGTATGCTTATGCACTTATCAAAAGAAGCTGCTACAGTATCACACAAGTTGTGTGACCAGTTCTGAAAACAACCCGGTAATGATTGGTTTTGGCAATAACTGCATGTGTGAATGCAAGAAATATAAATGATTAATGTTTCTACATTTATACATAAGGTCTGCCGTGGGAACTTGAGCATCCTGTATGTTCTGTACGTGGACTAGCAGCAGATCTTTTACTAGTGGGTATGGGGTGTGTGTGGACAAATGTATTTTGCACTGGACATTCATGATAAGCTCCACCACCTGCCCATGTCTTTTCTCTGCCCAAGGCAAACATCAAGTGGTGATTCTTAACCACCCAGGTCAATCTGAATAGTAACCAAGGTCAGTGAAGTTATTTTGGCACATGAGGCATAAAATCCATCAAGTATGTCTCCCCATTTTATATAAAATAAAAATGTAGTAACTGCCAACTAAATGACTGCTGCCCTTTCATGGCAACTCAAATCTAAGATTGCCATCTCAGTCGACCTAATGGTAGAACTGACTCAGTGCAAGGAGTGGAATCTGCATTGTGTTGTACATATCATTAATGTTTACCTCTTGTGAACATTTGAATCAAATGTTACCAGGGATAGCCAAGGGATTTCTTACGGAAATTAAAAGAATCATAGGATAATTTATTTGGAAGGGGCCTTAAACGCCACTGAGTTCAACTTTTTGCTCAATACAGGAATCCAGGTCAAAGCAGATCTGAGGGAAGATTGACCAATTTTCTCTTGAAGGATGCCAGTGTTGGAGCACTCACCACCTCCCAAGGCAATTGGTTCCACTGTCCACACTAGACAAAAGCAAGGATCTGCGTTTATGGATAATCCCATGATGAGAGATGTCAGGCTCTTTAGGTTTTATAGGAGGGGAAAAAAGCAGCCATTCCAATTCATGGGAAAAGAGGCTAGGAGGCTTTGGGGCATGCTATGATTTCAGCTGAAGACTGCACATTTCTTCTGCTATGCTATGTACACACTGGAAAAATTGTCTGGCCTCCACAGTTTGTGGAGATAATAAAAGAAAACGCTTTACCATGTGACGTCTGCGTTTTTGTGTTTAAAGGCGATCGTGTCAATCATCGTGCAACAACTTTCACAGCAGATGATAGCCCTGTTGAGTTCTTTCCATGGCAAATTATTTTTGAGGGAGGAGGGGGAATGAAAAAAAATCCCTCCTAAAGCATTTCAGTTTGTGTATCGCCTCTGTCTGTCTGCTTCCTCTTTTGGGATGTTCCCACTCTAAGAACCATGCTAGTAATGGAGGCTACAGAACTTTACTACAGTACTAGGCTTCTATCTTTAACAATCGCCATTCGCCAAACAGTCAAGAAACGATTCACCTTATTCCACTGTGCCTCGGGTGCTGCTGAGTTTAGGAAACCAGATTGGGTTTAGTTGCGAGGTTTCAACAGACCCTTGATAAGTAAAGTTGACTCATTAAGAGGTAACTGCCTTGCTTTCTTCAGTATGGTTCAACCAAAGTGATAGTCCCTGATATCCATGGTGGAGTGGCCTCAGCAGGACCAGAGAAGGTTTGGCTTTGGTCCCTTAGGCCTTATTCTTGGAATAAACAGGTGAAGCCCTCAACCACAACTCCTTCCAGATAGATTCTTGCTCTGGCTGTTTTTCACTTGCACTCTGTTGTGAAGGCCTGCAGACTAAGGTACTTAAATATTTTCAATAAATAATAAATAAATAATCCTGAGCAGCATCTCATTCACCATAGCAATCCATTGATAAAGACATGGAGGGTATTGTGCTGCAGAAACCTGCTGAGCTTGGTTGAATTTGTGCCAAGGATTAACACCACATACATTCACCATTGATTTGACAACAATGATATTATACGCCCCAAGCACTGAGAGGATTTGTGCGATGTTTAGGGCATGGGCTCTGAGGTGGAAAAATGGGATTGCTAGTAACTTTTTAAGCCCCTTTGGCTGCACCCAAGCAGACTGTTGACATTATATAAATTCTTTTGATTAAATAAAAATCTGCCTTTGTATAAAGAGAGCTGATATTTAGCTTTTCAACATACAGCTGGAATGGAAAAGCTGTTCCGAGCTGAGGTGCAAGCAGTGCAATAAAAAGAACCCACCCACCCACCTACCCAGCCTGAATCAAAACCATGGAGAGGCAAGATAGAGGCCAGTGATACAAGGATGCTACTTTCCTGGACTCTAGACAGGGCTAGTAGGTAGACTGTTGCTCTTTAAAATAGCAGGTGATGGGAGATGGGAGATGGGAAAACCCACACTATGGTAGAAATGGGAAATGTGTAGCCTGCTAGATGTGATCAGACTACATGGTTATGATGACTGTAGCAGAAGAGCCATACATTCTTTATCCCTGGATTATGCTGAGCATGCTGCCCCATATTTTTTTCAGTTAGCACTCTACAGTTCACAATGAAATGGATCAGTGTAATATTGAGTTTCACTGTATTTCATCATTGGGTTTCATTTCAGCTTTAATTTGTCAAATAAAGGAATCCAGCTCAAGCAACCTGACAATTGCTATTTTAGATACGATCCATTAATTACATATTATCATCAGAGTCTATAGGCCTGCCAAGAAAGTCAAATTCCCGTGGCATTTGAGAACAGACAAAATGTTGACCTTGATTAGGAAGGACTTACCCCGGGAAGGTGAAGAATGGAATAAAAAGCATTGTCTCATTGGTCCAGCTAGTCTACTATGTTTAACACAGACTGGCAGAAGCTCTCAAGAGTTTCAGCCAGGATTTTTTGAGCACCTGAAACAGACTAAACATGATACTGTCCACATGCAAATTATTGAGCAGCTGCCCCTAAACCAATAAACAGAAGAATGTGATCTCTGTATTTCAGAGGTGTGGCATCTTTCTGCACTAAATATGCAGTTACTGTATTCCCTTTTAGCACTTGGGCAGCAGAACTAAATTCTGGTTTGCTCATGTATTCATCATGATGTCATCTAAGTGAGGTCAAAATGTGATATTGCATTGCTCAGTACATTCCAAAAGCGCTGGAAAACAGGTGCGTGTGTGCAAGCATTTGTAAAACATGGAAAAAAAGTAGCGCAGAAAGGAGAGCACTGTTAGTTGTACTTCACAACAGAAATAATACAACTGACCTTTTGGTGTGGAGGGCACAAGACCACGAAGTCCACAACACTGGTGGTACTCTTTGACTTGCTGGATGGGAGAGAAAGATGGCTTGCTTCTCCTTCAGTAGTGAAAAAAAACCTATCTTGGTTTTGTGAACAAAAAGTGATTTCTGTTCTACTTATATCCCCCACAACGCCTCCATATTTAGTTCAGAGCATCCTCCATGGAAGATTTCGAAAGGGTGGTGGTGAAGAAATGTTGAATAAAGGGATAATTTGATCCCTCCTTTGTTCCACTGATGGAAGTTGTTCAGTTGGCAGGGGGTTCTCATTCTTAGCCTTTCATTTCCTGTATTTCTTTGTCATTTCTCCTTCTGAAAAAGGAATAATACTCATCATGTGCATCAAGTGAGTTCTGACTTATGATCCTTTCCATGGTTTACCAGGAGGAAGGTACACAGAAGTGGTTCACCATTTCCTTCTGAGGGTGGACTGGGACTGTACAGGTTGCTCAAGACCTCAGAGCCTGGCTCTACTTCCAGGAGGCACAGTGGGGAATCCAACTCACAACCTCTGACTCTGCAGTCAGATATCTAAATCAGCAGAAAAGAAGCATTTAAGATCATTAGAAACTCATGGGTTGGTTCCAACTAAGTCTTTGCTAACTTGTTAGACTACATTTTTTTCTACCCATTGGCCACTGGCTATGCTTGATCAAGATAGGATGGACTTATAGTGCAGCACATCTAGAAGGCATGAGATTTAAGAAAGTTAAGAACTGTTCTGCCTACAGAACAGCTTCCATCAGTGGAACAAGGAGGGACACAATAATCCCTTTGTCCAATAGTTATTCACACCCCTTTCAAAATCTTCCATTGAGGATGTTCTGAACTAAATGCATGGGAGACAGTGACAGAAGTAGAGGAGAAATAGGGACTACTGTATGCCCATAGAGCAGTGGTGGCAAACCTTTGGCACTCCAGATGTTTTGGACCACAACTCCTACCATCTTTTGTCATTGGCAGTCTAGGCTTGCAATTCTTTGAGTTGTGGTCCAAAACATTTGGAGTGCCAAAGGTTTTCGCCACCACTGCCATAGAGACTATTATGTGTTACACAGAATTTTTTTTCTTTATCAGCATACCTAGTAGATACAATGATGCAATTAAATATCCTTGATTGGAGATAACTTTTCATTTATGATCTAGTATTTTGAAAATTTTAAGTATGGTTAATGTAGGTTTCACTGTAAAACAAATCACCTTTTGCATTCGAAAAATAATTCCTAGGAATGTTGCAGTTTAATTTGAATGATGTTACGGGTGCATTTTTTGGATTTTTAGCCAGTGTTCAGGAGTTATAATAAACCATCAATTGTGGCTCCTCAAGTTGAGATATTAAGGAGATTTGTGGTGGATCAGCTTGAACTGCATAAAAAGGAGAAATACAAGGTTATTTTTGGCTTGCTTTGGAGAAACAATTGGCTTGGTTCTGATGGTGTTATCAAGCCCATTTCATGGTATGGGTGTAAGGGGAGAGAGAGAAACCAGGACAAAATATTGTGGTTCTTTAAGACTAGCAGATGTATTTCAGTGATCAAAACCAGTATCTTCAGGCACCTTTAGACAGTCCGAAGAAATGGATTTGGATGCACGAAAGCTCACATAAAAGCAAATAAGAGTACAATATATGCATCAAAAGAACAACCATTTGTCTTCTATTCCTTTCCCTTCTCCATTTTAGTTTCGGCAAAATGCTAAACCATGCTATTTCTTGGGAAATTTCATGATCTTCTGTCCTGTAACGATAAAACCACTTTCAGGTTGTGTGATGCTTCTCTGATTTCCCCTCAACATCTTTATGTTTCTAAAATGGAGCTGGGAGGGAGGAGACTTGCTTTTTCTATGAATGTACTACTGATGCTAAAGCAACCAGACAGTGCCTGGGGGCATGTCTGTACTAAGGGGAATACTGCTTCCTGTGGTTGGTTTTCTGGTTTACAATAAATCTTGTCACCCGTAGCTCCATCAGGACACGGAGTTCCACTTTCCTCTGATTGTCTTTTGTTCTTCAATTCCTCAAGAGAGATGCACACATGTTCTCAAATGGAACTATAATTAAAGCAAAAAAATTGCCTGTACTGACTCAGATCATTGGTCCATCTGACCCACCAATGTTGATACTGACTGACATGGCTCTGCAAGGCTTCAGGAAGGAAATCTGCCATCCCTACCTGAAGATGACTTGAACCTGACATCTGTTACGTAGAAATCAAGTGCATTGCCATTAAACTGCAGTTTCTACCCAACAAGAGACCAAGTTGTGTCCCTTCTCCTCCCCCTCCCCCTCTTTTGCTTGCTGGGAGGAGTGAAAGTGAAAGCCCAACAAGAGTCAAATTTGACAATAAAGGTAGCCCAACATCAGAAGCTGGAAATCTGTCAGTATCCCACCGAAGTGAGTTCTGGCAGAGCTTCATGATTGAGCAATCATACTTAAAAAGGAAGTTTGTAGTCAAAACAAAATAAGTCAGTCAGAGGCGTAGCTAGGGTTTTCAGCACCTGGGGACAGAGTCAGTTTTCGCACCACCACCCCGAGGGATGTGGAGGAGCTAAGGTGCTGTGTAGAGGGCAGCAGCAGTGGTCGCGGAGCCTTCCACGCCGGCCCTGGCAGGTCACCCACAACACACCATCCCGTGGCTCATGGGCAGGCAGCTGTTTGGCATCCAATTGGGTGCCCCCAGATGCTGCATCTGGGGACAGATGTCCCCCTCTTGCCCCCCTATAGCTACACCACTGAAGTCAGTCTGCAAATTTATGGGAGGTGGGTCAAGGTCCACCTGTGACAATCAGATATTCTTGGCACACAAGGAATTCCTTTTTCCTACCGCAGGCTGTCTATAGCTTTTTAGATCAGTAGATTGGCCAGTGAAATTTAAAAAAAAAGTATTCAAGCATTAACATTCATATACAATATGGGAGCAAGTGGAGTCTTCCTTCCCATTGTCATTTCTGTCATCCTTGTGCACATCCTTGTGCACATCCACAGGCGTCCACCACTTGATTCTGAACCCCAATAGCAAGGAAACAAAACCAGAGATAGAGGAGAATGAGGCTATAGTGCTGACTTTACTCACATATTAGTGAGTGTGCACAAATGTTAAGGCCTGAATAGGACTGAACTGATATCATGAATGGGCTGAGACTGTGAACAGAGGAGCTAGAATAAAATTATATTAAGACAAAGAGTTAGTGGCACCTCATAAGAAGAAACGACCCAAGGTAACAGCAGTAGCACTGACAGATGATGCAAAGTCAGAGCAAGGGCAGTGCGGAGATTTTGTTCATGCATATATGCAGAGCTTGAGAAGTTGCCCCCCCCTCAAAAATCATTACTGTATATAATTTGCTGCAAGCAAATAATTGTCATTAACAGTGACTGATTGTGATGCTGCACTTTTTTTATTCCCATCCCTTTTTATTCCCTTATTTTATTTATTTTATTTTATTTTATTGCCCTTTTTATTCCCATCCAAAATGTAAGACATTTCCCTAACATTTATAGAGGAACCCTTCAAAATATTCCCCAAAGTACTTTGTTCCCCCATGACAGATGAATGCTATACATTATGCAAGAAAAGTAGTGATATATCCACTTCCCTCATTATCTTTTAAAAGAGCCATTACAGTATTGTTCCTTCAGTACTGTATTCCCAAATGTTATACAGTATTTTGTATGTAACGTTGTTTGTTACTGTAACTCATTACTTTCATGCTCTGCATAATTGTGTTACATGAAGGCAAATTCTTCTCCCTAATGCCTTATAGGTCTGTTGGGATACAACATTTTATGGTTGAACTGGAAGAAGAAGAAACGGGAGAAAGAAAGCACTTCTGCCATGTAATACCATAAATGTTGAAGGAAGGTTTTAACTGTCTTGCGGCACTGGGGTCTTCAGCCCACAAAATGCTTTAAAAAATAAATAAGAAAAACTAAAATCTGTTGCAGCAACATGAGTCTGGAAGCACCCATGCTAACAAGAGGATTCTGGAAGATTTAATTCCAGTAAGTAGCTGTTCCAAGCAGTACCACAGTAGTGGCAGCTCTAAAATGCCTGTGTCAGCCCACATGCTGCCATCAAGCCCATTTGCCTCTTTCTGCATAATCTTCCAGTCTCTTGAGCCTAGATGCTCTTGAACTAAAATTCTCAGAAGACCTCACCTCCAGCTTGGCTCTCTAAGATTTCTGGGAGTTGTAGTCCAAGTACATCCAGAGGCGTAGCTAGGGCTGCCATAGCCCAGGGCAAAAATCAGTTTTTGCGCCCCCCACAAGGTGTGAATCACGAGGCCAAGGAGTCCCTCCAGCGCCATGGAAGCCTTTCTCAGCTTCGGGTAGCAGGAAATGGAGTGGGAAGGGGCAGCCAAGAGCCCCTCCCCAAAGCCACCCAGCCGTTGGCATCGCAGCTGGCTCAGGGAGGGCGGAGGGCGGGGCTTCAGCGGCGCAAGCAAGCCAGGCAGTGGTGCTGCCTCCGTTCCATTGCCATCTTGTGTGAATGCACCCGCGCCCCAATAAGTCCCACTTTTTAGGTGGCTACTGGAGACGCCTGTGCCCCCACCTGCAGCCTCCGCCACTTCAAGTGTGCACACATCCGCACATGCACACACTGCTCCCTGCCTCCCTGGGGCAAGAGCGACAGTGGCAGTGGCGGCTGGGCCAGGAGGTGGATTCCTCCTGGCGGGCATCTCGGTGCCAGAGCAAAACAAGGGACCCAGCAGAAGGGAGAAGAAAAAGGCAGATTTTTAATGGGAGGGCTGGGAGCAGATTAATCATCTGCTCATGCACAGATGCACACACTCAGGCTGGCAGTGGCGGCAGGCCCAGCCTCCTCCGCCTGCCTGGAGGCAGCAGCCGAACTCGGAGATGGAGGGGGGGTGATAGGCGGTAGGCGATTTTGCGCCCCCTAATTGCTGTGCCCATGTTGCCCCGCCCCCTTGCCCTCCCCATGCCACGCTCCTGAGCACATCTGAGAGACTAAGGGTGGGAAATGCTGCTCTCGGTCAAGAATAGGCAACAGGTGACTCTGCAAATGTTGAACCCACCATTTCCATCCATTGGCTAGGCTAGTTTGGGTCAACAGAGCTTGTAGTTGAAGAGTATCTGGAGGGTCACTTGATTCCTGCCTGGGGTCTAAGCTGTAATTTGAAGAGGGAGCTGGGCTTTGACCTCGATGACCAACCCTGGGTGTACAATTAAACAGGAAGAATCTCTTGTGGTGGTTGCTTCTCTTGCATTTGTTGCATATCTGTGGTACAGGATTCTGAATCTGATGATGAGTGGGTGCTCTTTTCCACACCCTTAAAATTTCTCCACTTGTGCATGTGTGGTATCAGTGCTAAAGAGAAAATGTGTACTTATATAACATGGCACAGTGCTAAATTTTTGGACACAGGGTCCTGCATGACTTACGCTGATTGTGTAGCTATCTCAATGTCAATGAAACATGAACTAGGTCTGCTTACCATCTCTGCCCTGACAGTAAACCATGATAGAGAAGACCATCAGAGATAATTACTCCATCCCCTAAAAGCTGAAGACGAACAAGATCTTGAGCCAGGAAGCATGAGCTGCTCAGGGAAGGCGAAGAAGCAGGGTGCCTGTGTACACAGAGCTTCAGGGGTGTTGTGTGGGATAAACAGCAGGGTAGACCAGAGTGCCTATCCATATGATGGTGGCTGGGCAACTCCAGGCACTGCTGGATGAAACAGATTTTCTGTATTCCATTTCAGTCGGGTTTCAGGCCGGGTTTTGGTACAGAGTCTGCTTTGGTCACCCTGTACGACAACCTTTGACAGGAGAGAGACAGGGGGGCTGTGATCCTGTTGATACTCCTGAACTTCTTGGTGGCTTTCAGAGATTCATAGAATCATAGAGTTGGAAGAGACCTCAAGGGCCATCTAGTCCAACCTCCTGCCACGCAGGAACCTCCATCACAGTACTCCTGAGATATGGCCATCCATTCCTTCTGGAAAGGCTGGCTGCGTTGGGAGTTGGAGGCACCATTCTGCGGTGGTTCTGCTCCTTCCTGCTGACTGTGTCCAGAGGGTGGTGCTGGGGGACAGTTGCTCTGTCCCATAATGTTTACATCACTGGGTTCCTCAGGGCTCGATACTGTCCCCCATACTATTTAACATCTACATAGAACTGCTGGGAGAGGTAATCAGGAGGTTTGGGTTGAGGAGTCAGCAATATGCTGGTGATACTCAGCTCTACCTCTCGTTTTCCACTAAAACAGGTGAGGCGGTTTCTGTGTTGAACTCATGTCTGTACCAGACTGGATGAGGGTTAATAAAATGAAATTCAGTCCAGACAAGATGGAAGTGCTGTTAGTGGATGCTTCATCAGACGGGTTAGAGGACCATCTCCCTGTGTTGGATGGAGTTGCACACCCCCTAAGAGACAGGATCCACAGATTAGGGGTGCTCCTGGACTCTGGTCTAACTCTGGAAGCCCAGGGCGGTTACTTCATGTCTGTTTTTTCTCTGTAAGAGAAAAAAAATCTTACTTCACCTCCGTCGTGCAACAGCTGAAATTTGTCTCAACCACATCCCCGGAGCAGGATCAGAGTGTGACAATACTGTACCTGATGCTGAGTTGGGGTATTCTCGTCACGGTTTGTTCCCGGTTCCTGTTCTGAGACAAGGGACCATGTGTAACAACTGTCACGCAACAACCAGTGCCCACCTAGTTAGTGGTCAGCAGCTGAAGCAGCATTCAACATTAGTTTTTCTATGGGAAACACCATGCAGCGCAAATGTTTATTAAAGAAAGTACTGGAAATTCTGTAGCATTGACAGGTAAATCCCGGAAGACCAGTAAATCGAAATATTGAAAACGTTTTATTTATGATATTTTTAAAAAGGATTAAGAAAGCAAGACAAATTCAGAATTTGTCATGGAACAAGACCGTGAAGTAACAGTTGTCATGAGACAAGTTATCACGACTGTGAGAAAACGGAAACGGACTAAACAGGGACAAAGCCACGTGATCGTGACCAACACTGTCATGGTACAAAACTAGTTGTGGAACAAGGAAGGAGGTGAAGTAATCGTCCAGGTAGACTCGGTGGTCAGGGGTGCCTTTGTTCAGCTGCAGAAATTATATTAACTGCACCCCTACCTCGATGAGTGGAGACTCATGACACTTATGCATGCACTGGTCACATGTTGTATTGATTATTACACTGTGCTGTACATGGGGCAGCCTTTGAAGATGGTCTGGCAATTGCAGCTGGTTCAGAATCATGTGGTGTGGCTGTTGAGTGGTCAGGCCACCAAGGATCACATCATGATGATTCTGTATAACAGAACCTATGGCACAGGCATCAAACGTGGCATTCAGAGCCCTTTCTGTGGGCACCCAACATTGTCCCTTCAGAGCCACCTGTTAAATTACTGTACTGGCACTTTGCGAAAAATTAGTGTGTTTTGAATCACAGTTTGGGCACTTGGTCTCTAAAAGGTTCGCCATCACTGCTATATAACATACATTGGTTACCATTTGCTGCCTGAGCCCAATTCAAAGTGTTTGTTTTGGCATATAAAAAGACCTAAATGGCTTTGGTGCTAGATACCTCAAGGACCACCTCCTTCCATATGAACCGACCTGGCAATTAAGATCGATCCAGGAAGCTCTCTTGAAAAAGCCATCCATCAAGGAGGTGAGAGGGATGGCTTGTAGACACAGGGCCTTTTCGGCAGCTGCCCCCAGGCTATAGCACGCCCTACTGAGTGAGATTCGTCTGGCACCGACATTGATGACATTTTGGTGCCAGGTAAAAGCTTCCTGTTCCAGACATTTTTAATAGAGATTGTGGGTCCAGATGGCAATTTCAGTGTATTTTTTATGTTTTTAATTGTTTTAATTGTTCATTTTAAATGTTGTAAGCTGGCCAGAGACCTTTGGGTAGTGGGCGGCATATAAACTAACTAAATAAATAAATAAATAAATAAATAAATAAATAAAATGTCCAGACTTCCCATAATCCTTCACCATTGACTGTACTAACTTAGGCTTGTGGGCGATATAGGTAGAAATACACAAATAATCAGGGCAGTTATAGTTGCCCACAACTAATGTATAGATTGTTCAGCATCAACAGTCTAGGCTCCAAACTTGAATGAAGAAAATCCATGAGTTTATATTAAGGATTTGGCCTTTACCAAAATTCAACATGTTTTTACTACTTTTGTTTTTCACAAAAAACCAACAAATGCTTGGTTTCCTTGAAAAATGTCATATGTGAAAGAAACGGCACAAAATTTGTTTTATTACTCAACTCCTAGCAACCACCCCAGCATAATATAAACCCTTTCAGTTTCATTTCAAATGCATTCAACCTGAAATGAATCCTCTTCAATCCTCTAGAAAGTTTTTTTCTTCCACGTCATCTGCAGATAGGGCAGATCTGAAGGCTGATTAAAAAAGAAAGAAAGACTAAGAAACAACTCTTGCTGAAAAATTAGCTTTGCAGTCATGTCAGAAGTTCTTTTGGAACTGTCCAACTCTAAGGTGAGGGCTGGTGCTCCTTACAGCTGGCCTGGAGGCATAGCTGCAATCACATATGCACCGAATGTAGCAGCGCTACTGCTGGGAGGTGTCTGGCACTGATTCTAACCAGACTGTCATTCTCAGGCCAGCCCCTACAATTTCTGCTGACCAGATTGGCCTTTATCATGAGATCATGTCTTTCCAGAGAAATCCCCCCTAATGCCTTCATTCTGTGAAAGCGGTATATATAGAGGGAACCTGCCTTCAGCTCCACTGTGCAGTCCAATAAAGACCCCACTGTCACCAGAGTGACTGTGCTCTCTCGCTCTCTCCTTTCCACCACCAAGCTCACAGCAGCAAAGACCATGGATATTACCATTCAGCACCCCTGGTTCAAACGTGCGCTGGGACCTTTTTTCCCAAGCCGTTTGTTTGACCAGTTTTTTGGAGAAGGCCTTTATGAATACGATCTCCTGCCCTGGTTTTCCTCTACCATCAGCCCGTACTACAGGCAATCTTTCTTCCGCAGTTTCCTGGAGTCTGGTGTTTCTGAGGTAAGATTCTGTTTCTGAACCCATTCAGACTATTTAAAAAAAACTCTTTGCCATTCACAATAACAGAACACTAGGTAGGGCCCATGACATGTCCCATCTAGCGCAGCCCTTGATTTAGCGTTGATACGATGCCAAAAAAGAACACTACCAAGAAGATCTAGGATTTTTTTTAAAGCTTATTAGGTTCCAGGTGTTTTGTTATAGAGTTTGAGAGACAGAAGCAGTATACATATATTGGTTTACTTTCTAATGTATTCAAACATTTGCTAAATATTTGAATGGGGAGTGTATATTGTATGCATAAACAAAAACAGACTGCTCTGTGAGTAACATTTGCATTCAGATGGAAGTGTATGTTAATACTGGATATGTTGTTTTAAATATATAGCCAGAGGCAAATTAACATTCAAACATCTAGCTGCCTTCAAAGCACTAAAAAGAAAACACCCTACATGCCATTTGGTTGCTTTTTGGAAAGAGTAATTTGCCAGCTAGTTGTAAAGAAGCAGTGTTGTCTCTCAGGTTCTGCATTCAGAATAAACAGATCTGAGATGTCACCTGAGTGACACCTGAGGCCTACTGTTCAGTATAATATTTTTCAATAGGGTATCCTCCAAAAACATTTTAGGTACTGTTTAGAAATAAGATGGGGACACAATAAGGGAAAAGTGATGGCAACTTTTAAAACCCACTCTAAACCCAAACATTACGGCAGAATCTCTGAGGTGCATGTTTTTCAGATCGCCTGGGGAAAGCCGAGACCGTTCCTAAATAGTTCTGATTTTCCTTCATCTTTCTGAACCCAAAGAGATCCATTCAAAACAGCAGATGAATGCGGCGAAGCAAAATAGTGCAGGAAACATGGTACGAAATGAAGAGTACCCATAAAACAAACAGCTTTTAAGCCAGAGTTCTTATAAGAACCTTAATGTATACAAGTACTGTATCTATACATTTATCAACCAGTAGTAGGTAGATTTAAACCTGTTCTCTCTCTCTAAACCACGCTGGCTGAACTGATGCAACTGTATTATTTTTTTAAAAACAAACTGGTAGCCCCAAATGCAGGGGCAAAACCATGGGTGTTAGTGATGGTGGGGAGGGGGGGAGAGAGAGACTACAGTCTGATTTGCATTTCCTTTTGCATCAGATGGTCAACAGGATGGGGGGGGGGGAAATGCAAAACACCCCATCCCACTCCCAGAGCATTTTCTGCATTTTTAAAAAGAAAATCAAAGTGGCCACACCCAAAAAAACGAGTAGTCTGTCTTAAACTACTGCTTTAGAAGCTTCCAAAAAGGCAGCTCCTGTGGTAGCAATTAGTTTCCTTCTTCATGGAATTTTTTGGTGGTGATAGGTGCAGTAGCAGGAAAATGTAGGAAAGTTTACACGTGAAAAGCAATGTGTTCTGAATGCACTGTTCCTTGAAGCAGGGCAATTGCGCCGCACACAAAAACCTGTCTGGTAAATTTAAAAAAACCCTACACAAATATCATGGATATGAAAAATTAATTTGGTGTGGGTGTCTTATAATTTCATTTTCAGGTGAGATCTGACCGGGACAAGTATACAATCTTTTTGGATGTAAAACACTTCTCCCCTGAAGATTTGAGTGTGAAGGTCATTGAAGACTTTGTGGAGATTCATGGCAAACATAATGAGAGACAGGTAAGAGGGAAGCACAAAGAAATGGCAGATTACTCAGGTGACATGCAAAATAATGTTCCTTTAACACTCACTGGTCTCATCTGATTCGAGGGAGGAATTTGAAGTCATCTTAACAAAACTGGGTGAAGTGTCCCCCCTACTGCTTAGACTTATCATATCCCAAACAGTTAGCTAAAAGATGTATGTATGTATCTGCTTTAGCAAAGATGATTCTTCCCATCAGGGCTAGAACTAATGGGGGGAAATTAGAGAGAAATAGAAATACTGCTGGAGCTACAACACTAGAAAACATTTCTTTAAGAAGTAGTGGGTCCTTTTGGGGAGAAAGGAGGGATAGAAATATTTTACATAAATAAAAATAAGTAGTGGGCTTTCCTATGTAAAAGCAGAGGATTCTTATCAGGGATGCTCCAATTGCATCCTTAATTTCAAATTCTGCATTGAACAGGGGAATGGTTCAGGCATTTTCAGCTATTTCAATCTTTAGAGGGTTTTTAAAAAAGAAAAAAGAAAATGAAAGCTTTTATCACAGCATATGCTCTCCAATTTAAATGACAGTAGGAATATTGGGGCAGTGGTTTTGGAGCATAGAATAAAATGTTGCCTGTAGAAAAGACAAGCCCTATGTTTCGACAGTTCCAAGAAAAACTTATGTTTTCATAGATCTGAAAAAGCCTTCTCTATTATGTGGATGCAAAAGGATCAAAATCCAAAGTGTACAGAAGAGTAGAAGCCTAGAGACTGGCAAGATAGCCCAATGTGTTAGGTACTGAGCTGTGAAACCACAGGTTGGGAGTTCAGTTTCCCATGGTGCATCCCAAGAATGCCAGCCTGTGTGGCTTTGGGCAAATGGTCCAACCTCAGGATTCCCCCAGAAGAAGAGAATTGTAACCCACTTCTGTGTATTCTCTTTACCTAGAAGATCCTGAAGAGGTTTGCCAGAAGTCAGGATTGACTTGACAGCACGTTATTATTATTAGAAATTGTATTATGACAAACTAACCTTTCATGAAATAAGGAGTAACTTATCAACCATATCAGGTTAAGCAAGGCCTGTATAAGGTTGCTGGTGATAGGAAACAAAAGGAGCTTTAATGGGAGACTCGTCACCTCTACTTTTAGATCACCTTAATGGGCATAACCTCATTGCACCAAACAGCACCAAAGGTTATTAGAGAAAGAAACAATCATTGTGTGTGTGAGGGAGATAATATAGGTGTTATTTGAATTATGTTTTGTGCTCCGTGAAAAAAGCACTACTTCCTTTTGAGGCAGAAAAGAGAGAAGGGGTCCTTTCTAGGAGAAAGGTGCGATAGAAATATTTTAAATAAATAAATAGGGGCGGTGGGTGGTGGGTGGGAGAGAACAAAGTTATCTGATAGGCAAACCACACGTGAACCCAAACGTATAATTCCTGAGTGCAGGTTTTCCCTTAATCTGTTGTCAGTGTGTGCCCCCACATCTGGACTGGGAACCAAGCACGGTGAGTAGAGGTTTTAAATTATTTTCCCCTCATTGTCATCTCTCCTATATTTTGCACTGCATGATATGTTCCGGGGGTGGGGGGAGATTATTCCCTTCCCCTTTCTTTCATTGGCACATTGCCAGAAAACATATACCTTTCAGATACATCATATTATTGGCCTAAACTTTCAACTGGATTGTGTTCTCCTTCAACAGCAATTGAAATACTTGGCAAATCAACTTACCTCCTCCCCCCTAAAATGGAAAAAATAAATTGATTGCTTCTCTTCCAAGTCCCCCAAAAATCAAAGAGAGCCATGTGTTATTTATACAATATGATGCAGGAGCAAGTGATTATGCCTTTATCAGATCACTAAAAAAATAATAGTAATCAAACAATCCGTAAGCTTTCGTGGCTCAAACCCCACTTCATCAGGCATGCGCTGGTGTCTTGTAGATGGTGTCGAAAAATTAAGTGCCCCACTCCCAATTCAAGAAGTCACCAGTTCATATCAGACAATAATGACTATACATTGATTGTGACTCCATGTTCTAATAAACCAGTGGTTTCTGACCCTAGGTACCCAGATGCTTTTGGAATAACATTCCCAGAAGCCTTCACCACTAGTTGTGTCAGCCAGGTTTTCTGGGAATTATAGAGACCCAAGGTTGAGTACCAGTCTTATAAACCAAAATACAAACCACAATGCAACCGCATTGTGATGTATTTGTAGTGCTTGGTCAAGACTTGCTCTGTAAAGAAAATGGACCAAAGGAAGCTTTTTCTCCTCTATGACAGTATGATAATACCCCGAGTGGCAGAGTAGATACAGCACAAGTTCCCAACCTATGGGTCATGATACTAGTGAGCTGCCAAGTGCTTTCAGAGGAGGTAGACACATTTATTTTTTAGTTGCAGCGATTTTTGTTGGAAATTTCCCTATGAAGCTTTTCAACACTTATTTCAATATGGCTACACTGCAATCTTCAAAGGGTTTATCTGTGGGAAGGTTCACAGAGGGAGGCAAGGACCTAGGACATACCCATGTAAGATGCAACCCACAACATTTGCAGTGACTGATTGATAGTACTGTCACGGAATGGGCAGTCGCTGAAAATGCCATGGGTTGCAGCTTACATGGGTATTATAAAAGGGGGTGGTGACTCAAAAAAGATTGATAAACACTGAGATAGAATTATGTAGCAAGGTTCGGGATACTTGGATCAGAATCCTTGCTCAGCCCTGGAAACTCACTTACCTTGAAAGACTTATAAAGGTTGCTGTCAGTCAGTTCCAACTTAATAACAGTTTGATAATATTAGTACTGCAGAAGGTCCAGATTAGCAAAAAGGGATATAGAAAAAAAAGAGCTGCTGTTTATTACTTTTTAATTGAATTATTTACACAATTATCTTGGGGTAGGGATGATGTCCACAAGTAATCAGGGTGGACATCATCCCTACCCCAACAACACTCTCTGGGCAGTTTACATTTTAACTCTAGAGGCTACACATTGCCCCACCACCAGCAAGCTGGATACTCAATTAACTGATCTCTGAAAGATGGAAGGCTGAGTTGACTACTTGAGCTGACGACCTAGGATTGAATTGACCAGTAAGTTGTGAGTCGAGTCTTCACTGCAGTACTGCATTTTTACCACAGGGCTACAGTGGAATACTTATTTATTTTTAAAAAATATAGCCCTAAAGATCCACTAGTATTAATATTAGTTGGTTATCACCCTAACTACAGCTTTACAAGAGAAGCAACAAAGAAGTATCACACAAGGGAGAAAAAGTATCTTCCAATGTAGTTTTTTGCTTCCAAGAAGATTTTCTTTTCCCGGAAAACCATTAAACAACATGATCCAGCATCGGTGGTCTAAAATCATGCAATCACTTCCTCCAGAATGCTACATTTTATTTTATTCTTTCTTTTCCCCTTGCAGGGCCAAGCCAGATTACAACATAAACATGGAAAATAGATGCAGCTGAAAAGTAAAATAAATAGTATTAGTAAAACACTGTTATATTGAGTATCATATTAGAACAAAGACAATATAGTTTTATTTTTTAAAAAGCGCATTAAAACAGCAACAAAAACATCCATCTTTAAAACACTCTTCCTCCCCAATGAATCAGAGGTCAATGGACTCCCTCAATAAACAGCTGAGTAGTTGATTGCTGGCAAAAGAACAGCAGGGAGAGGGCCAACTTATGTTCGCTCAGAAGGAAGTTAATCACCTGGGAGTAGCCATCAAGAAGGTTATGTTTTGTGTTCTTACCAAACCTGCCTGCAGAGATGGTAAGACAGAAGGAGGATTGTCACCTAAAGATCTTAAGATCTGGACTGGCTCATGTGGAAAGATATCATACAATTTTGCTGCCTGTACTGACCGGGCTTACACTATGGCATTTTATTAGCCAACCTTATATGGATCCATACAGTGTAGCATCTGTAGGAGGATGGCCTAGCGACGTAGCAAACTGAAATTCTCTCATTCAAATGGCACCTTGCAAGGAGGAGAACGGGATGAAGCAGGAAGTGGCGCCTTGAAGGTGCAGCATTTGCTGTGGCAAATTGGGATTGCTTTGTGGGTTCCACAACAGACAGCAAAAATGTTTGAAAAAAAACATGCCAGTTTACACTCAGATCAGGGAAATAATGGGTTTATATTAAGAATAGAAAAATCCAGAATAATGTACAGTAACTGGAAGCACATAATATACTTCAGAAAAGGGAAGTAGATAAAGAAACAATTTAAACTGTTGTGTGTCAGGAAGGTCTTCTAAATTGGAAGAGCAAGCCTTCCATAAAATAGGCTGCAAGAGGTTCTTTGGCATGTACAGTAAACCCCCACCTATTGCAGGGGTTAGGGACCCGACCTGACCCGCAATAATTGAAAATCCACAATATGCAGATGCTGGGTCAGGTTGGGACTGGGCGGGCTCTCTGGGGACTCTTGTACTTACCCCAAGCCTGGTGTTGCCCCCAACGGGCCTGCAAGGGGCTTTCCAGTCCCCCAGAGGCCCGAAAAGTGCTTTCTAGTGATCTGGAGGTCACTTCTGGTTTCCTGGAAGTCACTTCCGGTTTGCGGGGAAGCACTTTTGGGGCCTCCGACGGGCCTGGGAAGGCCTTTCCTCCTTACCCCAGGGGGCCCTTTTTTCATATACTATAGACCGGTGATATACCGGGACCACGTATATGAACCACAAAAGAGCGGGGGACAACTGTAGCATATTGAGGGGGCGGGTAAAGGCATGTGCTGGGAAAATACACATCTTCAAGATACAGGAAAAAGGGTTGGATGTGTTGTTGAGATACTCCCCACTGCCCTGCCTGCTTGTTGCCTTCTGGAAAGCAAGACAAGTGTGTATCCTACACTTCAGTACTCTTTCTTTTGTCTTGTCTCAGGATGACCATGGGTATATTTCCCGTGAGTTCCACCGTAGGTACCGCCTCCCTTCCAATGTGGACCAGTCTGCTATCACCTGCTCACTGTCTGCTGATGGCATGCTGACCTTCTCTGCTCCTAAGGTCCAGGCCAACGCGGATCCCAGCCACAGTGAGAGACCCATTCCTGTAACCCGCGAAGAGAAGCCAGCCTCGGCTCCGTCTTCTTAGGCCCAACCTCTTCCTGCTGAAGCATCCAGGCTGTCACCACTTGCAGGCCTCATTCACAGAGCCGTTACATAGATATCAGTGAATATCTAGAAGGATTTCTTCTTTCCTCCCCCCTTTTTTTGTTCTGATTTTTCTCTCAGATGGGAAGGAGAGGCTGGGTAAGCAGCTAGAGGACTTTGAAGCTTTAAACCTTAAACAAAACCCACCAGGATGACATGAAAGACGAAACACGCTGCAGAGACTGACGTACTTGCTGAAATGATCTGAATGCTGTGCTAGCTTGGAATAGATCTGCCAAGCCGAAACACTGTGGACAGCCGGGCAGAATTGGCTCTCAATGCATCAACTGTTAATGTTAAATTTGGTGCTGCAGTAACAACGTTTACAGACTTGTTCTACCCTAAAATCATTAAGAGGCAGAAACAAACGAGAGCGAAGCTGATTGTCAGGGTAGTAAGAAAACAGGCGACACTTGTAAGGGATGTGTCATCCACTCTGTAAACGGCATAAAAGAAGGAATAACAATCACACAAAGTATTTGAAGGTTGTAGCATTTTTTTGCCAGCAATGTTGGGGCTATATATATTTTTAAACCCCATTTACATGTCAAATAGTGCCATCTCTTCTTAGTAACAGCTGATGTGAGGACAGGTACGCCTCTCCATGATCTTTGCAGATCCTTGGTGGTCGGTCTAACACAGTGCTGAGGCTTCAATCGCCTACCGAGCTCTTCCCAGGCCTGCGTGTATCACACCATCTTCCTTAATCTTGCTGTAATTCTAACATAGCTCCACCTGTTTTACTGATATCTGGCACACAATCTGAGAACTCAGTCAGTGGCAGTCAATAAAGAAAACATGAAACAAGCGTTCTGTGGTTTTTTTTAATTTTTCTTAAAAAGATGCTTGCAGTTTGAACAATAAAGAGGAAACACATCAAGGATGACCCACTCCTTCAGCCAAGAACACCTCATCTTACAAAGAGAAGAGGGCCAAGAAATTTTAAAAGAAACCTGACCCCATTTTGTGGTGCTCGGATGGTGCTTGGCTTGAGAACTCTGAGAAAGTTTGGTAAATTAAACTGGCTCTGTTTAAAAGACCAGTCAACATTGTGTTGTCAGGGAAAGAGCCAGAAAATGGATGGGAGGGACGTAGAAAGTGAAGACAGGCAAAGAGTAGTTAAAAGCGGAGTCAAAAGAACTAGAAAGTCTCGTGGTCTCTAGTGTGAATCATTCACTGTTTCGAACGGGAAAGGTATAACAGGTGGCAATGGCTGAATAGAAGGGATCCAGGAATAATCTAGAAAGGCAAATACTGTTATCATCAGGTACAAACACCATGCAAGACCACATTATTATGATCACAATGCAACTTGATTTTTAAATTGAAAGGTAAAAGTTGTAGACAGAGCACACAGGGATTATAGAACTAATTTTGTATAAAGATTTTGCACCTAGAAATGGATCATGCTAATTGTAATCTTTTCACACGACCCCTAAGATCCGCTGGCCACTTAAATTCGGACCAGAGATCTTGGGGGTTCGTTGTTCTTCCTGCGTCCCCACCCCTCCGCACTTCCTTGCTCCTGTCTGCGTGAGGGGAGGAAGAAAAAAAGAGAGGAAAAAATGCAGGCTCACCTCTGAAGCCGCCCCGTCGTCGTCCTGATTCCTTCTCTTAAAGGGGTGGGAGGCAAAAAAAAAAACAGAAGCGAGAAGAGCCCGGGACTCACCAGATTACATCCGGATCTGGGGATTTTCACCCTCTGAGAGCAGGTACATGAAAAGTGCGCTGGGATGCGCTTAGGTGGGCGTGGTCGCACTTAATTTCCTGCAAACTCCGGAACTGGTGGGGAAACAATTGTACGCTCTGGAGCTGGCAGCCATTTGCGGCAGAGTTTAGAGGTCGTGTACAAATACCCCTAGAGAAAAGTAACCCTGGATTTGTAGTATGTTATCAGTAAAACACACACACACACACACACACACACACACACACACACACACACACACACACAAAATCTCCCGGAAGCCCACTGTAGAGTGCTAACTATTTTGATAAGGTTTCTGAGCATTGTAGTCTCTAATTCCATTGTACCTGTAAGGCAAGCAATCGATAGCAAACCATAGAGGTTGCAAGGACAATAAGACTGACTGGGACAACAAGGCCCTTGTCGACAACTTCTCTCACCTCCCCTGGGACCTGCCAAGTGTGCTTGAGTATGAGGAATAAGGAAAGGCAGAAAGTGCAGGAAAAAGAAGCAGCCCAGGAATGAAAGAACTATTCCTGGGGGAAGAAAAGAGGAGTTGGGAGATGAAGGAGATAAAAGAGATGTTAGAAACAGCAGAGGGAAACCAGAAGGAAAAGGAAAGAAGCTAGACAAGAATGAAAGGGAAGTTGGGACAAGAACCTGAGGAACCTTAGAAAAAGGAGAATTAGAGGAAGAGGAAGAGTGGTACTGTAGTCCCCTGCCACATCGCAGTTCATATATTACAGTTCCAGTGAATTACTGATGTTTTTTCCTTGAGAGAAGCAGGCTTCCAAAGAAAGGATTTTAACCCCCTCCTGACACCACAGCAAACTGGCCTTGGGCTCCTCCTGGCAGCACGTGCCACCAGCAACAGCCCCAGGTCTGTTTTCTGAGGTGAGCCCCAAGCACCCTAGGAGACTTCCTCTTGGAAGGAGAGAGAAAGGAAAGAAGGGTGGTGGAATATCCCAAAAAGAGTTTTGGAAGGATGCCCACATCAGACCTATCAAGTGTCATGATTTGGGTGGGACATTCCCATTTTCTAGCCCTTGTCCCGCCATTTTCCCAGAACATTTCTTTTACTGAAAATGTCCCAGGTGGCAGAGGCAGAGGCGAGCTTCCTCTGGCTGCTGACAGGAGAGACTTGGGAGTCCGACTCCCATGATTCTCTCTGGCAGCCGCACTCCAAGGAGTCTGCAGGGAGGAATGGCTCGGGTGCGCTCCCAGTAAAGCTGCAGGATCTGGACAGCCTGAGAGTTCGGGCTACAGGCGGGCAGGTGGGCAGGCAGGCAGGCTGGGTGGTAGGGTTCATTTTCTCCTCACCTCCTCTTCCCGTTTTTTTCATGCCCGGATCCTGCACCACGTCCTCCACCTCCTCGTCCCTGGAACGGCTTCTACGGGGCCACGTCCACTTTTGCCCATGTGGTAGGAGGGACGGTGCAGGTGTAGGTGCAGGTGCACATGTGCATATTGATTTTTTTTGCCTCACTCCTCCTGTCCTGCCCAGCGCCAGGAAAAACTTGACAGCTATGGCCAACATTGCCTTAATGAACTTGGCTGAATACACAGGAGGGGGCCTGTCAAACTTCCAGATACCTAGAGTTGGGGTCGGGGGAGCAAATGTGGGATTCTACAGCCTCTACAGTCCTATAAACCATTCTTGTTGTGCCCTCCCTTGTCTAGCTTTTTAAATATAAGTTACAGTGAAAGGCCATAGATGTTAAAAAGATAACTACAGTATAGCTGGGGATTTCTGAAATGACAGAGGTACCAACCAACCTGTGTCAAAACCTGGTTAAAAAGTACTTGTCTGGTTCAATAAATCCTGTTTGTTTGAACACCATTATATCTCATTTGATGGGACCAAGTATGGAAGAGGGAAGCCCGATTGGCCAGGCTGGATTTGGTGGGACTCACAGAGGTGTGTTTTTCCCCTTTGGGAAAGGGAGAGTACAAGTGATCCCTGTCTCTTAAACTAAACTTAATTAATGTGCTGATAACAGCAGATCGGCCATGTTGGAGTTGGTGGGACTCACAGTCATAAGTGTTTTTTCCCTTTGGGAAAGGGAGCTGGTGAATATATGTCTTCTGCACATAGTCTCTTGAATTAACTTTAAATTAATATGCAGCAGTTTAACACTGAGTCAAACATTTTAAATTTTAAATGGCACGAATGAGTTACATTCCTAATTTCTAATGCTTAGCTTCCACAGATTAATTTTTCAGGCTAAGGTTCTGAGCTCTGATATGGCCTCCTTAATTTATCACTGTGGTCTGAATAATTCTGAGAACTATCATGCAGCTGGCTACCTTGTGTAATGCAGAGTAGAGATGGGCACGACTTAGTGGAATTTTCGTTTCCGTTTCCGTTTTTCGTTTCCGTTATGTAACGAAACGAAAAACGAAAAACGGCTCAAAACTGGAACGAAAATGGAAACGAAACGACTAATTTCGAGCCATTTTTGTTTTTAGTTACTGGAAAAGCACTTAATGGAGCTAAATGGGAAGAAACGAAAAAATTTTCATTTTCGTTTTTGTTTGTCGTTTTCGTTACGCAACGAAACGAAAATGAAAAATTTTGAAAATTAGCTCACGAAAACGGAAACGAGCCGAAACGGACCCCTAGACGAAAACGAAAATGAAAACGAACAATTTTTCTGAGTCGTGCCCATCTCTAATGCAGAGGGCTTGCTATATTCCACCATCCACAAGAGGTCATGCTTTCTTCCTGCAAGAGAGTTTGTTTTATGACATGGCTTCTCAGTGTAGTGAGTGAATTACCTCAATTACAAATGAGGCAAGAGAGTGTTCTGTTTGCCATTCATGAAAAGTTTTGTCAAGTAAAATTGATTAATCTGAAAGTGACAAACTAACATGGCTATCCCTCCATTTATACATTTGTTTTAAGAATTTGTAAACTGCACTTTCCCCCTCGTAAACGCTGTATACGAGCACTATACACATTGTATACATATTTAGAACAAACAAAACTATAATAAAATTCAAAGCATCAAATAGACAGGGCAGTAAAGTGCCACTGAGGAATTAAACTATACACATAACTGAAAGTGAAATATTTTTCAATGCTTAGAAAGTAAAATACGATTTTAAAACTCCAAAACACTGACAGTGAAAGTATTACCCTCAGCATATCTGCTTGTTTGGGTTGTTTATTTGTGTTATAAGCCACCCTTTTCCCAATAAAGAGACCAAAGACAGCTCATGCTATTAATAAGAATAGATTTGAAAACAGAATGAGTTAAACATGAAACTACAGGAATATGCAAATTAAAATAATTACAGTGGACCCTTGTATAACAAACAGCTTGTATAACATAAAATCTGTACAACATAAAAATTTCCGGAGATAGGGGAAATTTGCTTAACATAATTGCCTATGGGGAAAATCCATACAACATAAAAATGGGATTACTCTGTTTTCAATGCATTCCTATGGGAATTTGTATAAAGGAAAATTTGCTTAACATAATTTCATTTGAAACGAATTAATTCCTTTATACAAGGTACCACTGTACGTTATGCACTAGTTAAAATACAGTTGAATAATTAAATCCAAGTAAACATGTTATCTGGACGAGCATTCTAACCACGGAGAAGTAATTTTTGTCTATTTGTTTTTTAATAAACACATTTGGTTGTTAAATGTATATCTTACCTTTGCTCCATAGGAGTCAAGGCCATGTTCTTTCTTACCACTTTACTTTCACTATAATGCAAGGAGGTAGATGGGGGGGCGGGGGCGGACAGTGACCGTCTGAACGCCTGTCTCCCAAATCCTAGCTTCCACACTCTCTCACTTCTTTGTGAATGCCCGGATAGGATGCAGAGTAGCGTCTCAAGGAGAGGTTCTGTTTACAACAGTCAGTAAGGATCAAGCTTAAGGAAAAAGCCAATAAGGAAAACCATCTTTGAAATGACCAGTTTAAATGAGTTAATGTGCAGCCAGTTCCTATTTAATGTAATTGTAACCAAATAAGGAATGTTTTCACTCCTTTTGTAGTTTTAGCTGGAATTGTGTAGTCATTTTTATATTTGTAGCTATCATATAGAAGGATAGAAGGCGATGCTAGGGCGCCTATGTGCTTTGTGTTTTTAAAAACTGTCTATAACTGTTTTATTGCTTCTCTGTTTTTGGTATGTTATATTGTATTCTGAATATTGCGCTCTGTCGCCTCTCTGTAAGCCGCCTAGAGTTCCTCCGGGAAGATGGGCGGGATACAAATGCAATAATAAATAAATAAATAAATAAATAAATAAATCTATAGTCACTTACACAGACCAATATTCTACTGTTGTCAGGGTAGAAAAGCTTAACTGGAAAGAGTCTACTTTGTGCAATTTGATTCACAGCCTCTATTGCCCAGCTTGGCTCGTTAAATCTGCCGGAGGGAACATGCCGGAGTGGGTTTCGGCTATTGCCACGGCTTCCTTTAGGGAGGGTACTTTCCCTTCCCGTCTTAAGGAGACTGTGGTGAAGCCCACTCTGAAAAAGCCTGGCATGGCATCAGATGATTTATCCAGCTATCGTCCGATCGCCATTGTTCCCTTCCTGGGCAAGGTTGTTGAGAGGGTGGCGGCTGTCCGGCTCCAGTCATATCTGGAGGAAAATCGTACCCTGGATCTCTTCCAGTCCAGGTTCAGGCCGCTTCGGGGGACCGAGACTGCCCTGGTCGCTCTGCAGGATGACTTCCTCAGGGAGACTGATAGGGGGTGGTCCTCCCTGTTGGTGCTCCTTGATCTTTCAGCTGCCTTTGATACCGTCGACCACGGTAACCTGCTGGACTGGCTTGCTGAGGCGGGAATTGGGGGCCGTGCACTGTCCTGGCTCCGTTCCTTCCTTGGCGGCCAGTCTCAGCGGGTTCATCAGGGTGATGACTTGTCGGCTCCTTGGACTCTCCCTTATGGGGTGCCTCAGGGGTTGGCAATCTCACCCATGCTGTTCAATGTTTATATGAGGCCGCTGGCGGAGGTCATCAGGAGATTTGGAGTCTGCTGTCATCAGTGCAGTGATGACACACAGCTCTATCTCTCCCTTTCCTCCCTTGACCTGTGCCTGGAGGCAGTTCTGGAATGGACCAGGAACAACTGGCTCAAGCTGAACCCGGAGAAGACGGAGGTTCTGTTCTTCAGGGCACCCTCATCTGGGTAAAATGGCCCCCTCCCTAGACTGGGGGGTGTCTCCCTCCAGCTTACAGACAGGGCCAGGAATCTGGGCACGGTCCTGGATTCAGCCCTCTCCATGGAAGCCCCAGTGATGGCTGTCTCCAGGGCCATTTTTATCCATCTCTGCAGGATCGCCCAGATCCGACAGTACCTTGATGAGTCCTCCCTGAGGACAGTTGTGCAGGCCCTCGTGATCTCGAGGATCGACTATTGCAATGCCCTCTACCTGGGGTTGCCCTTGACCCTTGTCCAGAGGCTCCAACGGGTGCAGAATGCTGCGGCCAGGCTGGTGGTGGGTGCCCGTAGATTCGATCACATCACCCCAGTTCTGGCTCACCTGCATTGGCTACCTGTTGTCCTCCTTATAAGGTTCAAGGTCCTGGTTTTGATTTTCAAAGCCCTCCACAGCTTGGGACCTAAGTACCTGTTGGAGCGTATCTCTCAGAGGTCAACTGGGACCAGGCCCACGAGATCGGCGCAGGCGCGCTGACAAAGGGTGGCCACACCCAGAGAGGCGCAGAAATCGCTTATGCGTAATCGCGCCTTCTCTGTGGTGGGCCCTATGCTGTGGAATCAGCTACCTAGTGAGTTGCGCCTTGCAGTGTCCCTGCCTGCCTTTAAGAAAGCCTTGAAAACCCATCTCTTCAAGGAGGCTTTTGGTGACCTTTCTGTTTAATTTTAGGTTTTTGTTTTTGTTTTGTTTTTGTTTTCCCTTTTGACCGCCCATGCCATCTTTTGTGGGTGGGGTATTGTACCCCCCTACTTTTATTGGCAGTTCGTATTTTCTTTTATGTCTGTTTCCCTTGTCTGTTTTTACTGTTCACCGCCCCAAGTTCCGCTTCGGAAGATGGGGCGGTATATAAATGTAACAATAAATAAAATAAATAAATAAATATTATGTTTGAAATCTCTTGTCAGTGTTCACAGAGGTGGTGGTGGATTGATTTAGGAGTTCACCCTTCACACTGAATGCAATGGGATTCCAATTCCAGACCAAGCTGCCCCTTCTTTCCTTCCTACCTCTGCTCCCACCTCTCCAGATCCTTTCATGATTTCTCGTGAAACTTCTTTCTCATTTAAGCCTTCAGACCAATGCATTTCTGAAACACATTTCTATAGAAAAATAAGATAGAAAAAATAATTCCCAGTCTCAGAATATAGGACATCAAAAATGTTGATAGTAATTTTGCGAAATACATCATGATTCAGACTTAGAAGGACGTTGCACCGGTCACTCCTTCCCATCAGTCATCCCTTACTCCATTCCCATGTGGTATTTTCAAGTAATGCATGGCAGGACTTCCTCATCTCTAGTGACATACATTAATTTCAAACCGTATCTCACCAGAGGACAGTGACATATGATCACTGCAAATTTACATATGAGGGCTATTGCACAATATCAGCATTTTCAAAAATGCAAAAACATAACAAAACAACACACATATGCAAAACAAAACATCCAATAACAACAACCCCACCCACAACTCACCTGGACCCGCTATCTGACAAAGGCCGTTACTTCACGAGCCGCTCGCTTCGCGGCAAGCCGTCATTTCTGTGCGAACCGATCGCTTCAGTCCGCACACTCCTCCTTTTTGGCTGCGACGTCACCCCGACCACGCCCCCTTTACCGTGCTCCAACCGGGGTGAGTGGTTCCCCTGCCAGGGGACGGGAATCTTTTCGCTTCGTATCCCGCTTCACTCCCAACGTTGCGTGTGGACTTGGTTTTTGGCTTTTATTTCAAGTTTTTTTAAAAAAATATTCAAACAGGGATATCGATGCATCGCTATATCGTTTCATCGCTTTGCGCTGTTACTTCCTCGCTTGAGTAGCGGCGGCGGCGGCGGCGGCAGCGGCGGCGGCAGGAGCAGGAGGAGCCGCTGCCGCCTCGCCCGGCCAGAGCAGGGCACACGGGGCAGGCAGCGTGCAAGCTGCGGAGGGCGGGCGGCTGTGCCATGCGGGGCTCCCCCCAAGTAGTGGCGGCGGCGGGGGGGGGGGCTGCCAATGATGCCAGGAAACAGTTGAAATCAGTAGAGCCACTGCAACTGACAGTCCAGTATCGATGTATCAATATGCCGTCGGTAGGAATTTTTTTAAAGGACGGATGGGAAATAAACGTTGAAAAGTGGCATGCGAATGCGAAGGGAGCACGTGAGGTTATGCTCGATTCGCTCCTAAAAATGCTCCGCGTGAGTACAGAGAAACGGGTGGGAGCGAAGGGAGATCACGTGATCGCCACCGCATTCAAAGCGGAGGCAGTCACGCTCCGAAGCGATGCGCCTCGTGAAGTAACGGCCAAAGAAGCTCTCATTCCAAGCTAGGATTGTCGGGTTTCAGGATGTCCGCCTGAAGGAACAGAACAGAATAGAAGAAATTACTTTTTTAAAAAGTAACTTTCCAACCATTGATTAATAGAGGTTACCAGGATGTTTGCAATACTAGCTTTGCCCACTTGAGGGCAGAAATATCCAATACAATCTTTCATGATCTTCTACAGTTCCTTTTAAAATAAAGTAGTCCTTATTTTTGTGTGGCATTCTTGCCTTTCAAATATAGTTTAGAATAGAAGTTTATAATTATGACATTATCCTTTTTCAAAGGTGATTTGTTCTCTACTCAAAGAAATAAAGAAACAGGAATGATTCAGGATGATAACTATAGTGGTTTATTATTATTATTAATGAAATGAGCGATTGTTTTTGAACAGCAGGATGTATTTTATTTCAAATTCTTTGTATTTGCAAGCCACATATTTCTGTACCATCCCAAGAGAATGCAAAAACATGAAAACATTCTTTCTTGTTATGATTAAAAATAATAATAAAGATGACAATTACTTGAAGATGACTGTTTTCTTTCTGCACAACAATGAAAATGAATTATCTATGTCATTTTGATAGCACCATATATGGTAGCCAAGCATTTTTCTTTCCTTCTACAGTAATGCAGCATGCTGAAACAATAACCTCCCATCATCCCATCCTTTCACAATCATGCCACGCTGGCTTTGTTCCCTGTTCTGTTCTGCTTGTGCTTGGGATGTTTCCTGCCTTTGTTCACGGGAAAATGACAAAACTGTATTTTTTTTTCTTTTATTTTGCTGAGGACAGAGCAGCACGTGGTATGGAGCAGAGCTGCTGACACATTAATTGAACTAATCACATTACCTAAAACTCATGTGGATAAAGTGACACCACCGAGCAGTGAGGAGGGCTGGGAAAGATTACAATCAAAAGTCAAAGTGGCTGAACCCTTATGCAAATGTTCCTCCTTCAGTGAGCATCTGCATTTCAAAATAAGGAGGGGGCCTCTGAAGGACTGCCTGTTACCTTATATAATGGAGTTGGGAGCAAGATGTTTTTCTGAAATACTCTTTAAGAACCACACTTTCTTGTGTGAGTTGCGCCCAGCAGGGTTCAAAGACGTTCAGTTCTTGCAGTTGATGTTGCAGTAATAATTGGAGCTTAACAAGGCAACACCCACAATCCTCAGCCCCAATAGCCATAATGGTTCTGACAATCGTTCCGTGCGTCTGCAAAAGGTTCAGTAGGGTTAGCAGAAGGCTTCTGTGATGCTGCCAAAGACCATTCATAGTTGCAACCAACTATTATTGAAGCCATCATATTATGGCCTCACCATGCCCCAAACCACATGTTGATTGTCCCGTGTATCCAGGCTGAAACACTTGTTTTGGCAGCTTGCAGCCCAATTGGCAAAATAGCCAATTAACACCAGCACTGAGGTCATTTCAAAATATAGACTTCTTCTTTAGGCATCAAAGTTTATAATGAGATACAAGACACAAGTAGTCTCAAATAGCATTGATGCTAGGCCCATCTAACCATGCTGTGTGTCTCAGATTGATGTGGTTTGGTGCTGTGATCCCTTTCCCGATTTATTTGGCATTTACTCATTCCACCTTTCCTGTAGTCAGTTTTCCTTCAATATAATCCAGGTTGAGTTTCCACAAGGTAACCCCCTCCCCTCTCCCTCCTTGCTCTTCAGGCCTTCCGCATTTTCTGCTCTGTCTCCACATGTTATCTTTCCCTCCCTTGATATTGCATGATTTGGTAGTGGAAGTTTCCATTTTGTGAGGAAAAAAGGAGTTGGTTTCTTTCTGACATGGGGGGGGGAGAAGGCTGCAGAATTTGAAGCAGAGAATAGAACCATTCATGCATTCATTTTTACTTTTATTTATTTATTTATTTATTTAT
>JAHTLZ010003399.1:12050629-12061749 GCA_023846285.1 Phrynocephalus versicolor | reverse complement strand
CCAACCTGGAAAGACTAGGCATTTGAATTACAGACACAGGAAATACAAATAATGTGGGTAAACACCTGAAGAGGTCTGACGGATTATCTTTCAAAACTTTAGACAACTTGACTTTCTGACAAAGAATGTTGAGTATCTAGGCCTTGAACGATTGCATTTATATGGTTGTTTTGATCTTTTGATTGTTTAGTACCTCTGCCTCCCACTTTCACAGAAACTTTAGACGGAGAAATGTTCATGGCAGACATAAGTCTAACACTCTTCTGCAGACCACTTGTGATACCTTCAGCCATGCTTTCAACAGTGAAATCATGAGAGGAGAAGCAGAGTTTGAACAGAGTTCTGCAGAAACAAGAATAACCGCTGCCATGAACCTGAAAGCTGAAAAGGGGCAGCCTGACCTTCAAAGAATATTTTAGTATTTTGTACAGGAATTTTTCTTTTGGTTTGTTATGCTTGGTTGTTACCTCTTCAGGAAAAGGGACATGTAATGGCTGCATAAATGACACTAGGCAAAGAGGCTAGTGGTTGGATGGGAAGAATGAAAAATAGTTTTAGTTTAAACAGCTGAAGGTCCATTCTCTCTGTGAAAACCCGAATACCCCCCCCCCCAAACCCGGTGGTTCGGGAACGGGCCAGCTTCAGCTCTGGGACCCCATATAGCTCTCTCATCTGATTCTGCCTGGTTTCAAAAGTCTTTTGTAAAAAAAAGACCAGTTTTCAGAGAGGATTCTACCCCCTCACCAATGACCGCTATGTAGGTTGGAGGCATGAAAAGGAAGACAAAGAGATGCTGGAAAGGAAAAGAAGACATACTTGAGTATGGGAGAAGGAAGGGTGTACTTTTGCTTCTGGTCCCATTTGTCCCAGCCTTGGGATTCCTTAGTTAATTAATTATGGATGAGAGAGGTGACCAATTAATTCAGTTTTGTCAAGAAGAGGAAGTTATAATAGCAAATACATATTTCCAGATGCCACTGTGCCGTCTTTATACATGGACCTCAAAAGCTGACAGGAATATCAGAAATCAGATTGATTATGTCTTGATTAATAAACTTTTAGGAATTCAATGAAATGTGTGAAAACATACCATGGTGCAAATATTAATTCAGATCATAACCTTTTGTTAGCAACAGTGAATCTTTGGTTAAAGAATGTCACTCAAAGGTGACAAATAGTCGAACTTCAGTTTCTAAGCTTCAGGACCCAGCAGTAAGAATTGAAGTACAATTGATCCTGAGTACAAAATTCAAAACCATCAAGGAGACAGCAGATGTAAATGAAGTTGAAAACATCTGGAGCTGAATTAAAACTGCTGTGAATAAGGTGTGCCAAGAAAAATTAAAGATCGTTGAGAGAAAGAAGATCAGACCTTGGATGACAGATGAAATTCTGGACCTCATTGATCATAGAAGAGAGATCAAAAATAGAGATCCTGTAATATATAAACAACTGCAGAAAGAAATATGGCAGAAAGTAAGAAGGCAAAGGAAGAAATTCTTTCAAAGGAGTGTCGCAAAATTGAAGAATTGGATGCTAAGCGTGATTCATTTAGCATGTACAAGAAACTAAGGCAAGCAGCAGGTATATATATATAACAGTAGAGGAAATGAATCTTTTATTGGAAAGAATGGTAATACCTTGACAAGCACTGAGGAAAAAGTACAGGAGTGAAAGGAATATATAGAACATATCTTTAAGGATAACTGAAGTATTGACCATGGTATCAGGTTAGTTGATGGTGTGTAGATATAATGAGGAAAGAGGTAGAGAATGCTATTAAACTGTTGAAGTGTGGCAGACCCCCAGACCATGATGAAATATATATGGAAGTTTTAAAATTGCTTAAGGAAGAACAATCCCTTTCCCTTCTGGTCATTTTATACAACAGTATCTATAGAAGTGGAACCATCCCACAGGACTGGCTCAAATCCACTTTTATACCACTTTCAAAGAAACCTAATGCAAAAAGTTGTAATGAATACTGAACAATCAGTTTGATGAGTCACATCCTGAACTTATTTTTAAAAGTCCTGCATTTAAAAATATATCGAAAGTGTGAAGAGAGCATTGGAGATACCCAATTTGGATTCAGGAATGGATCCGGTGATGCTAGGGTGTGCCTGTTTTAACTGTCTTATATTGTATTGTTATTGAATTGCTTGTTGTTTCTTATTGTAAATTGGTCCTTTGGTTGTTAGCCGCCTAGAGTTCGTTCTCGAAGATAGGCGGGATATAAATGCAATAATAAATAAATAAATAAATAAATAAATAAATAAATTTGGAACTTGGGAGGCATTATTTAGTCTTCAAATACTAGTTCAGCGATGTCTCAATGTCAATTTCAATGTTTTTCCTTGTTTTATTGATTATGAAAAAGCATTTGATTCAGTTGAAAATGATACACTTATTAATATTCTTAAAGAACTGGGCCTGGACATTCATGATATTAGGTTAATTAATTGGGAATTTGTATTGGAATCAGTGTGCTGGTGTCTGGTCAGATATCAGAAGAGGTGACAATTACAAAAGATGTTTGTCACAGTTGTACTCTCTCACCCCTACTTTTTAATATCTATTCAGAAAGAATGTTCTGCGATGGTCTGGAAGGAAAGAACCAAGGTGTGAAGGTAAATGGAGTTCTTGTTAATAACATAAGATAAGTTGAAGACACTGTGCTGCTTGCAACATTCTGGAAGATTTGCAAGGATTATTGGATTCTGTTGCTACAGAAAGCAGTTCCATGGGACTGCGACTTAACATGAAGAACACAAATGGATGGTTATCAGTAAAAAACAAAATTTTTCACAGAACCTTCTTAACATCAGCAGCAATATAATTGAGAGAATATCATCTTATAAATACTTTGGACTGCTGTGTCAAGGATAAATCCATTGTAGAATTGAACAAGCTAGAAATTCCTTCCAGAAAATGAGAAAAGTCTTGACAAACCGGGACTTAATCTATCAGAATTCATACTTGAATACTTCAATCCTGTGTATACAGCATACTTCTCTATGGCATTGAAACTCGAACACTAACAGGCACATTATGCCAGAAGCTGGAAGCATTTGAAATGTGGACATACAGACGAATTCTGAAGATACCTTGGAAAGCCAGAGTCACTAATGTCCTGTATTACAATAAAAGCTAGAAATCCTCAATACCATGAAGATAAGAAAATTGCAATATTTTGGACACATAATGCTCAATGAGAAATACCATCTGCTGCAGGTTATCCTTCAAGGAAAAATAGATGGTAACCATGGCCCAGGGAGTAGAAGAACATTCTGGCTTAAGAACTTAAGCCAATGGTCCACAGTGAACACAGCTGCTCTGTTTAGAATAGCTTTAGATAGAAACCAGTTCAGGCTACTGATTGCCAACATTCTACGAGGACATGGCACTTGAAGGAGGAGGAGGAGAAGAGTGTGGCTAGACAGGGAAGCTGCCCTAAGCTGGATTGGGCTCAGTTGGGATGACGGGGCCATTTAAAATGGCATTTAGGTGGATGTTTCTGCTTACATGGAAATGTTCACTTACCACAAGCAGTTTTATGGCAAAACACCATCCATACTTCAAGCTGCTGCAGTTCACGTCTTCCTTTGATTCACCCTCTTCATGCTTTCACAGATCCCTCACCACAAGAAACCTCAGGATGTCACCTGCGCTCTCTTCACACACCCCTCAAAAGAGGTGGTTGGGGCTGCTAAGGTGGTTGCAAGCACACAAAGTTCACATATGTGCTTCCTCCCCCACAGAGGTACATACTCTTCAGGCTGCTGTGCTACTCCCTTGAGAAGGAAAGAGCAAAGGAAGGATCAACAGCTTGGGCACTGTATCGCTGAGAGAGGCAAAGAAACCTATCAGTCTAAAAGACTTGGCAGCTCCTGGTGGAAAGAAGAGAAGGCAAACACAAGGAGAAAGAGGAGGGAGAGGTCCTGCAGTAGCTACTAGATGGGAAAACTGCTCAGGGTATTCTGACCGGGTGCTGTATCTGATAAAATAGTTTCAGAGAAGAAACAGCAGAAGAGGAGGGGTATTCCTGTTGAGCTCTGTCAAAGGAGGTAGGCAGCCAGTGATCTTGGTTTGCAAACTGTGCAGAATAATCCACTCAGCCTTGAAAAGAGAAAGTGGAAACAATTTGAGCTGTGGTGGGCTTGCAGTAGAACGCTTCTTAATAAGTGCTCCCAGCTCTCCACTTCCAACATGTCTGAAACGACAAGTGGTATGCCTGCAGTTCTAAGATGATGATGATGATGATGATGATGATGATGATGATGATGATGATGATGATGATGATGATGATGATGATGATGATGCCACACAGCACTGAATATGTCACCATTCTCACCCTAGGATACACCCACAACCACTGTTTTGGAATAGTGGAAAAAAACCCAGTCACCCCACCTAGTAGCCTGGGTCACTGAACCATAAAGGTTTAAATGGCCATGCCAATGTGGGGCGGGTGGGGTGACATGGCGTAATGTGTTTGTGCCTGGCCTAGTTTGTGATTGTCTAGTCTCAAATTACACTTCACAGTGGCAACAGAGATCTAAAATGGAGGCATAAATCATTTTAGTCATAGGGCTGTCACAGACTGGAGGTGCAAAGGTCTTGTGCAGAAATAATTCAGTGACTTTAATTATGATGGTGTTGCAACCCAAATGCCTAGTCAGGACTATAGCTGCAGGACATATCATACTCCATAGATGTTTTATTTCATTATATAATTACAACAGGTTTGATTTGTCTTTAATTGTTATAACAGTGATGGGAAATGGGGTGAAAATGAGCAGGGAAAACTATTTTCCACCTCTCTCACCTCTGACAAGGGCGGCAACCCCTACAGATGCTGTACTGTCTAAAAGGCACAACTGCCTCCCATGGTTCAAGGAGCAGCAGTGCTGAAATTGATCCAGATTTAGCCATACTGAGGAGTAGCCTTGTAGATGGCACAAATAAGAAAAACAAAAACCTGAGGGTACAAATAAGAACTCCGGTGTTGATCTGGCAAGCATTCTTCTTGCCAAAAGTGAAGTGGAGGCCTTTCTAAAGAAGTGTTCTGCACAGCGCCGGTGTCAGATTTTCAACGCTGTAAATCTGACAAGAAGCCCACTTAAACATGTATCCGACACAAAGCAGCATGGAAGACAGAAATGGCTAGCAGCTCAAGTGACAGCAAAAAAATGGAACAGTTTTTAATTGATCCTGATGGCTCTGACATTACTGCAGGTCTGAAAGCCTGTGTGTTACTAATGGATTGAGTGGGAAGCATGAACCCTGGGGCTCCTCACTTGCAGTTGCATAATATAGCATAATAGCATAACATTGCTGCTCTTCATGGGTAGAAAGGTATAGCTGACAGTGAGAGAGAATAGGGGAAGGGAGCTTAAATATCCATGCACACATAGGCAAACATAAATATTTAGGTATCTGCTGTTCCATTTATCTACACATGCAGGCACACTCGCCAGGGCCTCTCAGAAGTCATGGGAGGCTTAGGCCGGTTCCAAGTTTTGAAGGTCTTTCAAAATGCTAAGATAGGGCTATAAAACTGTAATGTGTTTGAGGACCCCAGGTCTGTAAATATGAGTACTAGGCCAAATCGCCCTCTTGTGACCACCACACCGTGATAAACCCAGCTACCTATGGCAAGGTCAACTTGCATTCTATGATCACTGGTAGATTTTTAAGTCACACTTGCAAATCCCTACCACTTAGTCTGAAAACTATTGAAACATGTAACAGAGGAAGCCTTATCAGTTTCTGGCATGCCTGCTTTAGGGCATACGTTCTTAGCAGACATGGGCACACATTTGTTGATTCATCGGGGGGGGAGTAAATACATTATTTGTGATGCATCAACTGAGACAAATCCTGAATAGAAGTGAATCATCATTTTTCTGATATGTGGTTATCTCTAATTCTTAGCTGTCACTACCAAGGGCTTTTTTACACGACCCCTAAAATCCAAGGCAAAGGGCTCCCAGATGCAGAGCTTAA
Source organism: Phrynocephalus versicolor (assembly GCA_023846285.1). Lineage (NCBI taxonomy): Eukaryota > Metazoa > Chordata > Lepidosauria > Squamata > Agamidae > Phrynocephalus > Phrynocephalus versicolor. Next base: position 12,055,740 of record JAHTLZ010003399.1, on the reverse strand, counting down.
AATTGTTTTCCCACCAGCTGCAAACTGGTGTATGACCATGCCTACCTAAGCGCGCCCCAGCGCACTTTAGAAGTACCTGGTATCCGGAGGTAAAAAATCTTCCAATGTGGATTGTAAAGCTGTGAACGCTGGGCTTCTGTTTGTTTTTTTGTCCCTGCTGCCCCCTTTAAGAGACAGAAATCCCTACGGGGCTGCTTGGGGCTGCCTGGGTGGCAGACGGAGGTGAGCGGAGGTGAGCCTGCATTCTTTTCTCCCTTTTTTTCTCCCTCCCCTCACGCAGACAGGAGCAATGGAGGTAGAAAGGGTGGGAACAGAGGAAGCAGGACAAAACCCCATGATCTCTGGTCCAAATTTAATTTGCCAGCGGATTTTAGAGGTCATGTAAAAGCGCCCTGAGTTCCCCTTTTACAAGACAGTCTTAATTTAAGAAGTTGAAAGGAGACCCCATTAACAACCCCAAATCCAAACACACACACACACAGAGGCGTAGCTAGGGTTTGGAGCACCCAGGGACAAAGTCAGGTTTTGCGCCCACTCCTGCCCCCTAACTGCATCTCAACCACTGAGCAAGGGGTGCCCGATTCTGGGGGAACAACAGGGGAGAAGGGTCTCTCTTTCTCACGCCCTCTTCAGGGGTCTCCCGGACAAGGCTCTCCTGTGCAAACCACACAGTGCATGGATAGCGTCAAGCAGGTGACTTTTTTTTTATTTCAAGCATCACCTCCGCAACACGCTTTCCCCAACTCCTTTTCCCCAGCTACGGCTTGGCGATCCTTAGCCTGGGGAAAGGAGGAGAGGGAAGCAGTCGCTGGGATTTTTTTCCCAAGTAACACCTCTGTCGCATGATTCCCTCTCCTCCTTTCCCTGGGCTTCCCCCCCACCCCCAAGCCATAGTGGGAGTTGGGGGGAAGTGTCAAGCCCCGCACACAGAATACACACACAAGCAGAGTTCAGTTCTTTGCCAAGATCTTTAGTGGAAACCCAGGCAAGTCCAAGTCCTTTGCTAACAATCAAGTGCCAGATAAATAACAGAATCCAACTCCCAGCAATTACCAGTCCAAGTCAAAACCAGAATATCTCACGGAAACCAGATGCCAAACCCAAGGGAACAGATCAAGCCATTGTCCAGGAAGCCGGTCCAAAGTCAGGAAACACAGCCAAGGTCACAGACAGGAACGTGGTTGTAAGTTCAAATGACACATTGCTCCCACAGAGAGCTCAAGGTAAGCTTGCCAGCTTTATCCCAAAACAGGGAACATACCCTTACTTCTGGAAAGGCTTCTGCTAGTACTCAGGGCTTCCCGTCCTGATTCCCCGTCTAGCATCAAAAACCGTTACTTCACGAGGCTCCTCGCTTCGGAGCGTCATTGCCTTCGATCTGAATTCGAAGGCGATCACGTGGTCTCCCTTCGCCCCCACCCCCTTTCCTATGTACTCACGCGGGCAGCTTTTCCGTTCGAATCTAGATTGACCTCACGAGCTCCATTCGCATCCAAACACTCATGTTCTTTGCCCGTTTCCCGCGATCTCCGCTTTTTTAAAAAAAAAAGGAAACGGTGTATCGATGCATCGATGCTTGGCTGTCAGTTACGGCGAAGCGCTGTAAATGTGTGACTCTTTGCTTCATAATTATTACTTATATTATAATTTCCATTGGGGGGGCTCCTAAAACTGCTGTTCCCCATCATGGTCACTAGGTGGGCTATCGCACAACGATTGTACTTCTTCGTTCAAAGGTCCTCCAGGACACTGGAGTAACCCCCTCCTTACTCCCTAGAGTAGACACCAAGCCTCTTCCGCCTTCTTTCTGCCATTCTCCCGGTACCATGCCTCCATCGCGTTCTTCTGCCCGCCTGCAGAAACTCCATAGGTATACTCCATACATTATTGCTGTGTTGCACAATGTCAACTCTTTGTTGAGCACTGTAGCTTTGTTACTTCTGAGAAAGGGAAGACGCGTTTTCCGACGCAGAGTGCTATTTGGCGAGGCGTTGAGGGCATGCAACGCTTTGATATGGGTTACTTCGGCTTGGATGAGAAGCTCGCCTCGAGAGAAGCTTTTCTGGTGTTACCCAGGACGTTCTCAGTGGTTTCACGACACGGTGCTTCAGCTTTGGGACGATCGCCAGTGGTTACAAAACTTCCGTATGACTAGAAGAACACTTTTTTGGGTGGCAGACAAGCTGCGTCCGTTTCTGATGCGCAGGGACACAGTTATGCGCTCAGCTGTCCCAGTGGAAGAGAGAGTGGCAATCGGCGTGTATTTTTTGGCAAGCCGTTCTTGCTACAGAACCATCGCTCTAGTATTCCAGAAAGGAAGCTCAACTGTTGCAAGCATTGCAATCGAGGTTTGCCTTGCAATGGAACACGTTCTTCTTAAGGAAGAGGTCCGCCTGCCTGACTTCAATAAGGTAACCTGCTTTCGGTCATCCCAGTCTTTACTTGTGTTCTGAACCAGCGCCTTTACGGTTTAGGAAATTAATGATTCTTTATTTTTTTCTCTCTGTTTCTACAGATGACATCATCTATGAAAATCTTCGGGTTCCCACATGCTATAGGTTGTATCGACGGAACGCACATTCCGATAAGCCCCCCGAAATTGCAGGGGCCTGCTTACTTTAACAGGAAATCATTTCATTCTGTATTGCTTCAGGCTGCTTGCGACGGAGAGGGAATTTTTTTCTCTATGTTGACTGGTCATTCAGGTGTTAATCATGATGCCCATGTGTTCAGATCATCTATGCTTTTTAGTCGGATGGAGGAAGGAACCCTAATACCTGGCAGTCCTATGTTCCACTATGCAGGGGTGTCAATACCTCCCATTATATTAGGGGATGGTGCCTATCCATTGTGTAAGTGGCTAATGAAGCCCTTTGCTGTTACTAGAAATGACAGGGAGCGCCACTTCAATAAGGTTTTTAATCGCTCAAGATGCGTCGTGGAGAGAGCATTTGGGCGCTTGAAGGCCAGATTCAGACGTCTGTCTGTTAGGATTGAGGCTCACATAGAGAACGTTAATTCAATTATTGCCTCTGCTGTGATTCTACACAATATATGTGAACGAGAAAACCATGACATACTTGATGATGAACAACATTCCATACCCCCACCTGAACCACAGGAGGAGTGTGAAATAAATGACTACCACAGATCTGGAACTGCACGTGCAGAGGCTGAGGCGGTTCGTAATGCTATTGCGGAGTACCTGTTTACCCATGTGAAGTGACATGGGCGCAAAATAATAAGTTCATGTACTCTACCTCACTATTTTATGTTACACTTTCATTTGCAGTAGAATTGTGAGGCTTTACAGTATTGGTTACTCCTGTAAAATTCCTTCCGTTAATAAATGTTTCTATTTGATTTGCAGTACTTTCCTTTAACTTAAGTGCGAAACACCAGTAGGTTTGGCAAACTACTACACCGGCTATGCAAAAGAATGCCTGACAGGGGTATTTGCTTCAAGATTATACAATAATCAGTAATAAACCTTGCAAAAAACCAAGGCACTGTACTAAATTGATAGCAGTTTCTGAACGCATACCATCGAAAAACAAATAATGCCTTGACTAAGGGTTCATCTGCCCTGTTGTATGTCACTTTAGAAAACATGCCTTTCAGAGAGGCCCCCCTTATAAGAAAACATTCCGATGTTGTATTCTTGTAACACCTCCCTCTTCATATGCAGAGTAATGCTGCCAGGGTAAACTTAAGAAGGAAGTATCAAATTACAGTTCCCACTGCAAGCATTTTATGGCCTAATGGCTCTGAAGGAAAGCCAAAAATAAACTGTTTTTGTTGCCTTTAGCCACCTAAGGAAACTAATCGCATATTTTTTATCCATTGCTGTTACCTTCTGAGGAATAAATCAGTTTATAATGCATTACAATGAATTTCTTGGTTTTAAAGTGTATTAATCTTTACACTTAACGCACAATACTACTAATTGCTTTGGGTTAACAGAACACAGTGTCAATCGCATACTTTGCATTAATACATTAGTTCGGTACTCATTCCTAGACCACCATGATACCAAGACGGAAAAAATGTGAAAATTATCTTGCTGTGCAATGGCAAATAAACCAGCAAGTAACAAACTTGCTTCCATTAAGTCAGCAGTACTTTGCATAGGCAAAACGAAAGTTAATGAAACATTTCGGCACCACATCCTAGCCAGCTGAGACACAGGACAGGGGGCCCCTTTGTAATCAATCACCCATCCCCCTTTCCCAAATTGAGATCACCTTTCTGTTGAAATGCTAATAAAGGGAGCCAAAAGGTGCAAGGGAAGGAAGTTAGCACTCAGGCAACTGAGTGCAGTTGCTGGTGTCCTTTCAAACAGAAGGCTTTTCCTAGAAAAATAATTTAACAAGGCAGCTATAGGGATGGATTCTGAGGAAAATTCAGAGAACTGCACAGCCAGTTCTCTTCAATCCAAAATTAAGAGAGGGGTTATTTGGGGAAACGAGGAGACTGCAGCCTTAATCAAGGTTTGGGGTGAGGCGGAGATAAAATATGCTTTGTCTTCCCTCAAAAGGAATATTGAAATCTATGAGGTGATTTCAAAAGAATTACGAAAGATTGGATTTTTTAGATCTGGAACGGAATGTAGAACTAAATGCAAATCGCTTCGAAAACTGTACAAACAGGCTGTAGTTCAAAACAGTACTTCTGGAGCTGGGCGTGCAAAATTTATTTGGTACGAAGAAATGGCAAACATTTTTCGAACAGACACCTCAATTCACCCATTGCGGACAACCGAGAGCGAGTCCAGCGGGAGCATTGGTAAGCATTGACTATGTACCATTTCATATATACCGTAAAATACGTCACGTTCACTGTATTTCACAGAGAAATATTATGTTATTAATAGTAACTCTATTAATATACCCAAGTACAGTAATTTGGTTTCAGAACACGTTGTGTGCTTCGATAAACCGAAACACCGAGGGAACGGGATGACTTGTAAATCTTTCAAATATATGGAGGGATGAGTTTAATTCCCCTCTCATATATTGATTTCGTTTTTGGATAAACAAACATTGAAACACTGCATCGATGTACCGGTATTTCTTTATTATTACGGAGATTACATATGTAATTAAAAGTAT
>JAHTLZ010003399.1:11987765-12004676 GCA_023846285.1 Phrynocephalus versicolor | reverse complement strand
GAAGGCAATCACGCTGCGAAGCGAGGAGCCTCGTGAAGTGACGGCCTATATCTCAAGCCAAAGAAGGCACACATGATTTAGACTTATGCCTGGTGGTGGCAGTGTGGGGCTGCAGGAGCACCAGTCTGTGACTGAGGCAATGACTCTTGGACTCATTTTTAGAGAGAAAAAGAGCCCTGTTTGATTTGAGGGGGATCGAACATAGGACAAAAACCGCTTCTGGCCACAGTGCCACATGCCTTAGTTACACATCCCATTTGGATTGCTACAATTAATTACTGTGGGGCTGCCTTTGAAGAGTGTTCAGAAACGTCAACTGTTTCAAAATCCTGCCACCAGACGCTGACTGGCATTGGTTTTATATGGGAAGCCTGCAATGTTAATGGCTTCATAGACTGCCAGTTTGTTTCCAAGCCCCATTCAAAATGTTGGCTCCTCCTTTTAAAGCCCAATACGGCTTGGGTCCAAGCTACTTGAAAGATCATATCACCCTGTATCAGCCTTCTTCAGTCTTATGATCTATTTGGGGAGGTCCTCCTCTGGGTCGCTTGGTGAGGATACAAGGGAGGGCATTTTCTGTGACTGGTCCCAGGCTTTGGAATTAGATCTCCTGAGAAGCCATGTTGGCCCCCTCCCTCTTGTCCTACACATCAAACAAAGGGCTGCTTCCTCAAGCAGGCTTTTGACTAACATTTCTCTCAGGAAAGCTTCGTTTAGGAGCTTACAGATTTTCAAATATTTTTTTAAAATATTTTAAATTTCTTTTTAATCTAGGATTTAATCTTGGTATATGTTATATTGGCTTTAATATGTTATTTATATGCTGTTTTAAAACTGTTGATTGTTTTATAGTTTCTGTCCATGGGGAGAAAAGTGGCATATAAATAAAATACTGTAAAATAATTGCCTCTCTGTGTACGTGTAACAACAAAATAATTGCTCCAATTAACAATTAGAAAAGCCAGTTAGCACATCAGGATTTTGATTGGGAACGTCCATTTTGCAAAAGAAAAATCACTAGATTCATGCATGAGTCATGGAATTGGGCAGCAAGTAGTCTCTTCTTTCCATTAATACTGATTTTTTTTTTTAGTGGTTCCTCCACTTGTACAGCATATCTTTGCCTATCTGTGATGTGCTTTTTATAGCTTTATGAGTGTAGCTGAAATTAAACCACATTGCATTAATGTCAACCAACTTATTCATTTTCAGATTCTGTAGTCTAGTTAGACCGTGAAGTTCTTCTCACACACTGCTTTTGGTCAAAATGTGCATCTGTTATGCAACATCAGTCAATGTTTTTATAATCTTGATTGACAGTGCCTGGTATTTTTTAATAAATAAATAAATAAATAAATAAATAAATAAATAAATAAATAAATAAATAAATAAATAAATAAATCGGCACACTGGGTGCGGTGCCTAAAGAGCTAAGCAAGTATTTAGAAGTCTTTGGAGTTGACAAAGTCACCACCAGCCAGCTGCAGAAAGCCACCTTACTGGGCTCGGCTCGCATAATTCATCGATACATCATGTAGTCTAAATGCTTGGGAAGCGTTCGACTAGTGATTTGTAATACAGGATCCAGTGTAGTTCTCTGCTGTTTGATTACGATGATGATGATGATGATGATGATTGATGATTTCAAAATTGTAGAACTTAAAGGAACCCTATGGAACATTAAGTTCAGCTCCTGTCGAGGAGGCCCAGGGGAAAGTTGAACTTCTGATTCCACAGCGTGAGAGCTAAACTATTGAGTCTGGCTAAACCATGGAGTAAATAGCTGTTTTCCCCATACATTGTTTAACCATATTGCTTTTGTTTGACCAAGAAAGAAAGAAGGCTGATGGCTTATACCACTGTTTATTCTGCAGAGCAGTGATAAAGGTGGCATACCACTTAGAATACCACTTCTTAGGCTAACTCAGAACAGAAAGTGGAAGGATAAAAAAAAAAACCAATCTGCGTATGCCGACATTAGCAGCAATGACGTCCAAAGTCAGATAAGCTCTCTTGAGCAATGTTTCAAGTACAACTGAGTGACAAGCCTTGAGGGATAATGTATTTTTTAAAATGGCCCCCAAGAAAGGCTGCCATCCTATTAATAGCTAGTCATTCGTCCTTCTTTTTTGTCAGTCTCAGCTGTTCCAAATGCCTCAAACCATAATGTTATCGTCATCCACATTGCCCAGAACCTCCCGCTACTTCTAGGCATACATGGAAAGATGGCGTAGAAAGTGAACATTTGCTTCTAAAAATGGCATGTTTTTCTGAGATGCTGTATTTTATTTTTCCCATTCCCTGTCAGCACAGCGGCTCCCGGTGCAGGTACCTATTGGAAATTGCTTCTTTCTCCTGGTTCCATACTAGTATCTTTCCACATTTTTCACTTTGTAGAGAACAGGGTTGTCAAATGAAGTGAAGAAGGAGTCCTATACACAAGGAATGAAACTGGAGAAAAACCTTCCTCTACTGGTTGGAGACAAGCCACAACTGCCCAAGCTGAGACTTTAGTAGGGCTTTTTAGTACCACATGTGGTCATTAGTGAAAAGAAAAGTGTGAGGCTACTTTCCCTAAGAGGGAAAGATCTGCTTTTTATTTCTCTCTCCAGTGAGAATCATATCTCCAAACTGTGTATATTTTACACAGTTGGCTAAATCCATCTTTTGTGCCTGATCAGATTTTCACCACACACTTGTGACATTTTGCCTACCCAGTAAAGCAGTACCCAAGTAAATCATTAGGGACCAATTTGCTATTACAGATAATGTAAGGCACCAGGTCAAAATACTGTATAAACAAAAGATTTGCTCCCTTATGAGTTTGCTACCTCAGGAAAAGCAATAGAGATTTCCTTTGTAAATTTTCTGACTGTTCATAGAGATCAGTAATTCGCCACACTGGCAAAATTTAGTTGTTTACAAGTTCAATAAACATGTAAAAACTTTTCCAGGGATAAATTCCAGCTGGGGTGCATAGTGGCTTCTGATTTTCCCTAGGGGTCTATAAAGGTCTATAGGGCCATTAGGAAATTGTTCAGGCATCAGACTTTCTGAGCCCTCCCCATAGAAGGAGGTACTCTACTCCTCTCGGCCATCCCTCTGAGGCTCACCTGCTTCCTCAGACAGTAGCTTGTAAGCCCTACTACAGTTTTAAAAATATGATATGTGCTCTGTTGTAAAACTGAAGTTGGAATGACAGAAGTTTTTTTGGATTCCAACTCTTTTTACATGGTGTATAGTATTAGTCAATGAGAATCAGTTGAGGAGGGATTTAGATATGCTGAGACTGAAATACCGTATGACAGCCATCATTAAATATTTGAAGGATTGTAATGTGGAAGATGGAGCAAACTTGATTTCTCTAACTCCAAAAAGACTTCAGCTATACATGATGAAGAGCTATTTGACAATGGAGTGAGCTACCCTAGAAGGCAAAGGTTGGATGACTATCTGTAAGGAATTTTTTAGTTGAAAATGTCCTGCCTGGGCTCAGGCTCAATGGCCCTTGGGGGGGGGGGGTCACTTCTACAATTTCATTTTTTTTTTAAATTTACTTTCTGTTGACTTTCTAAAAAGCTGTATCAGTAAACCAATTTTAAAATGTTATTGCATTGTGAAAATCAGCACAACTAACAAGCCCATACTGTTTACTCTGAAGAAATGCCCATGAAAAGCCTGTCTCTTGTAACACAATGGGACTTCCTTCTGAGCAGAAATGTACACGTTGCTGCTACTCCTTTAAGGGCAATTCCTGTAAGCAATATGATTTAGGAGCACTATGGGTCAGCATTTCTGAATATCATTTTTATATTTTGAGAAACAGAAATTAAAAACTGCCTTTTATGAGGCCAGAATGTCCAGACCTCAGTTTGTACTTTGGTCAATCCCACATAACCAAACACATTTCCCAGAACATCTTCTTGCAACACACTATCATCAGGAATGATGGGGGCAAGATCTTAAAATTCTGCACGAATACTTTGGTGATCTGTTGCTCCATCAAGGCACCCTGACCATACTGTAGCTTTGAAGTTAAGTCTTTGGTCTACTACAACTCCCAGAATGCCCTTCTCCCCCAGCTTGGCCATTGACCAGGGTGCTGAGGGATGCTGGAAATTGTCATACAATCCTCCCCACTACCACCACCCCAATATGCTGCCGTGGACATACAGGCAGTGGCTGTATTCTCTCTTCATAGTCTTAGGATCTTTGAGGAGAGTAGTTAAGTGGAGCGCTTTTACAATCCTACGGAGCAAGTCCTCAAAGACAGCAACATATTGCACTCTTATTCTTGGCTCTGCTTAGCTTCTGCTATGATTTCTAAGAGTTGACGGACTGAACAGTCCTTTCTGAAGACTCAAGAATAAAGAATAGTGTGTTTACCCTGCGGCTGAACCCGTTTCTTTATGTTGTCATTGTTACGAAACAAGACTGGAAGAGAGCGGTTTTTTGTTTTGTTTTGTTTTGCTTTAAGAAAACAAGTTCCACCTTAGGCTTTCAATTCTTAGGGTGAGGGTGTGGACCAGCCATTTAATTTGTGGTGTTCATGCTAAACTTTCCGTTCGGATGCTCTTCACATATTTAATTTTGACACGTAGTAAGGAGTAACGTGCCATCATTTCAGACTTATGGTGATCTTCAGAGTGTCCAGTCCTGAACAGCCCTGCTCAGCTCTTATATACTCAAACCTGTGGCTTCTTTTAGGGAGTCAGTCGATCTCATATTTTGTCTTCCTCTTTTTCTTCTGCCTTTCCCAGCATTATTACCTGTCTTCTCATGACATGCTCTAAGGAGGACAGGTTCAGTTTGGTCATTCTTACTTCCCGAGAATAGCTGAGGCTTGAATTGTTCTATGACCCCCTTGTTCATCTTTGTGGCAGTCCAGAGAGTATCTACAAAGCTCTGTTTCAAATGTAATATTATTATTATTTTTTCCTGACAGCTTTCTTCACCATCCAGATTCCACACCCAAACACAGTGATCAGAAATACAAGAGTGTGGATAATCTCAGTGTTCTTCTCCAGTGGCACATCTTGAATTTGACTACTTAACAAGCTATTTTGCATTCTAGGGAGGAATAAGTACCAGAATAAGGAAAAAAAGGCTCCCTAAATCTATGATTAAAAAGGGAGAAAAACATTAGACAGCATCTAAAGTTAATAAAAATGTTGAATTGGATGAATCCCATTAAAACCTGCACGTCTATGGAGCAGATTAGTCTTTGTTTGAACTCCTGAATTTTTCTATTCAGTATTAATTATTCTTGCCTTTGTATCTCACTTTCTTATCTTCACCTTCCACTATGACACAGATTGCTCAAAAGTTTTATAAAAAACATTTTGAATATGCAAATGAAATATTTGCCTCCTATTTCAATAGCTTCAAACCAAGGAACGTGAAACTGGATATTCAGAACAGAAGGCAGGCATACATATCATTTATCCTTAATTGTCCTTTTTTGACCCCTGACACAATCAGACTGGAAAAAAATGAGTGCCAGGTTTGTGTTTGGTTTTCCATCTTTCTTAGTTCTCTCAGGATAGGAACTCCTTAGCTTTTCCTGGGATCTTGACTGTAGGAGTTTCCCTTATCATTTTTTGAAATGATGAGCCACACGTTGGTTCAACTTTGAACAGGCCGAGGTCTACTTTTTCTGGCTCAAAGTGACTGAGGGCTACTACACTACGGTAAAACCTCTGCCTACAAATTTTATCAGTTCCAAGCACATGCTCATAATTAAAAACTTCTGTAAGTAGAGCAGTGGTTTCCCATAGGAATGCAATGAAAATCAATTTCAATGTGCCATGGCCCTTGGACTGCCCTGCTTGGATGAGACAATGGATTGGCAGACCTAGAACTTTGCTGGGGCAGTGGTGATCCCTGGAATGGGGAAGGGAGGGGTGGAGAACTCATCCCTCCCCCCCTTTTTTTTGATGGCTGGTGGGCTACTTTTGAACCCTTCACAGGCTATCTGTTGTGCAGGCCTGACCTAAACTAAGGCAATTATTATGTTTTCATTCTATTTTTCTACAGCAAATTTAAAATTAAGTGGAAAAAGACTTAGCCCAGATGGCATGCACTCAACAATGCTTTAAACATTAAAAAAAGATATTATAGACCTTGAGAATGAAGCAGGAAATTTATTTTTCTCCAGGTAAATTTGTGAAAGGCTGATTTTACTAAAATATAAAGAGTCATGCTGAGGAAATATCAGCATGATATTCATGAAGGCCGGTTCTACTCATCATTCATTTAGAATTCTCTGATAATTTGAAATATGTGTGTAGTTAAAGGTGAACCAGTAGGAATTATATGCTTTGGTTTTGAAAAGGCTTTCAATAAAAAATTTATCAACTCCCTGTGAGAAAATATGAGGGGAAGCACATGAGTCTGAGTGGAGACTAGTTTCCTTCACATAGTGCTAAAACTGGGAGGGGTGGTAGAGACCTTCCGGGTTCTTTTAGGTGGTTACTTCACGCACTTCTCAGACCTCTCTGCTGCCCCGCTGCGGACCAGTTCGTTGCGATGGAACCTCACGTGCCTGCGAGTTGAAGACGAGGTCGCCCCGACCACGCCCCGCCAAGCGCGGCACAAGCAGGGTTAGCAATTCCCCTCTCTGACCACTGGAATCTTCTCAATGCGCTTCTCAATGCGCATTGAGGAGACGTGTGGTTTTGGTGGATGCGCATCGTGAAATCATTATTACGCCTTGCAGTTTTCCCTTTTTTTTCCGTTCGCTTTGGAAAGCCGGAAAATCGACATGTCGGTTTTCCAGATTTCCTAATGGTAATCCTGAGCCCGTTCCGACGCTTGTAATCTCTGTGACCATCAAGTACCCAGTTGCCCTGATTTGTGCTTGTTCCTTCCTGGCAGATGGCACTGTGATGTGCTCCTAAAGTACCCCGAGTCCCTGTTCATTTACAGGCCACCATGTGGTGACGATGTGGTGTACTTTTCAGTAGCTTGTCATCATACAACTCTTTTGCCTAGCCCCTATGATGATGCTTCCTGAGTTGCCCTGTTCTGTTCTTAGGAAAATCCACTCCAGGTTTCCTGTATGCATAACCAACAGTATGGAAGTTGTGACCCAATATAATCTGAAGGAGTGTAGTTGTTCACCCCTGCCCTTAAGCAGTGTTTAATATTTTGGTTGGATCTTGGGTTTTGGTGTGTTTTTCCGCACTATAGCTACCATAATTCAGTAGAAATCCCCTCCCCAACTATAATTCAGGTAGTTTTAGCCAAAAAAAAAAAAAAAGAGTGCAAGTTCCTGGAGGAGTTTCAGGATATGCGCCTGTCTTTGCCAACGTTCTCTCTGAAAGGACAGCCATTGAAGCATAGAAAAAGACATGAGTGAAACTCTGTGGGATCTAAAAAGCATTTGAAGATGTTAGTTCCTATGTTCATTAAGCTTTTAGAAGGTTCCCCTCAAAAAACTTACCATCGCTACTCTTTTGCAGGTCCCATGGAACTTTGAAATCCCATTCCTAGTGATTACTAGAGGTGGGCACAAAACAGAAAACCCATGGTTCGGTTCATTCTGTTTTGGGCCCACCCTTGGTTCAGTTCGGTTCGTAAGATTTCTTGAAACAAAAATTTGTACAAACCAAACCAAGCTGAACTGGTTTGGCTTACCTGGATGGTGGTAGCGGTGGCAGCTGTGCCGGACAGCGGGAGGCCTTGCGGGCAGCGGGAGGCCTCGCCACTGCCTCCGGAGGCCCAGTGTTTTTTATTTGTTTGTTTGTTTGTTTGCAGTGCTAACCACTCAGCCCCAGGAGCCAGGTAGGCGCTTTTTAATTTTTTTAAAAAGTCCCCAATGCCAGCCCCCCCCCCAATGGCTGAGAGGCACTCTTTTTGCACCACTGACTATGTGGCCGCAGGGGCCAGATTGGCACATTTAATTTTTTTAAATATTTGTTTTATTTTTGCAGTGCTGACCACGTGGCCCCAGGGGCCAGGTTGACCCTTTTTTTATTTTTCATTTTTAAAAATCCCCAATGCCAGGGGCTTTTTTTCCTCACAGCTGAGAGCAATGGCTTGGAGCCAGTGTCTCTAGAGGTGCTAGGTTCCCTGCGTCTGGGCTTTATTTTTTTAATTTCCTTTTCCCCGGGCCCGCTGGCTCGCAGGCTGAACCAACTGGCCCGTGGCCTGGAGGGACATTGTTTTTATTTTTATTTTAAAATGTTTTTAAAATGTTTTATTATTATTATTTAAAGTCCCCAATGTCGGGCTTTTTTTCTCCTGGCCCGCAGCAACTGCCGGAGTGGCAACAAGGTAGGAGATAGGAGGAACGAAAAATGAAATCTAATGAAACAGAAATTTCCGTTTCATTTTGTTTCATTTTCCTTTGATGGGTTGCTTCGTTATTCATTTTGTTAGCTAACAAAACAAATAACGAATAACAAAACAAATTAAAAATTCATTTCCTGCCCATATCTAGTGATTACATCTTCAGGTGTTCTTTCCTTTGTCCTGTTTCTATGTGGATCTTTTTGGGTTGAGAGAGGCCACATGTGAGCAGGAGGGGGGGGGTCTAACCAGGATCCCTTCCAAGGTGGTCTTGTTCATAATTGTGAAATTTCTCAGGCCCAAAATAATGATCAGAAATGATCCTGGGACGCAACATCCTGTCTGGCTCATCAGAAAAATGTTCTGCTCCTTTTCTGTGGATTGTTTTCTTTTGTGTGTTAGTTACAGTTGCTCCTGTAAAATATAAGGACTCCTTACTGTTTTAAGGAATAGTAAGGCTCAAACTAAGCAAGACATCAATTCTACAATTAAAAACGGATAGCATGTTCCCCCTCCTATCAACAAAATTCTTTCAAAGTTCTCTGCTGGATCAATCAGATTTACAAATGAAGCACCAATCACTTATTCCTAGCAAGTTGCAAAGAAGTACAGTAGTGTATTAGGATCTGCAACATGTGGAGATAAAGATAGCTTGTGATATGATAAGCAGAAACATTTTATCTCCATAAGAGAGCACTGTTTCTAATGACATGCTCCTTTTAACTCTTTGGCAGAGTTCCATTACACTAATATATACGCTACCGCACTTCCATGAGCAGCCGCTTTTTATTTTGCATCACCTTATCTCCTCCCGTGGTCACGTGGTGGCTACAGCGGTTCAGCAGTCCATACTTCAGCGGTTGCTTAGCAATCGGTTTCCCCGTTCGCAACTGGCTGAACCGCTTAAAACCTAGAGGCTTTAAACCTAAAGTCGGCATAGTATGACTGCAAATACAGCCAAATCGCTTTAAAAGGGGGCACAGGAACCAATTTAAAAAAAAACACACACTATCCCCAGTGATCGTCGTAAGAAAAACTGACACAGTGGTCAAAAACAGGTGTGGCCAAGGGGGCTCTTCAGAAACAGTGACTTGAAAAGCGGTCAGTGATTTTTAAAGTGATTTGTCTTTAAGGAAAAGGTGTTCAGTGGTACATTTCAGTATTAAAATGGAGATCAGTACCTTGCCTTGTCTTCCTTCTCTATGGGTTTTATCACCTGCAATAACAATCATGGGAACTTTTCTGAATGTGACCACTATGCTGGAACTAGGCTCAAAATATACACACAAGAGAGAGAGAGAGAGAGAGAGAGAGAGAGAGAGAGAGAGAGAGATCAAGCAAGTTGGCTTCAGCTATAATGATTGGCTTTAATGATTGTCTTTAGCTGTGGAACTATCAGTGCAGCTTGGGTCTATTCATATTCCTGGTTTTTGGTACAGAGGTGTCTGGCCCTCCTGTGCTTGCCAAGAAATTGCCACACCATCTTTAATGTCTTTTTTGGAAACACGTTTTATGTTTATTTGGGACTGCACACAACATGTGGTAGATTTTATGTACAGTTACACATGGCAGGACTGCTCACTGTGTCACTGATGAGACAACTCGATTAAGCATGTAAAAATCTCTTGTCCACATATTTTCACCACAAGTCTGTGCATGCACACATAGTTATTTTCCACAACTGCTGTTGAACAAGATTAATTAAATGCTTTTACCAGCCAGGAATTTTCTCAGAATTATTTTGCTGAAAAGGCTTATTTAATTCAAACTTTTATGTGCTTTTCAGGAGTTTTAGCCTCCTAAAACTGCTCAGCTGCTACTGTTCTTCAAATCCTATTGGCCTGAAAAGTCTTATCTCCAGTAGGTCTTTCTGTATTTATGACCTGATAACTTGGACAGAGCATGCATCAGATTCAACGATACATAAAAACTGGAAGGAACATAAATCTGACATTCTAAATGAGGTCATTAAAATCCCCATAGCACCATTTGCCCACCACTGATCTGGACAAAGAAATGAGTCATGCATTTTTCAAGATCAGCAATAACAAGAGCTATTTGGATGGAATCAAAACGCTTCAGAGGGGAACCTATACATTGTATTGGCAAAACGTGATAGAATGAAATTAAGCAACGTCATCTGTGTATGTGTACATCAAGAGATGGGCACAAACCACAGGTGCTGAATGTTTCTTACCCCTGCCTCCCCAGCCTATGACCCACCCGCCAGTCAGACTGTGTGCTTTTCTTCCTCCTTTTTGGCTGTCCTGCTAGTCCTTTGCAGAAACACAGGCTTCGCTGCCCCTTGTCCTTGGCTGATCACCCACTCAGACAAGGAGACAGGAAAGGCAAACCTGTGTTCCTGCTGGGGACTGGTGAAACGGCCAAAGAGGAGGTGATGTGTTCTGAATGGTGAGTGGGCCATTGACCAGGGAGGTGGGAGAAGGCAAGGGGTGGCGCCTGCGTGGCACAGCACGAACCTCTGAACTAAGGCTTGTGCCCGTCTGTATTTGCAGCCTCTAGTCCACAATCCCACAGTGCAAGTAGCTCTCACACTCAAAACGTTTGCTTGCCCCCTCCTTAAACAAAAGGTATCAGAGCATCCACTCCTTTTAAAAGGTATCCACTCCTTTTTTAAGAAAAGGAGAATCAGTCTATCATATTAATTGCACGATAAAGCAGCCTAGTGAACAATCGGCCTTTCTCCTGTTCCGCAACAGCAAGGCCATTACTTCTGGAGATTTGTTTTGAATTAGTTAGTCAGCAAAGCAGAAAAAGAGCTTGCAAGCAAGCAAGGAAGCAGATGTGTACAGGATTAATAGCCAAAATCCAATTCTTAACCCCATCTAGAGTAGCCCCATCCGAAGGCAAGAGAAGGAACCTCAAATCTAAGATTTCTGGGTTGATATCATCTCATTTCTTGAGATTTCTGGTTCAAAGCTTGAAATGGTTAATTTCATTTCTGTTCTTACCATTTATATGATGAAACACTTTGCTATTATATTGTTGTTGTTTTGGAAGTCTTTTAGTCTAATTTGAGTGAGCTGATTGATGGGTTATCTAAGCTCTCATTTCTTGTTGGGGAGGGAGGGGTTTGTTGCAATAGGCTGACTGTGTTTATTTTCAAAGCCCTGGATTAAATGAAGGACAACATAGACTGATTCATACTGTCTAAACTGCAACCAGTGCTAATTTACTCAATCCTTGTTTATGAACTGGGTGGCATTTCTCCAGTTTTGTTAAATTTTGAGTCTACTTGAGGTATTAAAAGCCTTGCATAAATTAAAATGCCAGTTTGAAATGCCAGACAAATGAACATGTCATCAGCTGGTATGTTGGACTCAACCATTTTTTTAAAAAAAGAAAGCAATTAAACAACATCAACAACAACTAAGCAAGAGGTAAAAATGACTCAATATTTTCTAATTAGCAAAAACCTAGTTAGAAAGACCAGAAAGATTGAATTATTTTTAAATAGTACAAAGGATTTTCTAGTAAAACAAAATGCATTATTTTATTTCAACCACATATCTTCTATTTAGAAAAAGACCAAATATTTTCTAATTCACAGAAAAGTCAATCAATTCAGCACTTACGTGTATGGAGTTTATCCCTCACCATCTGTACAAAAGAAGATCTAATAAATGCCCTGGATAATGCTGTTGAAGTAGCCTGCTTCTGGTAAAAAAATAATCCAATTATATTAGCATAGTATATTTGTTTTTAATTTTATCTCTATTTCATATAGGCCCATAATTTCAAATGGATTTGTATTTGTGCATTACCCTGATATGATTATAGAAGGAAAGATTTGCAAAAACCATTTCTTCACAATAATGAAGAAGCAAATCAACAACAATAATCAGATGGTATACTTTGGCCTTTTGTAAAACTTCAGTGTGAGTACAGTGGTAGCTAGGTTTATGAGCATAATCCATTCCAGAGGTATTCTTGTAAACCAAAATACTCATGTATCAAAGCAAATTTCCCCATAGGAAATAGTAGAAACTTACCTGATCTGTTCTGGGGTCCCAGTTTGCATGATTTCCTATGGGGAAATTTGCTTTGGTTCGGAGCCACAGCCGCCTCCAGAGCTTGTCCTGGGCCCAGTGCTGCCCGGGACACATTGCATAGGCCGCGGACAGGAGGCTGCAGGAGGCGCACTCTGGAGGCTGCAGATGGGTGGTGCTGGGCCCAGGGCAAGCTCTGGAGGCCCAGCACAGAACCAGCACTCTCCAGAAATCACATCCAATCAGTGTCGGGACTGGCTGGACACCTCAGAGACGAATTATGGGCATCACCAGGCCTATGGAAAGCCCCAGAGGCCACTTCTGGTTTGCCGGAAGTCACTTCCAGTCCATTCCAAGGCCCAGGAAGCCAAACGCAGGCCCATCGCACGGCCCAGATGCCTTTAACAGGCAGCACGATGCCTGGGGAGAGCTCCAGAGGCCCCACACAGACCCACCACACCGCCTGGAACGAGCTCCGGAAGCCAGTTCCAGGCAGCACAGGGCATGAGCTGAGATGAACCTTGCTTGCAAACTGAGGCAAATTTTTGCAATCCAAGGTACTTGTAAACCGAGGTACCACTGTAAGTCAATTATCAAAATACGTTTCCAAAGAAACCTGAAATTCAATAAAGTCACTCTAAACCTTGGGGATTTGGGAAGAGCTTGAGGTGAGGTAGGGACCGAGAGACACAAGCAGGGCCGGCCTCTTCCATTAAGGCAAACTAGGCAGTTGCCTAGGGCGCCAAAATGGAGAGAGAGCGCCGGACAGCCTGCCGTCCCCTCTGCCCCCCGCGGCCATCCGTCCCCCCATCGCCTGCCAGCCGCCCGTCGCTGTCCGCCCGTCGCTGCCCGCCGCCCCCCACCACCACCCCGCCCACTGCCCGCCACCGCCCCCCACCCCGCCCCTCACCTAGGGCGCAAAAAAAACCTAGCACCGGCCCTGGACACAAAGAGTTTAGCATGCAGCTGGACACAAAATGTATTTGGAAAAATAGGAAATTTGGGGCTTAAAATGAGAAGATAAGGAGCTCTTTAAATCCTCAGAAGCCTTTGCAGTGAAATGAGCTCTAGTTTGCATCCCTCCAATTTTTTGCATGGCACGGGAGCTCCCCTATGCCCACTGGAAAGGTTTTGCCTGGCATGGAAGCTCTGATGTAGAGAGTGTTAAGAATTTGCATAGAACAAGAATCCTAGTACTGTATTAAAAAATACTGATTCTTTTGCTTAAAATCTGCATATGATAATGTATATATGAATTGGATTTTTGGTCTCACTCACAATTAATGAATTGAATCAAGTTTTTTTTTTCTTTTCAAAAAAAAAAAAAAGAACAATCAATGTTCTAAACAATGCCTGAATTTCTGTTGCTGGATGTTTTCCAAAAACCCTTGGGTTGGGGAGACTGAATGTAGTCTTCACCTGAGTCTTCATTTTATCTCATTTGCTGAAGCAAACAGTTGACTGATACTTGATGTACCTGCTGCGGCAGATCACCCAGTCCAAGATGTTTCCCAGATTGTCTGGGTGTGGATAAATGAAACTAGCCCTCGGGTGCCCTAAGAGTTACATAAATGTACCATAAACTCAAATGTTTGACAAAGAGGTATGTTTGGGTGTGGTGTCCTTCAAGGGTTACATAAGCAGAGTGTGTAGTCAAAGATACAGATAATAGCCTTTTTACACTGCAGGCGATTATTTGTACCAATTTCCCTGCCAAAACAGATGTAAAACTTTTAAGGGTCATCATGGAATATATATTTAATAAACATTGAAAGGAAGGGATGGAGGATCCCAAAGGAAAAACATTCATTTAAAAAAAATGAAATTATTTTAACTCAGGCAGCCAAGATATGGCTGAGTTCCTACTGAACTCATCACACAATGGACATCACATGAGTGGTTTGGCCTTTAAAGTCCTTGTACAGAAGCATCCAATATCTCAGTCTGGAAAGGTAAACTAGATTTACAAATATGGATCCCTGCCTGTGTACGATGGTGGACCTACATTTCTGGGCCCCTGAATCTTGAACTGGCCCCATAGTACATAGACACCAAGAGAATTATCATGTTCTCCGTCTCCATAAATCAGACATGGTGAAGTGGAGGCTTGGGATGATTCTACCTTTGCAACCCAGGAGGACCTGCACTTTTGCTTTTTTGTACCTTCTGCATATTTTTGAAGGAACACTAGAAATACATTGCCCTGTTCCTTCACTGCTCTTTTCTCCAGGGAGAGGAGGAATTCTCTCTTTCTCATCCCCAGGCTTGGTGTTCTTTATAATCACAATAAGGCCATCCTGATTTAGAACCTACGCTTCCTGAAGGTTTTGTCTTTGTAAGAATTGATTTTTGTAATTCCACTTATTGGAAGGAGAATCTCCTTGCAAATAGAACAGAAAAGCACATATGATGCAGACAAACAGCTGTCATCTTGCCTTTATCAAAATAAATGTGTGACGGTTGCATTCATAGAAGAGAAGGATGTCAAGAGATTCAACAGGTGGCTGAAGTGTTGAGAAAAGGCAGAATTACCCCAACATGACTATTTAATATGATTATTTAAGCTTGCAAGACAAAAATATTGTCCTGACCTCACAGAAGCTAAATCCATATAGAATTAATAATTAAACTCCATCAAGTACTAATACTTTAATTTGGTATCTTATTATTTATTTATTTATTTATTTATTATTTGTTTTATTTTTATACCGTCCATCTTCCAGAATGGAACTCTGGGTGGTTTACAATTAAAAAGCAATACAATACATAAAAAAAGAAAGAAAGAAAGGAAAAACCCTAGCAAGATGGATCAATGGGCGGGAAAAGAGAAATAAAATAAAATAAAATAAAATAAAGGTTGCCATATGCCTCCCTGAAAAGCAAGGTTTTCAAAGCCTTTCTGAAGGCGGGCAGGGACTGTGCAAGGCGCAGCTCATTCGGGAGGTGGCTCCATAATGAGGGGCCCACAACAGAGAAGGTGCAGTTGCACGTAGTCGACTTCTGTGCCTCCCTAGGAGTGGGGACCCTGAATGAGCGCACCTGCAATATTCGAGTGGGCCTGGCCTCAGCTGACCTCTGGGAAATACGCTCCGACAGGTATTCAGGGCCCAGGCCGTGGAGGGTTTTGAAAACCAAAACCAGGACCTTAAACCTTATCCGGAGCGCCACGGACAGCCAAGGCAGGTGAGCCAGGACTGGGGTGATGTGATTGTATCTCTGAGCACCCACCACCAGCCTGGCCGCCGCATTCTGCACCTGTTGGAGTCTCTGGACAAGGGTCAAGGGCAACCCCACACAGAGTGTGTTGCAGTAGTCAATCCTCGAGATCACAAGGGCCTGCACAACTGTCCTCAGGGAGGACTCATCGAGATACATATGATTGCAGTTAACCCCTGGGGTTTGTTAAAAAGATTTATCCCTTGCATGAAAGCAGATGAGAGATCTTAGACCCTTGTGTGTTATGTGGAGAACAACCGTTCCAGCTGCCAGATTCTTAAAGCCAAATAGGAATGTGTTACCATTGGTGATCAAAACAGCTTGATTCCAAGGTAAGTCAGCAGCTTTTTAAATTTGCCCTGGCGCTCATAGTCTTTGACCACTACTGCACTTTAGATGTGAAATGCCTTTTCCTTAAAGACAAATCGCCTTAAAATCACTGTCCACTTTTCAAATTGCTTTTTCTGAAGAGCCCCCTTGGCCACACCCATTTTGACCGCTGTGTCAGTTTTTCTTGCGACAACCACTGGGGGTGGTGTTTTGTAAAATCGGTTCCTGTACCTCTTTTTAAAGCAATTTGGTTGTATTTGTGGACATACTAAGCTGCCTTTTTTCGTTTTCCCCCAATTCTGCTGTTTCCCTGTCGTAGTTTAAAGCGGTTCAGTCAAATACGAACTGGGAAGCCAGTTGCTAAGCAACCGCTGAAGTGCGGACTGCCAAACCGCTGTAGCAATCACGTGACCGTGGGAGGAGATATGACGATGCAAAATAAAAAGCGGCTGCTCAAGGAAGTGTGGTGGCAGCATTTGCCTACTACTTGGTATGTTGGCCTTTGCTGTACTCCTCTCTCAACAGATGTTGGGGGATTCAATCATAGTCTATCTGCTACTTACGAGGTATCAGGCTGTGATTTCAACAATCCCCAGACAAACCAAAAATACTTCACAGCTCCACCAGCAAGGCCAGGGCTAATGACTCATACTTTATGGGTTTCAGCACTTTAAGCCATTTCATCTAATGGCCTATTGAGACTACTGTCCACCTAACAAGCCTATTCAGGCCATTGTTCACCTTATGAGCCTATTTCAGACCAGGGTGACATGAGGTCAAAGTGAGCTATAAAATGGAGGACTCGCAACTAGCTTTCTTCAGATTGACGAAGCTGTTGGTATGAGCAGCAAAATGTTTCAATCTCTCAAGAAAAGAAGTCCAGTTGCCATGGCTCGACTTCCAGATTAATATACAAAGTTAGCATACAAATGTTTTATATATATCAATATCAATATCAATATCAATATCTATCAATATCTATCTATGTCTAGCGATAGATAGATAGATAGATAGATGATAGATAGATAGATAGATAGATAGATAGATAGATAGATAGATAGAT
>JAHTLZ010003399.1:11955340-11982572 GCA_023846285.1 Phrynocephalus versicolor | reverse complement strand
CCACCATCCCCTGTGGAATGAATGCCCGGATCGCGAGGAGAGCCTCCCCCACCACACACACGCCCACTCACCCCCTTTGGGAGCGGAGGAAGAGGCAGAGAAAACAGGGAAGGGGGAAGGAGGGGGGGCAACAAAAATTTACGTTGTACGGATTTTTCGTTGTACAAGCGTTACGTTGTACGAGGTATGACTGTACTACACTGCTGATATAATCCCACAACCTCTCTTTGCCCTTATAAAAGGTTGTTGCAGTTGTCAGTCTTTTTGTTTACTTAGTCATTATTGTCTGCTGAGATCTTTTCCCTGAAATAGTATGTCCTATATCTACTCCTGAGAACATCACAAGCAAAATGTAAGCAAAATACTGAATTATTAAGTACACAGTCTTACTAAATATACAAAACTACAAATGTAGACCTTCATCAATGTTAGGGTTAGAGTCATTAGACTCCTGAGTAGTTCAAAACTCTTATAATTATTATCCCCCCTCCAAAAAAATAACTACAAAGCATAAACAGTTCATTCACACACACACACACACACAGAGAGAGAGAGAGAGAGAGAGAGAGAGAGAGAGAACAGATGAATTTATTGTATTAATTGTATAGCATGCCCCAGCATGTTCCCCACCCACCATGTAGAGTGCCCATGCTAGCAGAGGGGGCTAGCCAGACCACCACCATCAGACCAGGGACACTTACTGCCAGCAGGGGTCTCAGTAAGTTCTAGTACTATTTCCTGGAAATGAATAGCAACACCGTCTTTACTGAATATTTATTTACTGAACATTCGTTCATTGGAATATTTGTTTATTTATTTATTTATTTACAAGCAAAATATGATATCTAGAGATGGGCACAAATTTTTAAAAATGGCAATTCATTTTGATTTGTGATCCATCAAGGTCAACAAAACACAAATCATGATTTTATGTTTTTTTTCTGACGAATTTACCCACTTTGTGGTTGTAACATGTCCAAGACCCAATGTTTGCCAAACTTGTCAAGAGTGTAGAGAAGAATTGGGAAAAGATTCTCTAACATTTTGGAGTCTCTAGTCTAGGTCACTCAGAGCTGTTTTCTAAGCCAGCAAATTGACAAATTAAAAATCACTAAAAATTTATTAAATTTGTATTTGGGATGAATAAGAACATGAATTCAAATCAACAAACTAGTGATTTTAAATGTATTGTATTTTTAATTTGCTTTCTAATTTGTGCTCATCTCTGTTGGTAACCCTGAAAAACTCTAACTAACATTTTAGTTAAGATATTTTATTTTCCCTATTAGTTGTCCAACAGCCACAGTAGTGGATCCAAAGGGGCATATTTTATATTTGATACAATAATACAGAGGATCGTTCTCCAAATAATAGTTGAACATTTCCCACTCTGTAATTCTAAAACTGGGGTCTGAATGAAAGTAAAACCGCTAAATCATTTGATCATGTTTAGCCGGTGTATTCTATTTTTAGGTAAACCGTAGGTGTTGTTTTGGGATTGGAACTAAATATTTGGTTGGTTGTGTCAAAAACAGGGCACTTAAGTGGCCAGTAAATAGACTGAAGTTATTGTATTGAATCAAGAATTGTATCTTTTAATTTAAAAGCACCATGTTCTAATCTGCACATTGTTTGTTTGTTTGTTTAACTTGTACAGTATTCTGTACTACTTGCACTAGTCCCAAGATACTGTTTTGCACAAATTACAATAAATGTAATGCAAGATAAAATATTTTTTTAAAAAATGGTAAAAGCAACTAGTGAATCACTATATTAATTCTTAAGAATGCAGACTAAACAAAATTATCTCATGTCCTAACCTAATAAGCCTGGTGTTTTTAAAACAATTGGGTACCAATCCCTTTGGTAACTCAGAAGAACAGGAAGAGCCTGTTTCTCAATTTTAATTTGGATGCCAAAACCTGAAGATTGGCGTCAGTAGTCTTTGGGAAGCCTTCTCTCAAAAGATTTAGCTATCTACCATTTTCATGTTCAACAAACTCATAGGGAAAATCATGCAAATGCAAGTCACACTGTTTCAAAATATGACTTGGGAAAAGTGAATAAATCTATAGGGGAACAGCCCCATGCAGTATCAGAGAGAGAGGAGACCATAAAAGAATCCAGCCTTATAGAGAACAAAATACAGTGGACCCTCATATAACAGTTTGTATAACATAAAATCTGTACAACATAAAAAATTCCAGAGATAGGGGAAATTTGCTTAACAGAATCGCCTATGGGGCGAATCCATACAACATAAAAACGGTCACAATCAGGGATTACTCCGTTTTCAATGCATTCCTATGGGAAATTTGTACAAAAAAATTTGCTTAACATAATTTCATTTGGAACAAATTAATTCCTTTATACAAGGTACCACTATATTTATTACAGAGCCATTAAAATTGCTTGGTGTACACAAATAATTTAAAAACAAACAAGGATGCTTGTTGTTTGACAGGTCAGTAGCCATCTTGTGCCTGCATAACAATACTAAACCATCTTCATCCTAACAGTTTTCCAGAGTGCACATATTTACTCAGTATTTATTAGAGGAACTGTTTTTTTAAATAAGTCAATGAAGGCCAAAACTGTTGTTAACACTTTTTGCCATGAGGAATATGGAAGGCATATGCTTTGGCATAAGAGACCTTTGGATTTTTTTTCCTGGTGAACGGCTATTTCCTGTGAATTGCTGGGTGAGACTCTATGAAAGAAAGTTGGATCCCACCAACTCACATGTGGGTGGCTTCCTGGTAGCTACACCCTAACATTTATTAAAAGTATTCTCGAAGGCTTTCACGGCTGGGATCTGATAGTTGTTGTGAGGTTATTTTTGGCTGTTTGGCCGTGTTCTGGAAGTTTTCCTTCTTGACGTTTTGCCAGACTCTGTGGCTGGCATCTTCAGAGGGCAAGGAGCTCAGGGAACAAGGAGTTTCTCTCTGTGCTCTGGGTTATAGAGTGAGTGAGACTGGGGATCTTAAAGTTGTGGTAAAGAGGAAGCTTGTCCTATGTAGGACAATAGGTGTTAGTCATTGTACTGTGATGGAGGGGTTAAGAAGTTTCAACATAATGGGGGGGGTAGCAACGATCCTAATATGTAGTTGATGGGTGTCGTTAATTGTTCTATTGTGTGAAATGATCACCTTTGCTTGTGGCTGGATGGGAATAATTGAGCTTTGACTTTTTTGCACTCTGCAGCCTTTAGTACTGGAATCCTGAAATCACTGAAATCCTGTTTGCACAGCTCTGCATGCACAGCAGTGATAATATTACCATTAGTGGCAAGTCAGTGCTGATTTAAAGCAGTTTTTGATGTTGGAGTACACGCAGCTTTGTCTTATTTTATGCAAGTCACGTACAGCTTGAAATTGCCTCCAATCAGTGTCCATTTGCCTTTAATCAGTAATGATTTCCTACTGCTTAGTGTCATCACCTTTATTGTGAACATGAAGCTGTGCAACAGGATTTCAGCACAGATTGTACTATGGTAGATTTGCTACCAACAATTTGAAAACTGAACATTCATTCACACGTTCCTCAAAACAGAAGAAAATACTAAGTTGTTTAACAATTGTTCAAGTACATCTGAACTGCAGGGAAGGAGCAATATTGGAAGTTTGGGGGCAATTTTGGATTCCAACAATTTACTGGGGATTGATTGGACATGCCTCCAAATGAAAAAGAAAAAGAAAAAGATACAGGAAAGAAACAATTCTGAAAAAGTCAAAACAAAATATGCTGCTTCTGATTTCATTTTCATTGGTTGGGAATTGGGGAGGAATTAGAGAGGGACTATGCCTTGTTTTACTTCAGAACCACCATTCCAGGAAGTTTCCACAGGGAAAAAATGCCATTTTAGAGGGCGGGCAGGGTTTAAGATAGGATGGTAGTGATTCTCTGTTTGATATCAAATTGGCCATGTTGAGGTGCAAAAAAGTAACTTCCTCTACACCCTCTCCTCACAAATAAATAAGGCAGATGTGCAGGACAAGAAACTTGGAGTAAGTTAGAAACAACGTGATTCACCCAATTTAAGGCTCATCCATGGTGACAAACATGAACAATGAATTTTACCTCCACCAACCAACAAACCACCAGTTAGCTCATTGGTTTGTGGGGGCTTTAAAATCATCACCATCATCATCATCATCATCATCATCATCATCATCATCATCATCATCATCATCAACAACAACAACAACAACAACGAAGCCCCCATACTCCCCCGGTAGGCCAGGATTTAAAACCAAACTAAAGCTTTGGTAGAATACATTCATAGCCATTCCCAAGACCATATGACTAAAACCATCCCCAATCCAATTCTGCCTTAGGCCACACAGTCTGGCAAGGGCTTGCAGAGAGCCTCTGCCTCAAGTTTAATATGACTTGTTGCTTTTTGAGGTTGTATAGAGTTTTTGAGGTTGTTTAGACCTAGGATCTCCCCAGCGCCCATAGGCTAGCAGCAACCCCAGGTTGTAGCCACTAGGCTTGCTGAGGTACAATTTTCAAGAGCCAGTGGGAGTATATGTGTGTGTCTTTCTGTCTGAGCTATAATGAATGCCAGCACTTAGATAATTAAAAAAACAAAAATCTCTGGGATCTTCTGCAGTTTTCTTAATTGTTTGCAGTTCAAAGTTTCTTCCTCATACAAAAACCTATACAAACATTCCTCACTCTGTTGTCACTCATTTCATATTTCTTAAGCTGCATTTTTATTTTTATTATTTATTATTTTTATTTTTATTATAGTTTCAGGGTTAATACATGGATCTGTCCTGATTCTATTCCTTTTCTGAAAAACAGGAGTAGATGCTTTGCTTGAATTTCAAGAAGTATAGAGAAGACTCAATAGAATGGCAGCAGTATATTCTGGCTGATAGGGAATGTATTCTTATCTGAGAGATAAAATGCTATTTTTGCAAGTGCTTTGGTGACAAAAATAGTTTGTTTCTTTTGACCCTGTCAAACTGTGTGACATCCTGCCTTTGAAGAAATGTGATAATCAAAATGGACAAAGTCTCTGCTATTTCTCATTCTTTTAAATGGTACAAACAGATAGTATTTACAAGACATACATTCCAGACAAAAGCGGGGAGGGTCCGTTTTCCGGGGTTATGCCTGTCAGTCCACGTATGTAATGTTCTATTCCACAGGAAAGCATTTCAACAGTCTGAGGGTAAAACCACTAAAATTACTGGTTCAAAATTAAAAGACTAAGGGGACGACTACATTGATTGCTCCAGGATTGGAATGATCTGATTCGTATCAGTTTCTGTTCTCTTCATGACATACAAGTCAATGTGAATCAGCCCAGTGTTTTCCTCCCCTCACACTCAATCTATACTTCCCCCCTGTACCCTAAAACTACCTTATTTATTTGTATTTTTATTTTTGGCAAACAAATGAATTCACATCAGTTCAGGCACAGGGGTGTAACTAGGGAGGGGCAAGGGGGCAGGTGCCCCCAGATGCTGTGATCTGGGGCGCCCAAATAGGGCTTGCCTCCTTCTTTCTCCTTCTTTCTCCTTCACAGCCTGTGCACTGCTTGCTACCTGAGCACCACAAGCCTGAGCAGCCCTCGAAGGATGGGTGTCAGAAGGAGTCACACTGTCCCCCCTCCGCTGTCTCAACCTGACCGTGGGGCCTGGCCAAGCTACCAGGAGAAAGGGAGGGAGGGATCAACCAGGGCAGCGAGAGGCTGCCTTTTGTCTCCTTAGCTGAGGAACATCCCACACAGCAGGAGCGGCTCCAGCCTTCATCCCTCAGCTGCTCCCAGAGACAGCAGGATGGTTCGGACTGTGGAGGAAAGTGGAAGGGAACGAGCAAGTGTGCCATCTCTCTCTCTTTCCTCCTCTTCCTCCTCCATTCCCTCTTGGACTCTCCCACTCACACCCTGTCCGCCCTGGTGTTGTAGAGCAGGCTTGTATCAGTTCAGCCCCGAGCTAGCAGGGGAGAGATTGAAGGGAGCTGGAGGAAGTTGCCAATCAGCCCTTGTTTGTAGCTTGTTGGTGGGTGCCCCCAAAGGCATGGGGCATCACCTGAAATGTACGAGCTCCTTCCGAACAGGTCTGGGTAAAAGGCGGATCTCTGAAATCAAGAACAGAGCCTCTGGATTTCATATGATTTTTTTGCATGGTATTCTTCCCAAGACTACCATCAGTTCATATACAGTATATCATTAATGTTCAAACACTACACAATAATAATCATGGTTCCTCCAGCAGATGGCTGTGCAGTGCTGCAAAAATGTGGATCTGTGGCATGGATCCACTTGATTTCATATGATTTTAACACTGGATCATTGTAAAGCCACTTTCCCATCATAGGCGGCACCTTGGCTCAGAGATTGCACCAAAAAAAAAAAAAAAGTATCCATCAGCACATGACTCCAAGGTGGTGCAAAAACATAGATCCAAGGCACAGGTCCTCATGGATCTACTGGATTTTTATTCAGGATCACCCCCAAACCACTGTCCCATTCTAGGCCCTATCTCTGACCACAGATTTCACATCAGGAATCAATGGTATGTCAGCACATGGCCCCAAATGGCTCAAATACATGAGTACAAGCACCGTTCCACGCTAATCTACCTGGCTCCATCTCTGCCCACAGACATCACTGGTACATTTGATTATTTATTTACTCATTCAGTTAGTTAATTTATTTATATCTTGCTGATGTGGTCAAAAAGACCACTCTGGGAGGCTTGCAGCATTCAATTATGCAAATAAAATATACACAAATACCATAAAACAACAATAATAAAGAATAAATTATACAATCAAGAACAAAGAATAATAAAATTAATAATATTAATACAGATAGAAAGATCTCAATTTTAAATGTTAAGAGGACAGAAATAGATTGCTTGGGCAAAGAGGCTATTATAATCTAAACTACTCGAGAATGAACTGACAAACTTGCCATTTTTAGCAGCCTTTTAAAACAGTCCAAGGAGAGGGCAAGACAGATCTCAGGCAGCAACTAAGTCATTCCAAATATATGGGGCAACCACCAAGAAGACACAATATCTTGTCTTCTTCTTCTGCACCAACCTTGGGATTACCTGTTTTAGCTGGCCGGTTTGAGAGGGCCATGTGCTACATGCAGATTCTGTTGGCCGAAGGTGTTATATCAAGAAGAGGTGTTCCCTTCAGTTAGAAGATGCTGCTTGGCTGACCTTGCCTCCTTCCAGGGTTGACAGCAGACTGTTTGGGAGTCCTTTCCCCATTACTCCCCTCAGTTTCAGGCCCATCTGTCTTCACCACCTGGCATTGGCCTCAAGTATTCATTGGCGTCTGCCCAGCATTCCTCCTCCTTCGTTCTTAACTCCCCCCCCCCCCTGGCCTTGGCCTCAGCTGTGCTTAGGCCACTCCTCTCCATCTGGGCTTCTGCATTCCAGGGTCCAGCAGCATCTCTCGCTGGCTTGTTGTGGGGGCCTGACCACTGTGGAACTTAGTCCCATCTAGCCAGCTACTCATGGCTGGCCCACACCTTGTCTCCAAACTGTTTCTTTCCTTCTTTTGTTTTTAAAGGCTTGGTGCCAGTATTGGAACAAAGTTGCACTACAACACCTAGGATACAAAAAAACCCAAACAAACAAACAATCAAAATACAAGAGGGATAAACTGCCAATCAGTCTTTGTTTGCATCTTGTTAAGGCAGCTCTTGCTGCAGCTGTCTCTCATGCAAATCTGGATGAACACAGCAGAAGCTGCCTTAACAAGCTACAAACAAGGGCTGATTTGCAACTTCCTGCTCTCTTTCCGGTGATTGCTGTCTCGCTGCCTAAAATGGAGTCCCCTGAGGAACCAAACTTCCTGAGAGGAAATCCACAGTGCATCAATGCACATTTTTCCTGCTATGTAGTTGCACTTGAACTTTCTCATCCACTGCAGTTCACTAAACTGATTAAACCACTCTCATTTATTTTCTTCACAGCATGGGAAAACAAGCAATTCTGAGAAACAGAAGGAGAATTTTTATAAATGAAATTTTGTTTATAAATAAAAAGGCTGACGTGTATGATTCAGTAGTAATGAAACTAGGTTAATAACTGTGCTTCAATTCACCTTTCACCTTTGAAACTTCAGTCTAGAAATAACCATATTAAAATGTCAAAATGGATGTATAGTAGAGATGGGCACGAATCAAAAAATGGCATTTCGTTTGTCGTTTGTCCTTTGGAGGGTCCGTTTTGGTTCATTTCCGTTTTTCGTGAATTTTTGCAAAAAAAGCATTTTCGTTTTCGTTCATTTTGTTACCATTTCGTTACCATTTATTTCAATTTTTTTGCGATTTTTTAAGGATTTTAAGCAATTCACTTGTATTGCAGTAACAGAAACGAAACGCACGACAAAATTTCCGGTGTTTCTGTTCATTTCGTTTCATTTTAGAGACAAAATTCATTTGTCGTTTTGTTGCGTAACGAAATGAAAAAACGGAAACGGAAATGAAAAATTGTTCGTTTTGTGCCCATCTCTAATGTATAGCTGTGTCAGATATGCACACTTACTGTATTTAAACAGGTTGGGATAAGCCAGTCTGCCAACTGAAATCAACAATTGTAGATGTGGTGATAGGGAAGCTTAGACCTACTGGATGTTTAGGGCTCTTAAGTCCCACAATTCTCTTACCATTAACAGCCTTAATGGGAAATTTAGGTAAGGTTTCCATGGCGAGCCCAAAATTTGGGAAACTGTATGTCTTCCACTTCAGGGCCTACGGAATGCTGGACACCATGACCATTTATATGCATTCATGTAATGCAGGCATGTCCAAACTTCAGCCCTCCAGATGTTTTGGACCACCTCCCAGAATTCCAAGGCTGTATTTCCAATGGAAAAAGACTGTGGGAGTTGTGTTCTAAAACATCTGGAGGGCCGAAGTTTGGACATGCCTGATGTAATGTGAAAATGATGGCATTGTATGTGCATTCTCCATATATAGCTGGGTACCTTTCATTTTAAAAAATCAATGTGAAATCACCTGCCAGATATGAAGCTCACTGGGGGATCCTCCTCAGCCTTTCCCATCTCACTAGGTGGTTGGCAGACTAAAATCCTGCTGGAAGCTCTTTGAAAGGACAGTGGGATTCAATTGTTATTAACACAAAATTAAATTACTAAGTGGGAAAGTGAAAGCTCAGGTTATGCATAGCCACTCTAAGAGTTAATGAGGTAGCTTAAATACCATGTAGCCTGGCTCAACTACTTTGTACATAATTTCATCTGTTATAACTGCATAATATATAATTTGGCATGATAGAAATTCACTCTACATTAGCACCAGTTCGGAATGCTGTTGCCTTCATAGGGATAGCGGATAACCAAGATAAAATGCATGAATATGCTGGTCCATTTTCGAAGGTAGTGATAATTTCTGTGCCATGGACAATTAGCATTCATGCTTGTTTTCTCCAAATAGCAGCTGAGAAGAAAAGGCAGTGAATCGTGTGCACTCTCTCATCATTATAGCTGCTATTCCATGCTCTGAAACATATGGGTAGGGCTGGCAACGTGTGAAATTTTGTATGGATCGAGTGCTAAAATAATTAATGGAGGTGAAATAATCAGCCAGGCAAATCTGGAAGCAAGGTCAATATAAAATAACATCATCTTACAAAAGGGCCTCTTTCATGGCTGGCAGTCAAATGTGTAAACAAATGATAAGAAATGATAAGAAATGCAAAGCACGCAAGGAAAGAAACCCCTAGAGTCCTGAAGTGCAGATAGAATAAATTGGTTCCTGACCAACTTAGGTCACCAGCACCTCACACCCATAGTGTTTTACCTA
This sequence comes from Phrynocephalus versicolor, assembly GCA_023846285.1. Classification (NCBI taxonomy): domain Eukaryota; kingdom Metazoa; phylum Chordata; class Lepidosauria; order Squamata; family Agamidae; genus Phrynocephalus; species Phrynocephalus versicolor. The sequence goes on along the minus strand of JAHTLZ010003399.1, from coordinate 11,972,770 downwards.
CTCAGTAATATAGTATCAAAGGGAGTTATTGTTCCTGCAGATACAGGGACCCTTTATTCAAAATAATGCCTATTATCTGCCATCTTGCAAGCTCCATAAGTTACGAGAGTCATACTTTGCCACCCTACTAAAACTGATAGAGATTTCCATTGAAAGCATTCTCAGTGTTTATAAAGATAAGTAATCTTCTGCACCAGCAAAAATCAGTTGTTTACAGTTGAAGGAAAATGTAAGCAACTGAGAAAAATATAAACTGAGGAGATAAGAGATACATGCACCATTCTACACCACACATACTGGATGACAACAATGCAGAGACTGGGCACCAGATATCCAAGGACAGCAACAGGTAGCAGCGCATCTTGCAACAACATCTCAGAACAGACAAAGACAACATGGATTTTCCTCCAAAGATTCAAAATGGTTTGGTTGGCTGAGCACTTGGAATATATTTCATTTGTGTCTGGTAATATGCATAAAGGCTAAAGATTGCTTAAAGCCATGTTGCTTTTTTATTATTACATTCCCTACTTTTTCAATATGCCTTATTAGGCTATAAAGCTTCTGCAATTACAACATTTGTTTTGATTTTTTAAAATTCTACATTTTATGTACCTGTATTTTGGATTGAAAGCTGAGGATGTTGTTACACTGGTATTAAGAGCTACTCTTGAACTGGAATTAGCATAACTTAAGTGGATTTAAAAAACAACAACAGGCGACTCTGTGATGTAAAGGGAATTGTGGAATTGTTTGTTCTGGAGTCAGATTTTTCTGCTGTTGGAAGCATGGCATTGTATTGTGCGGGAAGAGGGTTGTTTATTTTAGAATGGATTTAAAATCAATGCATTTCTAATCATTTTGGCATATGAATGCCTCTGTCAGTGCACACTGCCTTGTGATGGCAGCTGGAGGAGACAGAGGAGGTGACACTGAAGGGGACATTGTCAGGGCTGAACATAGAATGTGAGAGAAAGAGGTTGTCGCATGATCCGTGAGGCCCCCTTCTGGATCCTCCTCCTGCTGCTTCGCCCATCTGTGATAGGCATGGAGGGGGAGGGGGAGCTGAGAGGTGAGAGAGCGGTCAAGCCATGTGTACCAGGAGCCCACTGAGAGAAATGTCAGCCATGAAGCTGGGTTGGTTGATTGCCTGTATCAGTGGTTAGTTATTGGTCGATGTGCCCTAGGGTGACCTTGACAACAGAGGTGTCTCTCTCATTTTGTCATGTACCTTTTGCATGGATCGCTACTTGCATCACTTAAATGAAAATATGCAAAAGAGAACCAGCCAGCTTCTGCCTTTCCGTGCCTGTGTCTGCAGTGCGACTGGAGCTGTCACTTGGTGCTTTGAAGCTCTTCTCTCTCTGTCTCTCTTCCAAAAAAGAAAACAGAGCCCTAAATTGTCTCCCTTCTCATCCTGCCTTCCTAGCTACTTGCGAGATAGCTAACCTCATTGTGACATCAAACACCTGCCAGTCACAGGGAGTTAAAAGCATCCTGAATGCAGCCCTGTCAGGCTCCACTGCAAACTGACGCAAATGAAACACTTCAAGCTCTCCTTGCAGCTGCCACTGACTGCTCTGACTGTAGCCCCTTAATTCCACAGGGAAGAATAGGAGGGGGTGACTCAGCCTCTTCCAGCACTGTCCAAGGTCTTAGATAATCAGCCTACTCTTTTATACAGCAGTTCTTATGGCATTGAAAAGCACCAGCCTAGGTCAAGGAGAAACTGGCCTCTCTTGGCAGATAGTACTGCTGCGCCACCAAACAGCTTAGCTGACACTTTCTAAACCTCAGCATACAGTCCCCTGCTCTCAACACATGCACACAGAGACACACACAAACACATGCAGACGCAGACACACACACAAATACACACACACCATGGTAAATGATGTTTTGCAAGTCTTTTGAAACGATGTGTCTGCCCTTTCCTGTTGTATATTCATTTATGCATCCTGAGATGCAGGAATTCACATTTCTAGATACCAGAAGGGATCTTAAGTAAATACAGCAATCACAAGCTATGAGATAACTAAATGAACTGATACTCTGCTGCACCATTATTCCAAGGTCGCTGCTAGACGTTTGGATGAATAGCATTGAGAGGGTGCAGTGGCCATCTTGGGCTGCAAAACTGTTTGTTCTAGCAGAGAAACTAAATGAAGAGCAACACTGCCTCTCATCCCAGCATCCAGATCAAAGTGCATGTGGTTTCTTTGGAGCAGAAATATTTTTTATATGTTCTTCTTTGAATTAAACAAGTGAAGGCGAATCGTTGCACCTATTCAGCTGCACAGCTTGGCTGCAGCCATAGGAAAGAGAAAGAAATGTACTTGGCTTTGGCTTTTGCTGGTTGTGTTTTGAACCTGCATGAGAAACACTCAGGGAGCTCACCTAATGGCCGCGGGCAGAGCAAGAAAGCACAGGCAGAGGAAAGCTAAAACTGTGGAGTGTATTCAAATGCCTCATAGGAAATGGCAATGGCCATCTCAGCCATGTTGTATTCAAACCAGTGACAGTTGCAGGGCTCACAACTAGGCTGCCAGGTTATTTTGGGAGAATCAAGCAAAATGTTGAGCGTGCTGCACCTACAACAGTTGCTCCTGAGAAGGTTGCTAAGGTCCCCCCCCCCAGCAATGTAATTCTGTAGGAAACTAAATTCTGTTGCTCCCAATCTGGTTTACTCCCCGGACAGTGCATGTAAACAGGCATGTCCAAAGTCAGGCCCAGGGGCCAAATGCAGCCCGTTTTCAAATTTTGAGTGGCCCGTGACCTCTTCTCTCCACCGGCTCAGCCTATCACGCATCCCCGCCAGCTGGACCCTCCCCATGCAGTTTTATGGTTTGCCTGCCCTCCCTGCCTCTGTCCATCCCCCCAGCCACCTGCCCAGCCAACCTGCCCCAGGCTCCATTGCTGCAGCATCCTTCCTGCCTCCTTACATGTTATAGAGACTTGTCCAAAGTCCAGCCTGGGGGCCAAATGTGGCTAAATGGTTGGCCCCCACACATTTTCACCTCACCCAATCTGGCCCTCCTTGCAAAAAGTTTGGACACCCCTGATGTAAAAGATTGCTGCCTAAGAGATATAAATAGATGAAGCAAGCAAATGAGAATCCTTTTTGTGTGCTGGAATTGCTCTGTGTTATGAAATTTGTTGTTTCTTGTGCTTACTACATAATGTAACTGAGATGGGGTAAGGGTGGCCCTCCTGATATTCTCGTACTGTAACTCCCATCAGCCGTAGCCATTATAGCCCATGGTGAGGAATGTTGATGGCTGTAAACCAGGTTCATCCACTGGCCACTTTTGCCCACCCCTGGATGTAGATTTTCTCCATCTATACTTCAACAATTTAGGGTTTTTGAACTACAACTTCACCCTCTTCAAACCAACACGATCATTCTAACTAGGAATTCAGAGAACTGCTGTTCCCAAAATAACCTTTGCAAGCCCCCCCCCTTTTGGTAGCATGGTTCCATAATTCTGGTTTTATGAGATTGTTTCAGGACAGTTCAGACAAACAACCCTCACGTATCTGGAAGCTGAGTCATGGCAACTGGGCTTCTTTTGTTTTCCATCTCTCAAGGAAAAGACGTCCAGTTGCCATGACTCAACTTCCAGATAAACTCATCTGGATGATGGAGAATCTTCACAGACAACCCTCAAGTTGAGTTGCCACTTCAGCAGCTTCCAATTTCTTGAGCTTTCAGGCCCAAAACATAAGATCAAAGGATAGCCCCTTGTGAGGTGACAAAAGTAGGCCACTCTCTAGCAACTGCAAAATAATAGCTGTATCTAGGGGGAGTGGGGACAGATAGATATACTGTAGTAGAATATCTCTACTACCTTTTAATCAGTCATTGAGTGCACAACTCACATAGAAAAAGTTTCATAATGAATCCTTGCAAGAAAGTAATGGATGCAGTTGGTTACCAGAACTCATATACCACAGCATGGGTAGCAAAGTTTTTCCTAACTGCCATACGCAAGATCGCAGAGGTAATCTTGACTACCCACTCTCCCTTCTACTGTTTCTTACTGTATACCCTTTTATATATGGGTCATATTACCACAATAAACTTTGAAACTTTGATTGGTTACTACAGTATGAGGGGAACAGAGCCACTGGTCTCCAATGGATGGTTGCCCAGGCACTGAAGCCACGGGATACAATGAACTCAAACTTCCTCCTCTTCTTCCTCCTTCTCCAGCACCTCTTGCTCTAAGATTTTTGGCCCCTGCCTCAAGATCCAAGGAAGCCAATTAACTCCAAGATACTTCAGTTGGTGCTCTGCCAGCAAGTGTTGAAGATGGGAGCGTGTTGTATGGGGCAGCCATACCTCCCAGTCACCAAGAGGTAGAATTGTCATGCCAACTCACTGCTCCCATGCTTGCCAATATGAGAAGAGACTCTATTTGAACAACATATGCACATATAATTATTCCAAGGAGAAGGTCTGTACGTTGCCGCAATACCCCTGTGTAAACATACTTTATGGCTGCATGTCACTCTAGTTTAAGGCCCCTCAGGTTTGGAGAAGGTGAGGCTTTGGAGTGAAATTGCCACAAGGGCCCTGGATATGTTATAAAGGGAGAGCCTGCTTAGACCTGCAACTTCATAAGCATTCTTTGGTTTCATTTAATGTTTTAATTTTGGCTTTTATGCCCATTTGGCTAAATAGTTGTCTATCAATTTGTCTGCGTATATTGATCACACTAATGTGATTCTACAAATTATATATAAAAGGAAGTTTTCAGGAGCAGTTTATTGTCAGAACACTTCAAGAGCACCCACTGAAGTCCTTTTTGTTGTATAGAATTGTAGAGCTGTCAAACCACTTTTATTACCAAGAAATTCTTCCTGATGTTTAGGCACAATCTCCTTTCTGATAATCTGAATTCATTATTCTGGCTTCTGCCTTCTGGAGCTAAATTTACTCTGTCTTCCATATTGAAAGATATCTGTCATATCATCTCTCTTAGCTTCCTCAAGCTAAACAGTTATCCCTCAGTCATTCCTCCTGGGGTTTGATTTCCAGAGGTTTATCCATCCTCATCACCCTTTTCTGGACACGATCCAGTTTATCTGTGGCTTTTTTTTCAAACTATGGGGTCCAAGACTGGCCACAGTATCCTAAATGGGGTCTGAGCAAAGCACAATTGACAGGTACTATTACTTCTTTGGTTCTGAAGATGCACCTTAGTATTGCACTCATTATTTTTTTTTTTTGCCATTGCACTTTACCATTGACTCATGCTAAGCTTGTGGTCAACTGGGACCACTAGATTCTTTTCATATGTACTACTGCCAAGTCAACTGCCACCCAAATTATATTTGTGTATCTGGGTTTTTTCATGCCTAAAGGTAGAAATTCCTGTTTTCAACTACTGAAACTAATTTTGTTCGTTTTGGCCTATTAAGTTTGCTATAAATCCTGAATCTGTCTTTCAAAGCATTATCTACCCTTCCCTGTTCATTGTGATCTCTAATTTGATTAAGTATCCTTCCTCACTTTCATCCTAGTCCAAGGACAGAACCTTGTGATACTCCATTTGTGCTTTCTCTTCCAGCTGATGAGGAATCACTGATGAGAACTCTTTGGGTACAGTCTGAAATCTACAAATCTACACAACACTAACATTGACTATTCCACATTTCATAAGCTTAGAATATTATGGAATACATTGCTTTGTTGCATTACATTTCAGGAAGAGAACTTGACCTTGAATTGATCCTTCTAGAATTAAGAAGGAGACTCTGAATGCATACTGTGATCATCAGGTCACAACACAAGTCCATCATTTTGTGTCAGTGGCTTAGATGGTTGTGATTGTTCTTGTTACCAACCATGATGGAGATGTGTAATCTTCCAGGCTTAAAACCAGGGTACTTCAAGGGCCAGATGCAGGTATCTAGTCTCGTGCACTCCCAGAAACACTTGGTGGGGCCACTGTGAGATACAGGAAGCTGGACTAGATGGGCATGGCTCTTCCTATGTTCTTATGTTCTTATGACATGCTCTGAATGAAACCATGAAAATCAGTGCAAAGCTAGACTAAAAATCACGGCTAAAGTTGCTGATCTGAATAGAGATAAAGAACACAATGTATAGCTAGGAAAGTTCACACCATTCTCCCTAGGTGCTCAGCTTTGTAAATAAACCCTCCATCATAGGTAAGAGTGAAAAGTGGATGGAAGATTATACTGGCACCAATGTAGTTTAGATCTTAGGATCAGGTGCCTGGATGCCTTCTGCTTCCATCTTAGATGCATCATATAATGCATGCAATGATTAATGGCATTTCCACAAATAATTAAAAATGGCATTTCCATGAATAGCTTTATAAATGGCATAATGGAAAGTGACAGGAATTTACAAACATCAGAACATCTGACATTAAAATTTGAATGAAGATAAAAAGCAAACCTAGAATTCAAAATTTGCTGCAACAGAAGGAGAAAAGTGCATCAAAAGCATACACACACTCTCACAAAGGTTATCTACAGATACTTTTCAATTGGAAATGCTTAGCTTGTCATTTTATCCAAGATTATGGTTTCATAATTTGAACACTATAGAAGGAGGAGGTTTTTAACTTTGCCATAGCAGAGCACCATCTGCTGGAACTGTGAAATCTGTGTGTATTCAAAAGCAATGCAATAAGAAGTATCCGAAAGTAGATTGAACTGCTAATATTTTTTAATATGGGCCAGTACCTTCAACCAGTTTTATAGCAGGTGGAAGAACCCTCAGCAGGTGAGGTTCTTCCAGCATTTTGTGTTTGTGCTGGTTTTCCCTTTCAAGGGAATGCAAGAGTACTTCAAGGAAAAAGTTAGGCAACCCTCCCTGGAAGTTAATTGTTTATTTTTGAGTGATAGCTGGGGTGTTGCTGATCTTTTAATTTTTCATGCCTGACAGTTCACCTTCATTAGAAGAAGGGTCAATGGTCTGCACAATAGGTGTTTTGTTGTGGGATAACTGTTTTGTTCAGGGTGCACGAGTTTACATGTATCTCGTGAAGATATATCTGGCATTAGTTTTTAGAAAAGTTGTAGAGACAAGTGGTTATGCACACTACCTGTGAACCAGAAGTCTCTGGTTGTGATCCCAGCCATGCCCTTCCTAGATCAACTCATTCTAGGTCTTTTAGCCTACAGGTCTGCTCAGTCCCATCCAAGACAAAATTATGGGATGCAAGGACTTCAAATCTATAATATTCTGAGAGGCCAAATATAAAAAATAAATGGATATAAATAAATGAAATAATTCTTTTAAGTTCTTCAGACACTCCAGCCATGTAGGGAATGACCAGGTTCTTCCGTCGGCTCTGGGTCTCAGGCTGATCCATTGTTCTTCAGGTTCAACACTGCTTTGTTGAAGGCCCACTTTGGATATCCAGCAATTACAAGAAAAAGTAGTAGAATGATTAAAACTCTTGGAGAAGTATAACACAATTGACAGGGTAACTTACCACCGGTTATATCCTGGAGAGACCATCCCCTGCTTTTACGGACTTCTCAAGATCCACAAGCAAGGAATCCCTCTCAGAACCATCGTCAGTAGTATAAATTCAGTGACTTAAAACATTGGAAAATACCTGGCGACTATCCTAGCACCACTGGTTGAACTCATGGACCACCACGTGCACAATTCAGATGAGTTTCTAAAGTCTGGGAGCTGAAACTGGATACAGATGAAACCATGGTATCCTTTGATGTTACATCTCTCTTTACCAGCATTCCCACCACTGATGCCCCAACAACTGTAAAGAGAAGACTAAGAGAAGACAGCACCCTCGCCTCCAGAAGCAGCCTCAACCCAGACCATATATGCCTGCTCCTGGACCTGTGTCTGAACACCACATATTTCATGTACAGAGGGGACTTCTACAGACAGAAGCATGGTGGTGCCATGGGTTCCTCAGTGTCACAAATTGTTGCGAACCTATACATGGAAAAAGTGGAGAAGAAGGCACTCATCATCTTCCCAGGGACAACACCATCCCACTGGTTCAGGTATGTAGATGATACCTGGGTGAAAATCAAGACTCAGGAAGTACAGGCCTTTACAGACCACATCAATGCAGTTGAGCCCAATATTAAGTTCACTAGCGGAGACACCCAAGAAAACAAGCTGGCTGTCCTGGATTGTGCAGTCATCATCAGACCCAACCGTGGACTGGTAGTAGACATTTACAGGAAACCCACCCACACAGATCAGTACTTACTGTTTGACTCCCACCACAAATTAGGAGTCATCAGGACCCTAAACCACAGAGCAGAGAGTATCCCCACCACCACAGAAGCCAAGAAGAAGGAGGACAAGCACCTGAAGACAGCACTTAAGGCCTGTGGATATCCAAAGTGGGCCTTCAACAAAGCAGTGTGCCAACCCAGAAGAACAATGGATCAACCTGAGACCCAGAGCTGATGGAAGAACCTCTACATGGCTGGAGTGTCTGAAAAACTTAAAAGGATTTTTGGCAAACACCAACTCTGCTGGATGACTGAGAATCTTCACAGACAACACAGACAACAAAGAAAATGATGCAAATTCTAGTACCTATCTACTTCTAGTTGCCAACAAGTCACCAATCTATTCCGTATGTAACTATTCTTTTACTCTCATACTTTGGACCAAAGCAACCTCCAAAGCCTCCAAGGTGTTGGTGTTGGTACTAAAAGAGGAGAGAAGAGAAAGAGAACAGGGAGAAGATGGGGATGTGATGCCCCATATGAACAATACAAACAAACAAATCTGCTGTTATATTTCTAAATTATATTATTATGGCTAAGTGCTAATTTGAAGTATTGGTGGTTCCTCTCATATGGAAGGAATGTGAGATTTGGCTCTTTTAACATACTTCCCAGTGAAGTGGCGTGAAGGGAAAAAGTTTTTGCTATTTAAACAAACAGAGGTCAGCTCAAGTTCAGCCCATTCTCATGCTGGCTGGGGGATGGAATTCCACGTACATGGGGCTTCATAACTCTGCTTCCATTACTGACCCATCTCTTTGTGCCATTTCTAACTCATCTCTTTGTGACCCCTTTAACACATTATTTCTTAATTACTTTTGGGTCATGAAATAAGACCGCTGTCAACTCCTCCCATATGTTTAACTTGCTCTGCTATTGTTTCCAGCAACATGACTGTCCATTTATTTAAACCACAGATCAAGACATGGGATTCTCCATACGTTGTTACCCTCTGGCTTCCATTATCCTTGGGCAATTCCATTAGTGGTAAAGCAAGATGAGAGCTGCAGTCATTTGACCCATTGATAGCCATGCATTCCCCTTGTCAACCATCTGGAGGTCCCTACACATTCTGTGCACAGAAGGGCTATTTGTGGTTTCCAGTGAGCATCGTTAAGATACAGTTATGTAGCTGCTGCTATGTCCCATTTCCTTCTGTGTGGGTTCTGTGCTGCCAGGTTGGAACCAATTTAATGAGAAAACTCACTAGATGAGTGGCAGTGAATTTGCAAGCAGGGCCAGCCCTACTGTTAGGCAGAGTGAGATGATCTCAGGTGGCAGATTGTAGGCCTCACAAAAGGATTGCAAGGGATTAGTTATTGCATGGTGTTATCTCTCTGCCAGCAAGGAAAAGAGACATTTGTGTGCCAGTGTTGGTGCTTCAGATGCCAAAGTAACTTGTCTGGCTATGGGTAGTCTGTATCATGCCTCAAGGAGGGGTCCTCAGCTGCTTTGCTATAGATATTTGAAAACCATAGGCCAGTCCACTTGGCAGATCATGGTTGGCATGCAAGTGGTGTCACAAATTCCCATTCTTTTCTACAACTATGTTATATTGAGTCCTGAATCAGTTAATTTTGCTACTATGCGCTCTGGAGTATTGGGAGAATAGAATCACATTGCAAAACTACTGCTACTGTTTTGCTTTAAAAAGAATTCAAACATTACTAGCAATCTTTTCCCATCCCGACACTCTCTAGACCAGTGGTGGTGAATCTTCGGCACTCCAGATGTTTTGGACCACAGCTTCCAGAATTCCAAGCCTAGATTGCCAATGGCAAAGGACTGTGGGAGTTGTGGTCCAAAGCATCTGGAGTGCCAAAGGTTCGCCACCACTACTCTACACCAATGGACCCCATCCTTAGTTCCACAGGTGTTCTTGGACTAAAACCCCAAGAAGTCATAATCACTAGCTCTTTTGGTCAGGATTTCTTGTTGCTGTGGTCCAAAAACATCTGAGGACCCTAAGTTGGGAATCATTGCTCTGAACAATTTCAGTTGACTACGGTTAATTATTCCAATGCCTAGCCTGAAATGAAAGACCAATGCCTCATCAATCATATTGCATTATAGAGACTTCTGCATGAAGGGCAGTTGTGGGCCAAATGAACTATGACCCAACCAAAAGGGACATACTTTATTAATGTCCAGTTTATTCAGTATGGCAGATTTAAGCGTAGGTGAGAGCTTCTGATGGATGTAACTCCTATGCTTTCCACCCAAAATTTTCAGCTGTTCCATGATGTGCTGCTCCCTCCTGTGCCCAACATCAGTCCTACCAAATTTCAGACATAAGAGATTCAAGCCCACTTCAGAAGACACAGATATAAGTTGTAACCAATATATTTGAATGGGATCTATTAAATGGAACCAATGGTCCTCTTTAGTCTATCTCAATGGTTTGGTTGGTCATCTGGCTGTGGAGTCAAGAGGTTGGGAGTTTGATTCCCCACTGTGTCTCCCGTGAATACAGCCAGGAGCCAGCCTGTGTTGCCTTGGGCAAGTTTCAGAGTGCCAGAGTGCCCCCAGAGGAAGGGAACGGTAAACCACTTCTGTTTATTCTCTATCTGGAAAAGCTGAGATGAGTAGTAAAGATGGGCATGGAACGAACTTTTAGTTCATTTTGTTATTTGTTATTCGTATTGTTATGTAACAAAATGAATAACAAACTGCCCCCTCAAAGAGAAATGAAACAAAATGAAATGAAACAGAAATTTCAGTTTTGTTTCAGTTTGTTTCGTTTGCCAGCTGTGTCTCCTACCTGGTGCTGCTCCTGGGGTCCTCCGCCCTGCACTACAGCAGGTAGGTGGACCATGTGGTCGGCAGTAAAAAATAAAAATAAAAATAAAATAAAATAAAATAAAATAAAATAAAAATAATCCGGATCGGCAGGATTAATAATAATAATAATAAAACCCACCAGTGGGGTTTAAAAAAAAAAACGAACCCAAACCAAAATGAATTACAAAATGATTTTCCCCCCCTAAAAATTCATTTCGTAATTAACAACCCGAACAAGACCAGAAAATGAACCAAACTGAAACAAATTACCATTTTTTTTGTTCATGCCCATCTCTAATGAGTAGCCATAACCCAGGATTGATTTGATAATAAGCCTCTTTATAGTCATTCCTCTGCATGTGTAGTAGAAGGACAAAGCTACAAAAGGAGGAGGCGAGGCCAAGACTTCCCATGATGAAAGCACACAACTGCAAGGCCCCTAAAAAGGGCTGTTGATTACATCTGGCTGATGGCCTTCAGTCTTAGTCAGTTACACTCCTTGTCTCTTATTCATAATACGGCTGACATTTGTTGCATATCTATATAGAACTGTTTACAACTGGGAATTCCAGTATAACTTGTCATTGCATCACTTCCTCAGGTGTACTAATATGAGAAAAGACACTTTTTGTGAAGATATAATCTGCATGACTGTCAGTTGTGGTACTTATCAATGGATATAGGTCGACTACCAGATGTGCTGCCATCAGACTCCAAATGGGGACAAAACTTCAGACTTGTTTCTGCATCATAGTACTTCAAGCGAACATACCAGAACTTGTTTATCTCACCAGCTGCCTCACATATTTGTCTCTGTGTATGACACACAGATAGCTTTGTATTGCCAGTTTCTGCGCTGCTTAGTCACAAGGAGAGCCTAGACTAGCTTGTAGCCTCAGGTGAAATGAGGCATACTTTCAAAGATGAGAACTAGCAAAGAAACTTCCCCACCCCCAGCCCTCCTCTGAAGTATCATACAGTATTTTTTTTTAATTTGTAAACTTATTTTCAACCTTTGAGTTATTTGTACAGATGCAATACACACAGTGTACAAATAATATGAGAGACTCCCACCCTTGAAGCTCTCTGTCTTTCGGAAACATCTTTGGGCAAATAGTTCTTTATCTCATTTGCCTACTGCAGATGGGGCCTTGTGCCAGGTTTTTAATCTTTCTAGTTTATACCAGCCTTAAACAAGATTTTTTTTAAAAAAAATAGTTGAAAAACAACTTCAAAGGATACATAGTGTTCCATCTGTACTCATCATGAGTCTCCTTATGCCCATCTTCTCCCTAAGGGGAGCCTCAGAGTACTGGAGCTATGATGATTCCCACCAACATGCCATTGTCAGCAAATTATCTCAGTATCCAGGACACTTTCCCCTCCAGTATGCTGGACATTTCTCCACACAACTGATTTGACTGGAATCTGTCCCTCACAAGTCCCTGCTTCCCACCATCTCCAAGCTCTAAGTGTGATCTATGCCCCCCTTACCTCTGAAATAACAAGCGGGAGGAAGGATAAGCAAGAGAAAAGACCAGGAATTATATGGTAAGTCACAAGCTAATGCAAGCATTGCTCTAACTCTGCCCAAATGTCAGCATGGTAGTAATTGTGCTAGCTGACACATGGTGTGGATCCTTAGGTGGATACCTGTTGGCATCACAAATAAATAATCAGTTGACAGCACATTTCAGCTTGTACTTGTGCTCAGTGATCCAGCACTTGGATTTGAGCCTATGACAATATGCACCTTTATGGGAATTCTGTATGAATTGATTTTGAAAGTCAAGACACAAAGGTGCCAGCTAATTCTACTATATGTCAGTCCAAGTTCACAAGTCAGATTCAGGCTGAGGGGCTTACATGAGGGAAATTGTATAGAGATTCTGCACACCTGCAATAGTAAGTAGTGCCTTTTCATGATGTTACTAGTTCACCGTAACACAACAGTAAATTCTGATGGACAAGCACTCATCATATGATGTGCTCATGCCTATCCTTCCTCCAAGGACAGCCCCAAAGTGCTGGCAATTGTGCTGATCCAAATCCACATATCACTGCCAGAAATATTTATAAATGGATATTAATTCAAGGCCAAAACACCCTAAAGCAGTGATGGTGAATCTATGGCATGGGTGCCAAAGGTGGCACTCGAAACCCTTTCTGTGGGCACTTGACATTGCCCCTTCATAGCTACCTGTATACAGGTTAAATTACTGTATTAGCACTTTGCAAAAAAAAAAATTACTGGGTTTTGAATTGCAGTTTGGGCACTCGGTCTCTAAAAGGTTTCCCAACACTGCCCTAAAGTATTTTGCATTGCAAGAGTAGTTACTCCCAACAGTACTGTATATTGTTTCTATACAAGACTGGCTACTTACTGTGAACATTGCAGCAAAGTTCAGATAGATCAGAGAGGCTGGGTGGTAGTGGTAGCAGTGGCAGATTACATCACCATTGCTGTGGTAACAAAAACATTCTTGTGCTTTATTTATGCCACTCCTGGTTACTGATTTTGTGATATGCTCACTTTGATCTGTCAAATGTTGAGGGAAAGTCACCACTCACTCTCAGCAGAAATTGTTCTATTAGAATCTTTCTCTGGAAAGGAGATTTAAATCCACCATGATGACAACTCTAATCAGACTTTCCAGATAAATCATAGGGCATGTTTATTTTCAAATTATAATATAGTAATTTCTGCGTGGCAACCGCAGTATCGGAGCAGGTGAAAAGGGCCTTGTAGAAATGTTACTTCAGGCTGCTGAAACTCGCCTCTTTCTATCTCATGTCATTTCCAGGCCATTTAACCATTACAAAAACTCGCAAAGCTTCTGAACTCTTCATTGGTCCCTGGAAAGACACCCCCTGCTCCCCCCCCAGAATAAATAAATTCAGTTTTGTAATATGCTCCAGCTTTGATCAACTCCAGCTAGAGCAACACAGTAATTTCTAAATGGCTCACTCAGCGTTTCATCAAAGAATTTTGAGACAGCATGTCAGGGCCCTGTCTTTAGACTTAATCTACCTAGGAGATTATCCTGGCGTGGTTGCAAGATAATCTTGTGAAGCCATTACATGTGTTTACTGTGGCCTGCAAAACACCTAAGCTGTCCCTGGGAGTCTTCCATGCCACGTGAATAATTCATGCGGATTTAGGAGCTCTCAGACCTGGTGATGCTATATGCCTGTGATCAAGCAACCCTGTGGTTTTATTCAGAGAGTTCTTGGAAGGCAAGAGTAGAAAAAAGTAAGGACAGCGTTTTCACTCTCACACAGAGAACTACACCTTGAGAACTACACCACCCCTACCACCAGTGACCTCTTGCTCTCCTTGTGGCCAAGGACTTAGGAGATAACAGATAGTAATACAAACTGCCACTGAAATTAACTACAGCTGCTAGGTCACCAGCATCCCTTTTTCTGAGATTTGGGGGGGGGGTGCAGTGTGGGCCTAGGGGGAGACCCTGCCCCGGTGACAAGAAATAGGTTTGGGAGGGAAGTCTAAACTGTTTCTGGGCCAGTGGGTGGAGGGAATAGGCACAAGGGGAACCAGTGTTTCGTTCAGACAATTTCCTGGAGGGGGGGGCATTTCGGAGATGTGGGGAGGGGGCAGGGGTATATAAATTTAAATGAATTTTAAAGGATTTTCCATGAGGGGTGAACTTGCTCCAGGAGGGAAGAGACCCCCCCCCCCCAGAGGAATGCCCGAAAGAAACCCTGGAACCCAATTAAATTCTAAGCTGGGCCATGGAGGGGAACATCAATTGCCGATGGTTCGCCACCACTCTTGTGGCACTCGGTGTGCAGGGCTGATAGTGACACCCAGTTCCTTACCCTGCAAGAGAAAACAAATAATCTGTTCATAAAAGACATGTTAACGAATAGTTTCCAGTTGCCCCATTGTTATGAGAACTGTTTGTGTTTACAAGAAATACCTGATGTTGAAAAGAAGACACTGGAACCTGTATTGTTAAATAGTTTTAATAAAAGCTTGTTACAATTTGATGAAACCGGAGCCTCTAGCCATCATTCATCTGCGGAACCATTAATAAATCTAGGTGAACCCTTACAGACTTATAAATGAACTCATATCTGGGGTATGACAAGGCACGAATCAGTCCAGGCCAAATCAGAAAATATTTCAAGATATTTGAATGGTCCTACAGATTAGACCAGGGGACCCATTCATAGCCCTGTGTACAACATTTTCTCACTGAGCCAGAAAATCGTGGCACCAATTGGGAATGGAATGAGGTCTCAGGTTCAGATCCAGAAATCTCAAAGAATGTGATGTTGGTGGTATGACTAGCCTATGAAGGTGCTTATCAGTATCAGTGTCTGAACAATAGCCTGAACAGGCAATCAAGTAATTTGGTCATAACTAGACATGAGCACAAACTGAACTGCAATCATCATCATTATCATCATCCAACAACCCCAACGAAATGGGCTGATTTGTGGTTCTGTTTCTGATTCAGTTCGGAGAGCCTGTTTTGTAGAAGCAAAATGAAATGCTTGCTGAACATTTTCCCTTTGGCATTGTTTACTTTGGCAAAAGAGGACACCTGCCCAACCCCTTCCCTTTCCCTCCATTGCCTCCCTACCCGTTTCTGCCCCCTTCACCTGTTGTTGCTGCCGCCACCACCTCCACATGCAGCAGGAGACAGAGGGAGCAGAAGAGGAGAAGCCCCCACTCTGGCACAAAATGCCAACCAGTTCATTTTTCCAAGGGTTCATGGTGGTTCACGAACCCCTGATTCCTGGTTTGTGGCTAGCCACAACCCACGAACCATCACAACCATCCAGTTTTCTGGTTGGAGCCCATTTATGTCATAGTCTTCTAGGGTGAGATGTATTATATTTATACTTACAGTACAGTAAGTATTTCTAAACCTGATATATACATACCATTTGTATATGCAACTAACCAATCTGCTCTTGGTTTGTTTGTTTTTTGTTTTTGTTTTTTGAGGATATGTAATATGAAAATTCAATATGTTGAAGGGGTTCATGAATCCAACATCTGGTTGGATTCCAGTGTGGGCAAATGAAAACCTCTGTTCTTCATTACAGCTGCATAATATACATCTGTATCACTGTGCAGCTGAAGAAGTCAACATTCTACAAGCCAGTTCCATGTTACATACTGTCAAGTCAGTACCAACTAATAGCACCCTAATGGGGCTTTCATGGTAGGAGAGATATTTAAGGAATGGTTTTACCATTTCCAGTGATACAGTAATCCCCTGCCTATCACAAGGTTTAGGGACCTGACCTGATCCGCAATAATGGAAAATCTGCAATATGCAGATGCTGGATTGGGTTGGGACAGGGGGGCCTCTCTAGGGGCTCCTACACTTACCTGAGGCCTTGCGCTGCCCCAAACAAGTCTCCATCGGGCTTCCCAGGCCTGTCAGAGGCCCCAGAAGTGGTTTCTGGTGATCCGGAAGTCACTTCCAGTTTTCCGGAAGTCACTTCAGGCTCACTGGGAACAAACTTCTAGGAAGCCTGTTTGAGGCCCCAGAAGTGGTTTCTGGTTATTTGGAAGTCACTTCCGGTTCGCCAGAAAGCACTTCTGGGGCCTCCAACAAGCCTAGAAAGCTTGTCAGAGGCCCACTTGGGGCAGTGCCAGGCCTGGGGTAAGTGCAGGAGGCCTCAAACGGGCCCAAGCCGCTTACCCCAGGGGACCTTGCCTTTCATATACTGCAGTCCCATGATATACTGGCACTGCAGTATATAAACCGCGAAATGGTGGGGACCACTATACTCCCATGCATATTCAATTGCAAAAATTGAAAGTGTCTTTCTACGTACAGCACACGTACACATGTATATACAGCATATAGGCATACACACAGAGAGAGAGAGAGAGAGAGTGTGTGCTGCCATGTCACATACACCCTTTTCTATGTTCACCTTTAATAGTATTTCATGCTCCCTTGCTCTGAATATAAGCATGCAGTGCTGTGCAAGAAAGCAGAAACTATCAACTCCTGTTCCATCATTGGACTGCATAAGAAGGATTGACTGCTCTAGTTAATCAGATCAATATTTGGAGTGCTTGTTGATCCATTATGCTTTGTTGAACAATGATCTGTGCCAACAGGAGATTCCAGTAACTGGGATACGGTGTATGTATGTATGTATGTATGTATGTATGTATGTATGTATGTATGTATGTATGTATGTATGTATGTATGTATGTATGTATTTATTTATTTATTTATTTATTTATTTATTTATTTATTTATTTATTTAAATTAAAAGAGACTGCAGGGATAATTTACTAAACACAAATATATATATATATTCTTTCTTTCTTTCTTTCTTTCTTTCTTTCTTTCTTTCTTTCTTTCTTTCTTTCTTTCTTTCTTTCTTTCTTTC
>JAHTLZ010003399.1:11923222-11955330 GCA_023846285.1 Phrynocephalus versicolor | reverse complement strand
TTCTTTCTTTCTTTCTTTCTTTCTTTCTTTCTTTCTTTCTTTCTTTCATATCCCACCTTTTTCCTCCCAGCAGATTTTAACAATAGAATAAACAATAATTAAAACATTTTTAAAAACTAACAAATATTATTTGTGCATATTTATGATAGCTAAACCTTCAGGTAAATTTTGTGTGTGTGTGCATGTGTTTGCTTGGTATTATTTTCTCAACTGCTCATCAACATAGTTTTACATGACCAGCACATATCATGCTGATCAGTACAAAGAAGAATAAATTACTGGTATTCCAGACATGATTGCACTGGAGTACTGGCCAGACTTAATAAATATTTGTGCTCTTATCCATAGTAAATGTGTTTTTAGTACTAGTACATACGTGGTCTTTCCCTGGGGAATGAGCAATCTACTTGTCAAGGATAAGAAAAAGACAGGGATAGATTAAAAGTAAAGGGATTGGCTGAATTCCGGGTCCCCTCCAGTTCTACAACTTTATGATACTGTGAAGGATTGGTGATCAAGGGCAGTCCCAACTAGCTATGAAAAAAATGTGGAACCTGCAATGCAGTATATTGCAAATGTGAACTACAGTTTCCATAAGCCCCAGCAATCCTCCCCAAGGGCAGCTATAGTTTTAAAAAAAAACACCTGGAAGGTACCAGGCTGCCTACCCTTGAATTGCTGCAATGGTTCAAACTAGAGGGCAGATGTGGGTTGGAATCAAGCATAATAATCATTCAGAAAAATTGGAGTCAACTGGGGGGGGGGGGACATTTAGTAAAACTCTGCCTTAAAGCAGCAACAAAGCTGGGTGGCATTTGCTGCAGAACAATCTTTTGATGCTATCTGCATGCCATTTGCTTAAGAGCCTTCAAACAGATTCTCCAGTCTCTTCTTGTCTTCAGTGGCTCCATATTGAGATGACTGTTTGTTCTCCCTTCACACAGTTCTACTGCATGACATGGAATCATGGGCTTTCGTGCAAGTTACTTGTATACTCATACAGGAGCCCTCAGAAAATGGTGAGGAAGGCAGTTCTGGTGATCGCGCTGCCCTTCCCTCCTTTTCAGAGGACTCCTGCTGAGCTGTCAATGGCTGGAGCCCTTTAAACATGGCCCAGTCAGCACCAGGGGATCCCCTGGTGTCAATTGGGCCAGTTCTGAAGGGCTCCAGCTGATAATAGCTCAGCAGGAGCCCTTTAAAAATGGCTGCCAAAATCCTGGGCACCAAATCTGGTGACTCTAGAACCCAGGGGAGCCGTTTCATTTTGTTTCAATTCATTTTGTACAACTTTAAAAAAATTCATAAGAAATGAAACAAAACAAAATTGGGGTGAGCACGAAACGAAGTGAAATGAAATATTATTTATCCGTTTTGTGTCCATCCCCAGATCACTGGTTTCTGGAACTCCCTGCCAGAAGAAGTGGTGACAGCTGTCAGTCTTGACAGCTTTAAGAAAGGATTGGACAAGTTCACGGAGAACAAGGGTATCAATGGATATCATTATGGATGCCTAAGGACAACCACTGGGTTGGAGCGATAGGCAGGATATCTCTCAATGCCATTTGCAGGGAATCGTAAGCAGGTGAAGACATCTGCTTGGGAATACCCTGAAGCAAATTGTGAGCCACTGTGTGAGACAGAATGCTGGACTGGATGGGCTGTTCCAGCAAGGCTGTTCTTATGCCGCAAAATACTGCCCATAACAACCAATCATCTCAGGCAGGACATTTGAGGGTGCCGTCGCTGAAGGAGGTCCATAAATCTTTGATGAGAAATTGGGCTTTCTCAGTGGCGGCCCCTCGGCTCTGGAAACAACTTCCTCCTGAGATCTGTCTGGCACCTTCCCTCCCAGTCTTTAAGAAGCATCTAAAGATGTGGCTATTTTAAAAGGCTTTCTCCAGATATTAATCTGTTCTAATAATGATTGCTATTATGTATTTATGTTGTTTTAATCTGTAGTCCATCTTGTTCCTTTCTATGTTTTTGTTATGTATTGTTTACTAGTTATTGTGTTTTTATTTATATATTTGTACTTATTTATAATATTGTATTTTACTGTTTACGGTTTTGATTTCTGTTCAGTTTGTAAACCGCCCAGAGTAGCTGTGTAGCTACATGGAGCGGTATATAAATTTAATAAATAAATAAATAATGTTCTTATGAAATAGAGAAGTCGTGTCTTCTAAAATAGAGAAGTAGTGGGAAATGCTTGCAGGATGCAAATAACTCCTTGGATTGAGTAACAGTTAAGAAGTACTAAACTGACTGAACAAATATCAAGAAATTGTAACATGTTAAATTGAGAAAGCTAGACCATTTTGATCACAAAATGAGAAATGAAAAACACAGATTGTTACAGCTAGTCACTCAAGGGGAAATAAATGGGGCAAGAACTGCAGAAATAATAAGAATGTACTGGCTGAAAAACATAGGAAGTTGGCTGGAATGCAACCCACAACATTACTTTTTCTTGCTGAGGCCGCCAGAAGTGAAAATTCCATGACCACTGTCATCTTTTGCTATTAGACATACCAGAAGTAAAGAACAACTCTCTAGATGCTGTGAGAAATGTTTGAAATAGAATTGGCACTCTTGTTCTAGAAACAGAAGATTAACTACCTCTTAGGCAGATGATGGAAGGTAATAAATGCGCCTTCACAATTTTGTGGCATTAAAATGGCTCTATCGAAAACAAACCAGAAATCACCACTTATCTTGGTTGGCAATCAAAATAAGGTAGGAGACCGGAATGGAACAAGGATGAAAAGAAATTATTTTTGAGGAATGTATTGAATCAGCAGGACTGCTTAGAAGATCAATGCTAAAATGTGCCACCTAACTCAAAACATATGACTATAAAAGCCATCAACATTTCATCATTTCTACATGAGCTGCTGATAACTATCAGTTTAATCTGATACTTCCTACGGCAACATGCTTGACGTCAGAACAGTTCTCTTCTCCTGTGTTTCTGTTGAGACTCTGACATTGAAAGAAGCTGTTGTTGCCCACATGGTTTATGGCATTAACATACTGTATTTCAGATTGGAGCAAGGAACCAAACCTTGAGGGAGAGTGAGGGAGTGCATCATTTGCCTTTCCCCCCTCAAAAATCATACCTTCTTTATTTTATATAAAGATTTCTATCTTGTCTTTCTTTGTGTCTATGCACCCCTCACAGCAGCTTGCAACAATTTGGAATTGTAATATAAATGTATTATCTATTTAAATTTATTTATTTAAATATTTCTATCCCACCTTTCTCCCAGAAAGGACACAAGGCAGCCATGTGCCTTAACAAAACACATACAGGGAGGGAGGGAGGGGAAAAGGGAAGGAAAGAGAGAGAGAGAGAGAGAGAGAGAGAACAAATTGTGAAGGCAGTAACAACAAAGAAAACATGGCTCTAAATAAAGTATTAGCAATTAGAAGACAAAAGCTTGCCAAGATTCAACCTCTAGTCAGAACCATGGACTTGTTATGGGGTTTTGTATTTACTATTAAAATAAAAACTAGGGATGTGCACGAAACGGAAACATTGTGTTTCACTTTGTATTTTGTATTTTTCAATAAAAATTCATTGGAAAACAAAACAAAATGAATCCCCCACAGAACCAGCACTCTAGCTGGTGCTGTGTGGGATTCAAAGGCCTCCTTGCAACCGCCTTCTAACTGATTTTGACAGCTCAATCCCAGCTGGGAGTCGGGCAGGTAGGAGGAAAAGAGCAGCCAGGAAGAAGTAAATTCCCTGCCTGACTGCTCCTTTCTCCCCTGCAAACCCCTCCTTCTGGGGTGTGTGTGTTTTGGACAGGGAATGCTGTGGGCAGTGGGGCCATCCCACTGCCTTCTAATTGGAATCATATGGGGAGCGGAGGCAGTGCTATTGCTTTTCTGATCAGCTTCCGATTCCAATTAGAAGTTTTTTTCCTAGGGGCACCCCCTTTGGAGCTTCATAACTCAGTTCCGTGAACCCCAAACCTTTCCCAATTTCATGGGGTAGGCTAGAATTGCTTTCTGAAGGCACCCCTGTCATTTCCTCTAGAACGAATCATTTTGTTCTAGAGGGGGAAATGGTGTTTAGTTTTGTTTGTAACAAAATGCTGCTTCCCTATTTCATTTCACTTCGTTTTGTTTTGTTAACTAACGAAATGACGAAGCAGTGTTTCATTTTTTGTTAGGTGCCCAACCCTAGTAGAAACATGTTTTGATGGTGTTAAAAGTGTTCTGGCAATTGCAAGTTTGGTTAAATAGAATCTTATATAGAGCTTGCAGTATGGTTGTGGTGGGCAGAAGCTTGTTGCCTATTCTTTCTATTCTGGATATTAATTTACACCACATCCACAGGTTGGTTTAATAACAGCAGTGTGTACGCAAAACCACCCAATCCTGCTCGTTGCTGCTTCACTCTTCTCCTTGCCTCATGTCTTACCTATGCACACACTCAGCCAAATCGTGATTAGGGTGGGAGTTCATCATTAAGGAATACAGGTACATCTTCAGGAAACAGCAGTAGATTGCCTAGGGCAGTGATGGCGAACCTTTAAGAGACCGAGTGCCCAAACTGTGATTCAAAAGCCACTAATTTTTCACAAAGTGCCAATACAGCAATGTAACCTGAATACAGGTGACTGAGAAGGGGTGATGTTGCATGCCCCCAGAAAGGGCTCCAAGTGCCACCTTTAGCACCCGTGCCATAGGTTCACCAACCCTGGCCTAGGGAGTAACCTGATATGGGGCAGCAGCACTCTGCTTGCCCTTAATGGGCTAGCCTCTGCTGAAGGCATATAATAACTGTTGTCAACAGAATTTCCTCTGTGGAACTGTCTTGGATGTTGTTTATCTGATCAGCTGTCTTAGAATGGAAAAAGTAGCTAACCAAATACCCTTGATTTTTCCCATGGACTGATGGTATCCCTCTTGAGTCCCGAGTCACCCTATAAATGTCCATTTAAATCTGATGTTGATTTTAAAATGTAGAGAATGCTAGGTTTCTTATCCTACAATCACATAAACACAGCTCTCAGATTTTACATAGTCTTTCCATACACACATACCTTATAGAGGAACTGCAAGCAACTTTTTTTGTAAAAAAATATATTGTTACACTTTGACAGTAAAAAAGGCACATACAGTAGTACATCATTCATTCAGATGAATGAGACACAATCAACAGACGTGCTCAACAGACACCTCAATCATGGCTGCATCTCTTCTTTTAGAACGTGACATAAATAAAGCATGCTGAATAGTATTTTAACTGAACTGCACCGTTTATTTATTCCCTGGGGGAGTGTATGCATGTTTCTTTGGATTAGAAACATAAGGGAAGCTTGTGGATGGCATGGATTCAGTCAGATGGAAGTTCCAGTGAGTTTGATGGGATTTACCTCTGAGTTAAGAGGCACACAATTGCACCGTGATTCTGTCCCACACAAGTCTCTATCGTACTACTTTTCAATACCTGTATAGGTTTGCTTTACCACAAAAAATATCAAATCCAGAATATGAAGCCTTTCCCGCTAATGGCAGCCTAATTGTCAGAGAATAAATTTACATTTTAATTAAGATTGCTAGGTTATGTTTAATTCACAAGAACATTATGTTTTATGGGTAGAAAAGCAACGATAAGATGTACAGATATGAAAAAGGTGCCATCCCATGATTTCAAAAGCAAACGATTTAGCAAGGAGAACTGTACAACCAGAGTCTTTTCATTAAAATTCCCTAGTACATGTGATGGATGCACAGTTGTATTCCCCCTGCATGCTACAGTACTCAAGGGCTTTTCTTGCTTAACCTTCAAGACTGCAGATTCTAAAATGGGATACAACAGAACAATAACGCTCTGTTATTTAGGCCATGTGTTCCTTAGGTTCATTTATGTGCATTTCACTTTTGTCTCTTCCTGCATCCCAGCGGGACTCTCATGGCAATTGCTGTTTCAGCAGTCCAAGGTTTGGAACAATAATCCACCTTAGCCTGGCCTAGGTATCACCCTTTCCCCTTCAGGGTATATAACCCACGTCAAGACCATGCTTTCCATTTCCTGCTTCACTATAGAACAGTCAGCATAGGAAATAAATATAGCTTTTAGAGACCATCCTGCTGTGTTTCTATGTAATAAAGCAAGACTAGGCTGTAGGTGATACCTTTTAGGCCACTAATAAAATAATCCCCCCAAAATCATTACAAGCTTTCGAGGGCAATACTTTCTTTTTCAAAGCATGAAAAAAAAACATGGCAAAATATGTGGTTTGTCAGGAAATCCTTCTTAGGTGTAAAGTTCTGGACTAGATGATATTTGCCAGGCACATGGATTTTCTGCATCAACCTCCCCCCCGCCCGCCCCGGACAAACAGAGACTTGTATGTCTTGATGAACTAAATGGAGAGCAGAAGTGTGGGGGGATGTGCATGACCAATGTCCCTTTGTTTGAAGGGCTGGGGTGTAAAACCCAGTCTTGACTTCAGATACAGATTTAAAGCAAAGCAAAGCAAAGCAAAGTGTTCTGCTTATATACCGCCCCATACCACTACAAGTGGTCTCTGGGCGGTTTACAATTTTAATTACAGTGTGCAGGCTACACATTGCCCCCCCCCCAGCAAGCTGGGTACTCAACAACAGCCCTGCTGCTTCCTGCTTTATCTAAGAAGACTGCCTGGCAAATATCATCTTGCCAAGAACTTGACATTTAAGAGTAATCTCCTGGCAAACCACATATTTTGCCATGTTTGGACTTTTGGTACATGCTTTCAAAAAGAGGGTATTTCCCTCAAAAGCTTGCAATGTTTTTGTTATTTCATTAGTATTTTAGAATGTTTTAAAATCTTGGGGAATACTAGGTGTTTTTGTTGTATTTTTTCAGAGCTGACAATGGCACTACATAAATGTAATTACGCTATTAGAATACTTTATTATTCTATGGGGATAGCATGCCAACTGCAATATTAATGTCCTAATAAAACTACTATGAAGATGTAGCCCTATGCATGCTTACCTGGGAGTAAGTCTCACTGAATCCAACAGGGTTTAGGCATAAATAAAAGTGGATTGGAAGCCTCAATTTTTAGGAGGGACACAAAGAACAACCTGGATCCTGTCAGCCAGAGTCCAAAAATACTGTTTGTGTTGATAGAAAATGGAAAATAGACATTAGGCGGCATCCTATTAGTTACCCCCATTAGTATAATACCAGCAGTAAATTGTTATAGATTAAGAAGTCAGAAACAAAAGGCTAAAAGAACAGAAACACAAGTCTAAAAGATATGATGCTGGAAGATGAGCCCCTCAAGTCAGAAGGCGTCCAACATGCTAATGAGGAAGAGCAGAGGACAAGTACAAGTAGCTCCAGAGCTAATGAAGGGGCTGGGCCAAAGCCAAAAGGATGCCCAGCTGCAGATGTGCCTGGAAGAGAAAGGAAAGTCCAATGCTGCAAAGAAATATACTGCATAGGAACCTGGAATGTGAGATCTATGAACTAAGGTAAGCTGGATGTGGTCAAACGTGAGATGGTAAGAATAGACATTGCCATCTTGGGCATCAGTGAACTTAAATGGATGGGAATGGCTGAATTCAGTTCAGATGACTATCACATTTACTACTGTGGGCAAGAATCCCATAGAAGAAATGAAGTAGCCCTCAGTCAACAAAAGAGTGGGAAAAGCTGTGCTGGGATGATAGAATGATTTTGGTATGATTCCAAGGCAGCCCTTTCAACGTTTGAGATTGACCAATTCTATGAAGACATACAACTCCTTCTAGAATTGACACCAAAGAAAGATTTTCTTCTCACCCTAGGAGATTGGAATGCTAAAGTAGGGAGTCGTGGTAAAAAGGAATAACTGGAAAGTTTGGCCTTGGAGTTCCAAATGTAGCAGGGCAAAGGCTAATCGAGTTTTGTCAACAGAATAAGCTGGTCATTGCAAAAACTTTTTTCCAACAACACAAAAGGCAACTCTACAAACGAACATCACCAAGACTTATTGGGATGAACATCCCACCTGCCCATGGCTTGGACTCGCTTCCCGAATTGGAACCCACCCACTCCCTCCCTTATTTTTGCAGAAAAGAGCTTATTTTAATAGGGATTTGGACTTGGGTCTTGGGACTTGGCATCAAAGACTTAGATTCAGCCTTGGGACACAAACCCAAAGACCTGTTCACTGAAGAGTCCACTGAACTGCTGTATTGTTGACTGATGTAGTCTATTGTCCATATCATCAACACTGTCCACACTCAAAACAGGTGATATAAAGAATAAAAATGATGGGAGAGGAGAAAGAGGAACTGCTCAGTGGACTATCCTCTTCATTCCCTGTCCTAGGTAAAGGAAAGGATAAGTAGAATCTAGGGACTTTGAAAAATTAAGCCCAAATCTTTCATGGAATCCCTAAGCATTTCTTAATGAGTTGCTCATTTTGTTTAAGTCTTTGCCACAAGCAGAATTTGTGCTCATTTCTTCTTCAACATTAAATGAAGACACACTTCTTAGAGACTAAGATAGTCATAAACAATCAATGGCCAAAACCCTTGAGGGTAAATTATGCTGGCTTAAGGGAATGATGTCAGCTGCAGTGACTCTTATTAAAGACTCCCCCCTACACCAGTTTTTCATTGCTTAAATTTAAGATCATTACTTTGCATACTCCCTGGAATCAAACCAGGTACTCATTAATCAGCAGTAGTCTAAATCATGTAAAACTCCAAAAGGAGTGTTATCTTTCCAATCCTTCTATAAATTAGACTGACACTAATTAATGTGTCCCTCCTTTGATTTAAGGTCATGTAGGAAGCCAGCCAACTCATGCACAATGAGATTAAGACTGTGACTACAGTGACAAATAATCCAGAAAATGCTCCAGGATTGGGACAATCGGACTTCCATTTTTTCCCATTGACTACCTGCTGGAGCTTCTACGTTTTTTAGACTCAAGTGCATTCACATTAGTTCAGACAGGGTGTAGAGCAACGGTTCTCAAACTGGGTGCTGTGGCACCCTGGGGTGCCGTGAGCATATTCCAGGGGTGTCGTGGCAATAATATTAAATTTTCACTAAGATTTAGGAATTAAGCAGTAGAATCTGTTTTTATAACATGGCAACACCATTATTTCCTTGTCTATGCTACATCAGCTACTCATCGGCTGATGAAAATGTTTTTAACCCAATCCAAGAATGAAGCACGTGGGTCTCTTGTATCAACCCTCTTCTCCCCGCTGGAGAAGCCACCAGGCCAAAAGGGGTTTGTATGACTCCTAGTGCCAAATGGAGCTGGGTAAAGGAGTTGGGGTGAATTATGACCCATGTTCCTTTGTTTGAAGAACAGGGGTGTGACTTAAGAAGCAGCTTTTTACAACTCTCCATCTTGCCTCTAACAAGACTCCTGTCCTGGCTTCAATATCACCTAACCATGGACTTTAAGAACACTCTCTAACCAAGGACTTTAAAAGTAACCTCCTGGTAAAGCACATCTTTTACCATGTCTGAACTTCTGGGACCTGCTTTGAAGAAGGGTGATTTACACTTGAAAGCTTGCAATGTTCCTTTTTTTTTGTTTTTAATAGTGGCCTATAAAGGTATCACCTGTAACCTATTTTTGCAATTGTGTTTTGTGATGGCCACGCAGCTCCCCCCCCACTTTTTTTGTTTTTTTGTTTTCTCTCTCTGATACCTTTTAAATACTTTCCTTCTCACACCTGGCCTGGGTCTGCTTTCATATTCCCTCTCTCTGTTTCTAGAGCAACTAGGGGACCAAAGCAGGGAGGGGAGCCAGGAATCAACAGTGATAGAAAGCATGTTTTAAAGCAGTGCTTCTTTAACTATGACGGTTTCTTCACATCTTTCCTCGTTCCGAGATTACGTTCGTTTCATGATAACGTTGTTCGTGGTCACGTGATCTTATCCTGGTTCTGTCCCTGTTTCCGTTTACCCACGGGTGTGATTGATGGTATCGGGACAACTGTTATTTCATGTCCTTGTTTCGTGACAATTACTGAATTTTCCTGACTTCGTTTACCCTTTTTTTTTGGCCCAGGCTTCCATTTTTCGATATTTTGAATCTCCACAACTTTGCCTTTCAAGCGTTAAGCAGGAAAACTCCCGGTTTCATGCCTTCTTCCCTCTCTGCGATGCATTGCTTATGCCACTGGGATTCTACTAGAGAATGCAACTTCGCACTCCTGCCACTAGATGGAGCATGCGCACGTTGCGTGAAGAGTGTTACTTCACGGGCACTTGTCTCGAAACAAGAACCACGACAAGGCAATTCCCGAGGCCAGGGAGAGGTATGTCTCATCACACTCTGTTCCTGGTTCAGAGGGCATGGTCAGGACGAACTCCTGACTCACCCCTCTTGGCGTATGCATGGAAGTCTCAGTCGGGATGAACTCCTGCCATCATGCAATGGACGTGGAGTAACCTTTTTTCGTACTGGTCCCAAGTGGGACAGTGAAGCACGATGAGAGGGATGTGAAGTAACTGTCTATGCCTCCTGCAAATCTGGATGGCCAAAGCAAAGCTGATTCCTATCCCTCTCATGATTCATTGCTCTCTCCCCACTCCCAAAAATCAGTTATCTAGCTGTGCTAGTGCTAGGGCAAACTTTAAAAAAAAAGAACACAACCCTGTGTGGCTGAAGAAAATTAAAAATTAAAAGCCTGGCTTCTTGGGTATGACTCCATAGCAGATCTATTTGCATAAATCAAAGCAGGGAACACTAATTAATGGCAATCTACTGTTGTAGCTGATGTCATTTACCTTATGCCAGCATAATTTAGGGAGGAAGAGCTTGGTCAAAAGAGATTTACCCGAGTGCTGCTATACACCTCAAGTCCTATTGAACAGAAAGCTGCTTAGTTCTGAGTTGACACAAATATGCACCAGAGATAGGGGATAGATTGAAAAATGAATCACATATTCTGATGAAGTTGGCTAGTTTGTCAAATTAATCAATTTGTATTTGTCACAAATAGCATTCCCCTGATGAACATGAATAGATAAATTTTAGCGAATTTTGATTTGTTAATTCATCAGGCCATAAAATGGCACCAAGACACCTACAGACTCCAAAATTGGAGGGAAGCATCCCCTGACACTCTTTCTACAAGTTTGGCAGAAATTAGAGTTTTGATGTCTGAGTTATGCACCCCCAAATAGCCCCCCCCAAAGTTCTCCCCAGGTACAGTACCTAGAGGCACCAAACTTTCAGAGAAGCTTCCTCTGTCTTCCCCTATCTCCTCTGAAATCCCTCCATGTCTGGTGAAGATTGTGTTTCCTCAACTCAGTAGCTAAAGGGCACTTTCCAATGAGCCCCACATTGTGGGTATATAATTCAAATATCTTAAACCCCATCTCCACCAAACTTAGAGAGGTTGTAGAGGAAAGTTGGAAGAAGCCTCTTGGCAAGTTTGGTGTCTCTAGTTGCCTGGAGGACACTTTCCTGAGGGGATACATTGCTCAGATATCTGAACCTCAGTCCTCATTAGAGATGGGCACGACTCAGGAAAAATGGTTTTTCATTTTTCGTTTTTCGTTTAGGGGTCCGTTTTGGCTCGTTTCCGTTTTTGTGAGCTAATTTTCAAAATTTTTCATTTTCGTTTTCGTTTTGCAACGAAAACAAAAAACGAAAATGAAAATGAATTTTTTTTCATTTTTCCCCATTTAGTGCCATTAAATGCTTTTGCTGTAACGAAAAACGAAAATTGGCTCAAAATTAGTCGTTTCGTTTCCGTTTCCGTTCCATTTTGGAGCCAATTTTTGTTTTTCGGTTCGTTGTGTAACGAAAACAGAAAACGAAAACGGAAACGAAAATTTTGCTAAGTCGTGCCCATCTCTAGTCCTCACCAAGCTTGCAGAGGGAAGACGGAGGAAGCATCCCTGCAAATCTGGGGCCTATAGATACCAGGTGTGCATGTGCTTTTATTAGCACTTTAAAAGAGAGACAATGCAATTAATTGATTTGTCACTGGAAACTCATTGATTCATCAATATGTTGATTCATCATCCCTGATGAATCACAAATCATAATGATGAATTATTGCTCCCCATCTCTAATATGCACTGTTAAGTGTGCATAGAACTATGCCACAAAGCTGGAAACCAACAGTGAAACAGTTTCACATAAATCATGAGGTCTTGCATTAAAGATCAGCTGCATATTTGTATTTATTGCTGATACTTCGAGTATCACAGTCTTACAGAATTTTCATATCTTCAGGAATCTGTAACTCTTGGGATTTCTTTTGGGCATTCATGCCTAGTAGAGATGGGTACGAAACGCCAAAATGGTATTTCATCCTCGTTATTCGGGCCCTGGAGCCCACTTCGGGTCGTTTCCGTTTTTTGGGCCCTGGGGGCCCACTTCGTTTTTTGGGCATTGTTTTTCGGCACCCAGCAGGAAAGCGTTCCCATGGCCATGGGGAGCCCTCCCAGGGCCGTGCGCCGCCGGTGCTGGTGGCAAGCCTGCCGGAAGAACAATCCCATGGCCACAGGAAGCCCTTCCAGAGCCGTGCGCTACCGGAGCCGCTGGCAAGCCGGCCAGGAGAAAAGTCCCGCAGCCACGGGAGCGCTCTCCTGGCCAGCTTGACGGCGCCGGCGGTGCCTGGGAGGGCCGGGGGGGAGATTTAAAAAGCCTGCTCTTCCTCCACCCATCTGGTGGGAGTAGAGAGTGGGCTTTTTAAATCTTCTCCCCTCCCAAAGCTAGCACCAAACGGCTACTGGGCACTGGCTCTGGGAGGGGGGAAGTGGGGGAGAGAGCACGAGCGGGGAAGATCCCTTTCAGACCCCCCCCTTCACCCCTCTGTGTGCAGAGGGGAGAAGGGGGGCTTGGCTTCCCCGCGAGGCTCAGCCGATCTCCTCCGCCCCGGGTGACAGCTGCCTGGCCGTCACCCGGGCATCACCCAGGGTGGAGGAGACCGCAGCTGAGGCTCAGCTGATCTCCTCCGCCCCGGGTGACAGCTGCCTGGCCGTCACCCGGGCATCACCCAGGGTGGAGGAGACCGCGGCTGAGGCTCAGCTGATCTCCTCCGCCCCGGGTTACAGCTGCCCAGCCGTCACCCAGGGCGGAGGAGATTGAGCCGCTGTCTCATCTCCACGCACTGAGGCGAGATGGTGGCTGAGGCTCAGCTGATCCCCTCCACCCTGAGTGACAGTTGCCTGGCTGTCACCTGGGGGGGGGAGGAGATCGAGCCGTGGTCTCACCTCCACGCACGGAGGCGAGACCGTGGCCAAGGCTTATCCGACCTCCTCTGCCCCGGATGACAGCTGCCTGGCCGTCACCCCAGGCGGAGGAGACTGGATGAACGAACCGAACATAACCAAACTAATTTGTTCCGGCTCTGTTCGGTTCGTGCCCAAATTACTCTGGGCTCGTAACGGAACGAATAACGGATAATGGAATGATTTTTCCCCCCGTTTCATGCCCATCTCTAATGCCAAGCCCTATAGCAGTCTTCCTCAACATTTGATCTCTCCAGCTGTTTTGGATTCCATATGTCCCCATCTCAACCCAACACAACTGCTTGGCTATTGGTGTGTGGGGGGGGGGGAGAGAGAGAGGTTATTGTTTATAATTTCATTTTTTGATTCATATACAATATACCCTATCATGTACCATTCCCTAAACATATGTAGCTGTAGAACAAAACTTAATGGAACAGAATATTCCAAAATGACTCTAACAGATGAAAATTATATCTGGCCACATATATCAGCAAGAAGGAAGCCAATCATCCAGCTGTGATCTGAGAAATATTGTATTTCAATCGCTACGTTAAAATCTATCTTGTTTTATGTTGGCTCCTCATGTGATGGTAGGCAGCCTGTGTCCTCTGCATATTTTTCTTTTTAAAATCCCCTGTAATTCCTGAATGCTGGACAAGCTGACTACAGTTCATAGGAATTGTCACTCAGAATTTATACATACAGAGGTAAATACTTTTTTTCTTTTTCAGAGGGAAGGACAATCAATTGTGGATTCCTCCCCCCTCCCCCCCAAGTGTGTGAGAGGGCAAGGTATTTCCCGCTTTTTCATTTTAACACTTTGTATAGACTGTGTAACTTGAGGAAGCTGCACAAAATTGTGATAGGTCCTGCTATTTGAAGCATCAGATGAATTGTTAACATCTTTGTAAACAATCAGTTTAGTCCCCTGTGCTGCTCTCTCTCTCTCTCTCTCTCTCTCTGTGTGTGTGTGTGTGTGTGTGTGTGTGTGTGTGTGTGTGTGTGCTTTGCTTCTTCAAGGAAAAGGGTGCTAGGTTTCCATCAACTGCCAAAAAGACATTTTGCATCATGTGTTGAATGCATGATGGGGAAAAACACTTCTTTCCCAGGTTGTACACATCTGAGAGCAGCAGTTTCCCATCCATGGACAGGTTTAATCTCTTGCCTCATACAGCCTAAAGTAGGTCATGAGCATCTATATTTGTTTACAATTTGCACGTTGCCGTTTTCTCCTGTGAATGGTTCCCTTGCAGGTCACACACATAATACAAGTACTGTATTATCACACTGCAGGAAGGGTTTACAGCAAGGGGTCCCAACCTTGGGTCCCCAGTTGTTGTTAGACTACCACTCCCAGAAATCCTGGCCAGCACAGCTAGTGGTGAAGGCTTCTGGGGAGTTTTAGTCGAAGAATATCTGGGCACTCATGGCTAGGAACTACTAGTTTATAGGGCCACAGTTCAGACATGAGTGACATGCCCAAATTCCTAGATGTTCAGCATGTCAGCATCTGACCACTTGGAAAGAACCACGGACAAGTCTTGTGCAAACCCACTTAAAAGTACTCTGGCTGGAATCTTCCCATGAGAGTAGCAGCCATATAGAAAGCTGACCTCAGACTCATATTTTGAGGCCTTTGAATCCACCTGGTTTTTTTGTGGGAGAAATCTTATGCCTAGAGATTTTATGCCTCTGATTAAGTCAGTGGCGGTCTTTGTCATCTTTAAGGTGCCACAAAACCACTTTGGCCTAAATCCAAGTGCTCGTCTTGACTAGAGGAAGCCCATTAAATCATTTGCTCAATGATGAGCCAACACTGACATCAATCCCACTGAGTCAGCCCAATGTTTGTTCCTGTCTTTCCCGAAATGTTCCCAGCATTTCTGTTCTAAAAAAGAAAAATGGCTATGCACGGATTAACCAATGCTGAAATAATTTCTCTTTTATTTGACATGAGGCATTCTATTCAACAGCCAAGTATGGCCTTTGCCTTCTGGTGCCGTGGGTGCCTCATGCCATCAGCTCATATAGGGACCCCTCCTTCCAGCACACAGCTGCCTGCACGCCTCTTTCCCATTACATTTCTCTGAATCTATTAATTTCTATGTACTGTCAGTTTGGTTCACATTTGATCACGGTTCTATTAATGCTTGTCACACAGTTTCCCCAATTCATTATTTTGCTAGAATTCATTCTGCATGTTAACTGTATTCTTCCTCCCAGTGCATTCTCCATCTTTTCCAGTTTCGCTTCACACTCTGATTAGGCTAATCTAATCTCCTCTCAACCCTGCAGTTAATTATTGCTATTTGCATTATACAGGAGCACCCAGGAGCACCAATCAGGAGCACAGTTCCTGCTAAAGCATGGCAGTGTAGCTTGGAAATATTCCTTGCTGAAATGGGTACAAAAAGAAGATTTTAAAATCCATCTAGTAAGGAAGCTGCCTTGGACACTGCTTCCAGAAAGATTTTAATTGAACAATCACCCTGCCCACTTCATGGAAACTTATGGAGAATAGAGATGATGATTGCAATGGCGGTGATGCTTATGTCTTCTATTTGTAATGCTTTTCTGTTTCCCCCCACAATGCTGTAGTGCAACCAAGAGGGTTAACTTAGGGGACACAGGAAAGACCATTTGACACACAGCTTTCTCCTCTAAGACTTTGGTCTGAACCCAGTTGTTAGTCACAACTAGAAATAAACCTGATGAATGAAGGAGACTGGTTAAATGACGCCTTATTTGAATCCGATTTACTCATTTCCTCACCTGCTGCCACCTCACATCATCTGCTGCCTGAGGCAACCATCCAAATTCCCACTGGTAATATGGGCACAGCATCAGCCCAGGCACAGGAACCTCTGGCCTGCATCTCATATTGACCCAGTTAGGGTTAGGGTTTACCAATGTACTTCCTATTTCATCCTGCTCTTTCATTGCATTTAGTGTTTCTGAACGCCTCCATGGAGGATTTATTATTTATTTATTTATTTATTTGATTTAGCAGCAGAAGCCACTGAGAGGAAGCATTTGCATTTTTTGAGCAGGGTTGACTGCTAGGGAGACAGAACTAATGCTCCTCACATGCTATAAGCAACCCTCCAAAACACATCTACCCCAATACAACAAGGCTTTTTAAAAACCTGTGGACACCATGGAGGGTTTCAAGAGCCTAACAGCCATGGAGAAGGTATTTTACATCTGGCAGAATGTATGTGCTCTCTCTCTCTCTCTCTCTCTCTCTCTCTCTCTCTCTCTCTCTCTGTGTGTGTGTGTGTGTGCGTGTGAGTGAGTGAGAGAGAGAGAGAGAGAGAGAGAATGGGATTTGGCATCTACATTGTGAGATACATGTACAAACTGTAGAGTGGCCCCACTTTCTGCTGGCTGGCAGTCCCCAGCTTAATTGTGTGGAACCATTTTGATAAAAGCAAAGAAGCAAGCAAATAAACTTCAGCCCTACAAAAGATACATATGGCGCAAGCATGCCAAACTTATCTGAGTGTGCCAAAATGCCCAAGTACTTATTGCTCTTTTCCCTCTTATCTAGGAAAATGCTAAGCACTGCACCAGTGATAAGCAAATGCAGGCAGGCAGCAGGCTGCTGTGTCAGGGTTATAAAGTGTACACTGGTTGCTCAGTATTATTACCTTCCACAGCCAAAGCTGCAAAAATGGCTATCTGACCATTTTGAAATATGAAACTCTACATTCTCTCTCTCTCTCTCTCTCTCTCTCTGGGCCATGCCTTTTTGCTTCAGAAGGGATTTTGGAAGTGAATGGTGAGGGATCTTTAATCCTACCTTGCCCCATCCCACCTATGCTCCACATCCACAGACAAACACTGCATCTGTACTCTGAGCTGTTCACTTAAAGTTGCCATTCAAGAGGGAGGGAAAGAACCATCTGGCAAGAGGGATGTGTATTTGCATGTAACCCCTTCTCCCCTCCTCCCTCCCTCCCTTCCCTCCTCTTCTTTTTTCATCAGACTAATTTACTATGAGAGGGCAGAAGAAATGAGAATTAAGGGATTTCCTTTTAATTACAGTGTGAACCTAGGCTTGAGAATTGCATACACATGCCTCCATTCCCCTTTCCTTTGGACTGAGAGATCTGAGCTGTCGCAAGGCCTGCTGAGTTTCCAGCGGAAATCTACAGATTGTAAAGGAGGCATTGCACAGACTGACTTCAAAACGATTAATTAATTTTCTTCATCAGTATAGAAAAGATTAAATTTCCATCTCATATGCCCATTAAGCTCTCCCACCACCACCCTGCCCCCTGCCCTACTAAGAAATGCTATGACTACAAGGAAACCTTTCACAATGTCCAACATGGCAACCTGATGGAATTGTTGGTAAATAAAAGTCTTGATACAGGAAATATCCACATAATTTGCAACATGTATTAGCCACACAAAAACTGCAATGAAAGCCAAAGATCAGGTGATAGAGGACAGAGAAATAGAAAGATTAAAAGATATGAAGAGGAATACAACAAACATATGTACTCTTGCCACCATTTTTCTATTTGTATTCCAGGAACATCCTTAGAGATACATTTATTGATTCAAATGATGGCAACATTGTCAGAAGTGATATTAATTATCAACCGCATCCAACATACAGACAAGAAGAATAGCTGATAGTTGCAAAGGTTACTCGGTGAAGTCAATGAAGTAATGAATGTTGTCTAAAAATGAGCATTTAAAAAGTCAGGGTTATGATAAGCAGCAAAAAAAGAAGCATTGCAAGAAATACAGTTAAAGATCAAAGATGAATACATGTTTAGTTTTGATTGACGGAACAGGGAGATCGTAGCTATGCAATAAAAGTCAGAGCAAAGATGCCCCCAAACAGCTTCATGCCCCAACTAACTATTTATGTATTTAATTGTTTTTTATACCACCCATCTGGCAGCGAGGCCACTCTGGGCAGTATTTATTTATAAATTTATTTATTCATTCATTTTAAGCTGCCACAGCAACACAGTTATTTTGGAGAACAAAACAACTGCTGACATGGGGGTGGATGAGAAGATGACCTCATATGATGTTATGATGCAGCTCTGAAATAACTTGGTCAACCATGACTGGTCAGCAGATTGGGGAAAACACCATTTACTCTTCCAGCTCAAACAATAAAATGCTTTGGGTCAATTTTCCTTCTTTAGGAAGCAAACATTTCTCTCTGTTCACCTGGACGATTGCCCTTCCAAGGAACAACTTTAGTCTCAACAAGCTGTTCAAGACAAGGCTTGCATTCCAGTCAGTTCCTAAAATGTTCTCTTTCCCTGAAATTCTTGGCATTCTTTGAGTTCTTACTGGCCCTCCAGGGGTTTGTTTTCACTGCAAGCCTTTTTTAGTGTCTTGATTAATTTTCCTCCTAAAATTAATTGTAGGAAACAGAAACATGCCCTGTAATGACAAATATATTTTCAAAATCCTTTTATTTTAATGAATGGCATCGCTGCACTTTAAACCTCCAGATGACTTCACCCATTATGCCATATGCATATTTATCAGCACGATACTAGAGAATCTTCTGAGTCCCTCAACCGTATATGCCAGGGTGTTGAGCAGAAGCTCCTACAAGCACCTGCTTCTGCATAATCAGTGCAAAGAAAAACTCCCACCCAGTTGACTTCCCCACAAGATATTAGAGTTGATGATACTGAAAACCCATTAGAAACTCGGAAGAAGCAATAACGTTGCACACATCCCATCTCTCTGTCAGCACAGGTCATCATCCACAGTGACATGGCAGTTTCAGTACCAATCTCTGGCTAAGTCCTCACCAACTTGTCCTCTAAATCT
Organism: Phrynocephalus versicolor; assembly: GCA_023846285.1. Classification (NCBI taxonomy): domain Eukaryota; kingdom Metazoa; phylum Chordata; class Lepidosauria; order Squamata; family Agamidae; genus Phrynocephalus; species Phrynocephalus versicolor. Next base: position 11,936,300 of record JAHTLZ010003399.1, on the reverse strand, counting down.
CCATTTAATCCAAGAGTGCTTCTCCTTGACTAGACAACATATGCTATAATACATTTCCAGGAAAGGGATTCCAGCCATTTATCTACAGTTACAGAGACCTTCTGGGTGCAATGGCGACTTTTTAGAAGTAGTTGCACCATTATGCCCTTTAAGAAGATTATTATGCCCTTTCTTGAAGAGAAATGCATCATGTCTGGGACCCAACTAGTTACCCCTTTCCTTCTAGATGTCAGAGGCCACCAAGGTCATGGGTGGAGTAAAACAAGTATCTGATAGATTTTGACCAAGTATCTTTAGCTCTGTCTTTGTGGCTTAAAAACACCTTCCTATAATATGAACTGTAGGCAGTAAGCTGGGCATTTCAACAGACTGAACTCCATCAATTATAGAATCCAAATCCCAAGGATTGTTAACAGCCTTGCCTTCCATATGCATATCAAATAGGTCATAGCATGTGGCCACAGATCCTTTCCAATCTCCCACTGGGATCATTGCTGATGGAGGATGCAGAGAAAGTGCAGGAGCAGAAGAGGGTCCCCCACCCTTTCACAGTTCATATACTGCGGTCCTGCTATATCACGGGACCACAGTATATGAAAAAAGGCCCCCTGGGTTAAGGGGGGGAAAGGCCTGTTTCAGGCCTCCCATACTTACCCCCAACCTGGTGCTGTCCCAAATGGGCCTGCGAGGGCCTTTCCAAACCTTCTGGAGGCCCCAAAGGGGCCTCCCTGCGAACCAGAAGTGACTTCCGGTAAATCAGAAGTGACTTCCGGATTACCGAAAATCATTTCTGAGGCCTCCGGTAAGTACAAGAGCCCCCAGTTAGGCGCCCCCTCCACCCACCTGACTTGCATCCACATATTGCGGATTTTCAATTATCATGGGTCGGGTCGGTTCCCTAACCCCTGCAATAGGCGGGGGATCACTGTACCGTATTCCTTCTTCACCTTCATCACAGCCTCAGAGGAGGCTTGGCAAGGAGCTCTAACACTTGTCCAGTTGAATTCAAGGTGAGAGACCCTCTTCCTCTGCTCAAGCAATCCTGTACCTTGTTCTTAACTGCCCCATCTGAGCTATTCACACCTGACTCTCTTAGACTCATGCTCGAGAAGGGCCAGCACTATCAGGCAGCAGCCTGTCCTCTCCACACAATACCTGTGTATTGTGGGCATGTTCCCTAGTGGTGGGGAAATGTTCTCCCTATGGGTGCAGAGGAGGGTGCCCTAAGAAAGCATGGCAATTGCCTGCTCACAGACCACCTGTCTCTTGTCTACATTCAAAGGCCCAAATAATGAGTCCTAAGAGAAATCCGAAACAGGGGACTCAGCTGGGGTGTGTGTGTGGAGGACATGCTCGAGGAACAAAACATGAGGTTAAATACACAAGGATAAATACTCTTGGCTTGAAAAAAAGTGAGCAGATAAGGCTGTGGAATCACTCTTGACCAGTGATGCCAAGATGGGGATCAGCGGGGGATGGAGTTCACAAAGAGATTGGAACTAACTAGCTGGGTATTTGTTGACTACGTGTGCCTATTCTTTCTACACACTAAACAAAACAGTATGTGTATGTGTGAGGGGGGGGGAGAGAGATAGGGTCGGCCTGATCACAGCAATTCACAATATTGCTGTATTACTCACACAGCTTATATTTCCACCCACTCAGATGCATTTTGAAAGACTCGCATGACACTCCTTGTGCTGAATACGCTGTTTTAACATGCAAGTATCTTATATAAGATTAAAAGAACAGTATGTCTAAGGGCAGATGATCAGCAACAGTTCCTTAGCAAAAACAAGATGTTTCCTCATACCAGATCTGTGGGACTGGAAATTCACTGTGAATGGAACACGGGAAAGAAACAAGAAAGGGTATTCGCAGAAGTCCACTTGGCGACATTGCAACTAACAGGGAAGTCTTGCTCTCATAATCTACATAACCGATGTAACCAGCAACATTTGTCCCAGTGAAGAATGAGGTGCTCCCATTCATATGGGAGTCTGGACATTTCTCTTCAGTTCTCCTACCATCACCCCACCTCACCCCAGCAAATTATGTTACCTCTTGAAGTGCAGCTGTGCTTTGTGAAATAGTCTTTGAAGCTGGAGAATACATCACAACAGCACTTGATAGAAAGTGGGTAAATACATTACACAACTAAAAGATAGATAAGAACTAGCTGGAATGCAACTAGGATGCCAAAGAGGGTGAAAAGAAATGAACTGTGAATCAGAGCACCTTAAGGTTTCTTTTAAATCCCATCATGTGGCACACTAGGTTAGACAATGTATCTGGTAACCTTCTCCAACTTGTAACCTCAGCCACAGAATCATAGAATTATAGAATCATAGAGTTGGAAGAGACCTCAAGGGCCATCCAGTCCAACCTCCTGCCATGCAGGAACCCTCATCAAAGTGCTCCCGACAGATGGCCATCCAGCCTCTGCTTAAAAACCTCCAAATAAGGAGACTCCACCACCCTCCATGGCAGCATATTCCACTGCCGAACACCTCTAACCATCATGAAGTTCTGGTGGGGGGAATGTTGGTAGCCGGATGAGGATGGTGGGGGTGACAGGGGCAGCGGCCGCAGCGGGAGTGACGTTGTTGGTGGGGTAATGGCGTCGGGTGTGGGTGGGTGTGGAAGCGGTGGCAATTGTGGGAGTGGGTTTGGAAGCAGTGGCAATTGTGGCGGCAGCAGCGGATCCAGCAGTGGTGACAGGCCTAGGCTGGCCTGCTGGGCTCGCTCATTTTATCCAGTGGTGGTTCCGGTGGCATGCACACGGTGCTTCTGACAAGCAGGCCCAGCGACCTGGCCTGGGCCCACCTCTGTGGCCACCGTGCACACCACCGGAACTGCGCCAGGCACTGCCGGGAAGCCAGGCACTTTGCCAGTGCATGGGGGGGAATTCCCCCCATCATGGACCTGGTGGGCGACCTCAGAAGGCGCGGTTGACATGTTGGGCAGGCTTGTTTTAGAGTATTTTTACCCCACCTTTCTCTTTGGAAAAAAGGACCCAAGGCAGATTACAGAATGAGGGATAATATACAGCCTAGTACAATTAAGACATGGTCAAGTATTGAGAACAAGGAATCTTACAGCATTAATAGGCATTACATTAAACTACAAGAGAACGCAAGCAGTTAAAGAGGAGTAGAGTTCCATATAAAGTTATGAGTGATGGAAACTAACATTGAAAACATAGTGTCAATGTAGTCACACAAATTTATAAGTACACTGGTACCTTGTATAAAGGAATCAATTTGTTCCAAATGAAATTATGTTAAACAAATTTTCCTTTATACAAATTCCCATAGGAATGCACTGAAAACAGAGTGATCCCATTTTTATGTTGTACAGATTCTCCCCATAGGCGATTATGTTAAGCAAATTTCCCCTATCTCCAGAATTTTTTATGTTGTACAAATTTTTATGTTATACAAGCTGTTTGTTATACAAGGGTCCACTGTACAGTAGTTATAAACACAAAGTCTAGTATGTGATCCTGTAGATTCATATAAAAGACACATAATAGGTAGACCATCATTCAGGGAAAGATTGCCTGAAGAGAAAGGTCTTTGCTTGCTTCCGGAAAGACAACAGAGATGAGGCAGTCCTGGCACTTGACATATAGTGCCCATGCTTTACAGATCTATAGTCAACTGCACTTTCCCAGCACATTTTATTCAGAAAAAGATGCAACTCTTTTGCCTTCCATTATCCCTCATTATTTCTACACATTGTATTGATTTTTCTACAGGCACGTACACCATCTGACAGAGATTAGACACAACTTTAGTATCACTTCCATAGAAGAACAGGCATCAGTATGGTTTTGAGTTCTTTGAGCACTTGATAGTTGCTGCTAAATATTTCTCTAAAATGGAAGCATCTCCATCTCTGAATTACTCTAAAGATGGAAACTACTTTGACACATGCTGTGCTTCTTTGTGCAAACTAGAGTCTTGTAAGCAATTACAGAGGCTGAATCATCAAGATCAGAGAAGGTCAGATTTAGGGCAAGTCCTCCACTCCATCCGCTCCCCCACCCCCATAGTGGGTAAGATGCTGGGTAAGATGACTGTAACAGAGTCTAGGGGGAATGGGTGTGCATAATACAATTTCGTTCTCTCTCTTTAATTAGCAAGGAGCTAGCAAACAGGAATTGCAAAATAAACTACTCCTTGTTCTTTTGCCACTGGAGACCTCGTGTCATTGTGGCTACTCTGACCTTGGCTGTTTTATATATAGTATGCATACCAAAGTATCTTCTGTACCGAGCAACTTGGAGAAAAAGAAGATAAAAGAGAGTTGTGGTGGAAAGCTGTACATTTCCCTAGTTAATTTTGGCATTTTATGTTAGCACGATTGTTACCTGATGCAAATAGTTTATTTATATGATGGCATTTTTATTTCGGATTTACAATTTTAAAAATTGCTGATCACATAATACTTGTGATAGAAAATAAGATTGAGCCAGGCCTATTAGCATCCTTTAAATCTATGAATTGATAATCTGCCTGTTTTCAAATAGGGCTGTTTTAACTGATCCAATGGATATGTTGAATCCTCCAGAACTGCAACTTGCAGACAAATATTAAATGTACAGGAAGCTTATTTTGGATCTAGTTATATCCAGAGGAGCAAACACAGCCCAGCTGACTTGAATCAAGTGAATACAGAACTTTGACATTTATTTATTTAAAATATTTTTACCCCACCTTTCTCCTTGGAAAGGACCCAAGGCAGCTTACAGCATTGAAGGGCAATATCTAAAGTTGGAGATGATGCATATACAACAGTTGTTAAGACATTAAATACAATATTTCAAGTTAAGAACAATGAGTGTGATCTTAGATTGTTTAAAAGGCAATATTAAAGCTAAGAAAAATAAGCAAACAAATATTAAAATGCCACTCTGAGAAATGGAAAACACAGGTGGTACTATAATTACAGTCCAAGCAGTAATGCATAACAATGCATCTAAAAATCATATAACAGTTAGCTAGTTACTGAGAGAAGCCTTGCCTGAATAGAAAGGTCCTTGCCTGCTTGAGGGAAAAAACAGCAAAGATGGGGCAAATCTGGGCTCCTGTGGGAAGGAGTTCCACAGTCTGAGAGTAGAAATAAAGAAGGCCCTCTCCTGTGTCCTCATCAGATGAACCTGCAAAGGTGAAGGGCCCATTGTTAGCACCTGAGCCAGCTCTTAATGGGAGATATGGTCTTTGAGATACAACAGCTTGGACCTAGGCCATTTGGGGCTTTATAAATTAAAACCAGCACTTTGATTTGTGCCCAGAAACTGATTGGCACCCAGTAAAGCAATTTGTTATTTGATCTCTCTAAACAGTCCCAGACAGCAATCTGACTGCTGAATTTTGTACAGGCTGAAATTTCCTGTCTCTTTCTATCAGTAGCCCCATATAAAGCATGTTACAGTAATTCAGCCAGAAGGTGACCAGGGTGTGTCACAGGGGCCATATCAGATCTCTCAAGAAACAGACATAGTGGGTGCACTAGCTTTAATTGTGCAAATGCATTCCTGGCCACTGGTGAGACCTGGACATCCACGCTCAAGGACGAATTCAGGAGTACCCCAAGTGGCACAATTCTTTTTACAATGAGAGTTTAATTTTATCCAGTACTGCATCCCTATTCCTTGATCTCCCTTTGGACTTACCAGAAGCACCTCTGCCTTGTCTGGATTACGTTTCAATTTGTTCACCCTCATTCATTCTATTACTGATACCAAACACTGATCTGAAGTTGAAGTAGTTTCTTTGGATTTAAGTTGGCAAGGAGAGGTAGAGTTGAGTGTCATCCTCATATTGGGGTGACACCAGACCCCAAAACTCTGGATAATCTCTAACAGCAGTTTCATTGTAGATGTAAATGATATTGGAGACAAAATAGAACCCTGAGGAACTGGTCAGAATCTGGGATGTCAAACATGAATCCCCCAGCACCATCTTCTCTCCTCCTGGAGGGACTGAGCCACTGTAAAACATGTCCCCAAATTCCATTCCAGAGGGCCATGTCAGGAGGTTACTATTGTCAGTGGTATAGAAAGCTGCTGAGAGGTCCAGTAAAACCAACAGGGACACAAATCCCCTATCCATTTTAACTACCAAGACAACCAAAGCATCTCTGTTCCATAAGCAGGCCTGAAGCCAGAATGTATTTAGGTAACCTCTGGAGCTGAGAGGCCACAACCCACTCCAGCACCTTCCTCAAGAATGGGTTATATTAGATCATGATTGTTAATTATTCAGTATTGTAGAATCCAAAGACTTTTTAAAACAGTAGCCTTACTATTGCATCCTTTAAGCATGATGGAATCCTGCCTGATGCAAAGAAGCATTCACCACTCCTCCTATCCAATTGACCAATCCACTTGTGGCAGCTTTTTGGAGCCAGGAAGGACAAGGATCCAGCAGATAAGTGGTAACCCTCAAGTCCCCAAGGGTCCTGACCACAACTTCAGGCTGCAGAAGCTGAAACCACAGGGCAAGCAGGGGTTACAGTTAACATTCATAGGATCTCTGGAGCAACTTCACCACCCAAGTGTGAGCAGATCTGAGCAATTATGCCTGAAAAGCATTATGCAAATTCACAGTGAGCTACAATGTGGTCTGCAGTATCCTCCTGGAGGCTAACAAATAGCAGCCCCTTGACCAGTCAAAAAAAGTTCAGCTGGGTGATTCTGTGCAGATGCGGTGATGGCAAAGAAGACTGACTTCTTTGCTGCTTCCACTGCCACGGAATAGGCCTCCCAATGGCCCCTACCTAGCTGTTTTTTCATCACTTTCACTCTGAGATTTCTGCCATCTTTGCTCAGCTCTAAGGCCCACCTGTTTCGTCTCTGCCAGCTCCAGAATAATCCAGGTGGCCAGTTTGCCTCTACTTTGAGAGAGGAGACATTTAGGGGCAATCTTGTTGATGGCTTTTGCCATTTCCCCATTCCAGGTATAATATGACTTTTTGATCTACATACCACTTCTAGAACCCTCATTCAGCATGGCTATGGCTGAGCTGGATGGGAACTGTAGTCCAAATAACTATTTATCCATGATCTGTGTTCTTAATGTATTCTGATCTTCCGCATTGCCATCTGAAGCAGGACAAGGCATGACATAAGTACAAGGTTAGATTTAATGCATTTTATGGGTGACTAATCTAAACTGTGCCACTGTTGACACAAGAGGATCAAAGGAGACACTTGGACAGATGCAGCATCCCTCCCACCTTCTTGAGTGTTACTCCACTGTGTTGTTCAGGGATTTGTAGAATGATATTTTGCAAAGTTTGCTTTGAGCTAGTGGGGTCTGTTGTTAGATAAGAAGATGAGGATTGCTTGTGACTTTGACAGCTGTGAGGTGAGGGACATGTCTGGACAGATGCCTAAGACATCATTGCCATTCGACAGGGAAGTGAGACATTTATTTTTGGTACTCTCTGCTAGAGATGGGCACGGAATGAAAAAAAAAATCGTTTTGTTTTTCATTTTTCATTTTGTTATACAAGGAAATGAAAAATGAAGTGCCCTTTAAAAAACAAAATGAAATGAAATGGAAATTTTCATTCTGTTCCATTTCGTTTTTGTTTATTATTTATTTTGACAAGCACTGATCTCAGTGCTTATAAAAATAAATATTTTTAAAAAGCACCGACCAGCCGGGCCTGCATAGAGGCTGGTCGGCACAAGTTTTTAAAAAGGGGGAGAAGTGCCAATCGGCCCGCACTACAGCTGATCGGCTCTTGTAAAAAAAAAGAAGCGCCAACCGTCCAGACTGGTCGGCTTTAAAAAAAAATTTAAAAAATTAAAAAAATTAAAAGCGCCAATCTGCTCACACTACAGCTGATCGGCGCCTGTAAAAAAAAGCGTCAACCAGCCGGGCTAGTCAGCTGTAAAAAAAAATCAAATTTTTTTTAAAGCACCTATTGGCCGGCACTACAGCTGATCAGCGCTTGTAAATAATAATAATAATAATTAAAAAAAACCCACTGACTGGCCCGCACTACAGCTGATCAATGCTTGTTTTTTTTTTTTAAAAAAAAAAAACGCCAACTGGCCGGGCTGGTCAGCTGTAAAAAAAAATGAAAAAAATGAAAAACAAACCAAAACCAAAACAAAACAAATTATGTTTTAAAAATGCATTTCATACCAAATTAAATGAAACAAAAAACAAAATGATGGGCATTCTGTGCCCATCTCTACTCTCTGCTTCTGGGGAGCAGTGGATAATATACATGATTATTTTCAGAATAACCCTATAGGGCAAATTAAACTGAGAGTGTGTTAGTCCCTCAAGGTCACACAGGAGATTATGTAGCTTAGATATTAGAACTCATATCTCCTTGATGTTCATCCAACACTCTAACCACTAGCACACATTCATACAGGTAATTCGGGAATCCCTTCATATCACTATTATACCTAAGAAAGGTTACAGGACTACTCTTGGAACACCCCAGCAAGATTATTCTAACAAAAGGTAACTCTCCTCATCTCTAATTCATATTGGTTTGGTTTTTTTTAATCAAGAATTCTGCCAGGCAATAATACTTGCCTGCAATTATTCATATGTCCTACTGATAAACAAGACTGATTCTCAACACATGAAGCATTCAAATTTAGAGACAGTTATCTCTATTTATCTGTTTTTAAACTATCCTTCCACATGACAAACTCATTTCGGAGTTTGTTTGTTTTTAAATCAAGAATTCAGTCAGGCAATAATACTTGCCTGCAATTATTCATATGTTCTACTGATAAACAAGACTGATTCTCAACACATGAAGCATTCAAATTTAGAGACAGTTATCTCTATTTATCTGTTTTTAAACTATACTTCCACATGACAAACTCATTTCGGAATCTGAAGCGAACCAAAGGTTTTGCACGAGTAACCACGTGGGAGCTTGTTTTCAGAAATGTCATAATGGTAAGTAAACTGACTGGTGCTTGACAGAACATGAAAGCATAAAGGGCTTTATTCAAGATTAAGCATGTCAATTTTTTAAAAAGTATATTGTTGCTTTTTTGTGTTTGAAATAATGTTTTCCAAAGGATTAAAGCCAAGATTGTATCTTCTGACATTTGCATCTGGAGTGCATCCAGATACAGTACTGCATAAAGGTCATACAGGAAAAAGAGAGAGAAAGAAATAGTTAAAGTCTTGTTATTCAACATTTGCATGTTATTCAATATTTTGAATATTTTGCAATATTTTCAGTAACAACTATGTCAAGTATATAATTAGTATTATCCCATACTACAAACAGATAAAGGGGACACCGTTCAGACTGAGAGAAGAATTATGGGTGGTCTAGCTGAGGCCAAAACAACACACTATAGAACAGTGGTTCCAAACCTTGGGTCCCCAGATGTTTGTAGAAAAAAATTCCCAGAAGCCTTCACCACTAGATGTGCTGGTCAGAATTTCTGGGAGTTGTAGTCCAAGAATATCTGGGAACCCAAGGTTGGAAACCACTGCTATATAAAATCTGACTCAAATCCTCAGCAGCTCCTGTCATGTCATAGGATGTCAAGTCCTGCTGAAGTTCAAAATGGTGCCCAGTCTGATTTTTTTCTGTTCCAATTTTTACAAATACACCACAGTATCAGGTGGTAGAGGACCACCTGCTTTCTTCATCATTTGTCTGCCCACTCCTTCCTCGTCTCCTCCATCCTCCACACCTCCTTGCTCCTTCCAAGACTGCCATTGTGTCTTCGGGTTTTCTTCTTCTTTCTGCCTCTGTTCATGCGTGTAGATGTGTGGTTTCTTTTTCTTGGACTTGCAGTTAAAAACACACATCTCAAGACAGCCATAAACCCCTTTTATTTAATTTTTTAAGAGTGCAGGAGCAAAGCATGGTACATTCTCATCATAGGATATTACACCCAGTTTATGACACACCCACAATGACAGCGTGCACCCCAGATTAAAGCAAAAGCAAGAGCACTGCAATCTGAAAGTGTATTATAAATGGGGTGACACCTGCTTGCTACCCCACAGCAAATATGCTTTCTGCATTTTAAAGCCAGCGTGTGGCTGCCATCGCAGAGGTACTACCACCTCCTCCATAAAAGAATAAACAGATGGATGCCAACTGGGCTGGCCTACCCTAATTTGTGGCACACACAAAGACACATTTCCACATCAGGCAGGAGGGTAGATTTCCATATGTGAGGCATAACAATGGCCACACTGTGGTGTTTTTAATGGTACCCTCACTTCCTCAATTCAACAGGAGATTATGTTTTTGCATATTTCATTTCCATTCCAACAGAAAATTCCTTTGTTACATGAAAGGCCATTATATTAACCCCACAATGGAGGGCAGCTGGAGATGACAGAAGACCGATCCACTTAAGAGAACCTTTTCTGAGGTAAATTATATGTACAGTGTATTGTGTCCTTTCTCCAAAGAGCTCTGATGACTTCTGCCAGTGGTAGGCTTATTGCCTACCAGATGGCAGTGGTGGATGGTGGGTGGTGAGAGAGGGACTGAGGATGTTGGGTCTCTGGAGTACCACCTTCTTACAGGCAGCTGTACATGTGTCCCTATTCAGTCAGTCTGCTCTTCAAGCTATGTTTGGGAGCAGCAAGCACATGAGGGAGACATGGCTAACATTGTATTATTGACAAGGCTACAGAATCTTGTCGATATCACAATTTTCTTCCTTCACCTTTTTAAAGGGCAAAACATAGAAGAAACAAGCAAATATTATCTTATATGTGAGCAACATTTTCTGTGCCTATATTTGTACATTTGAAACCAAATATACAGGCATGCAAATAAACCTTATATTCTTTAAGGGCACATAACACATTCCCCAGAGACTGAAAATTCAATTCAGGGCAATGGGCTGTAACCATTTAAAGTACAGTAATTAACATGCTTATTCTCTTTTTTATAAATTGGCCATATTTAAAATGGAAAGGGGTCACTCAGATCAGAATTTTCTATGTGCTTCCTGGTTACTGAAGTCCTCCTGGTATTATTGATGCAAGTTATTTTTCTATTCAAATGTTCAAATTACACTTTCCTTTCAACAAGAGACATTTTGCATGAAGCAAAGAAAGAGAAGAAAGAGAAGAAAGAGCTAATTATTATTTTATTTCCAGGTTTCTAAAAATAAAGCCCAGGGAGAGGTTCCTGAGAAATGTACTGTATTGCACAACAGAGGCATGTTACAGCATTAAGAAAATGAAGAAACACTTTCTTGCTCTCGCTCTCATTCTCTCACAGATTTTTTTGCTAACCATTGGAATATGCAGTCCCCATCCAAGAAATGTCAGATGTATGAATGGCCAAGTTTCAGGTGGGATTTCTCCTAGCGCCAATTCTGCCTTCCAGGTTGTGACTGTGCTCCTAGTGTCCCTTAACCTGAGAGTGCTTCAAGCGTCTGTGTATGGTATGGATAGGGAAACCCCACATGTCAACATGGAGCCCTGCCCAGTTTGAAGTGCTAGCTGCTGTTCTGAAATAAACCTCAAAGGTATGAGATTCTGTAACAATGTGGGTAGGAGTGAGCATCACAAAGAACCTCATTAGGCAATGTGGTGTACTGGTTACACTATGGGACTGGGAATTGAGCAACCTAGGTTCTAACCCTAATGCTGCCATGAAACTCACTGGGTGATCTTGGGCCAGTTACTATCTCTCAGCCTGACCTACCTGACAGGGATGCTGGGAAGATAAAGTGGAGAGGAGTGTTAATTACTCTAGAATTGTCAACATTTTTCACAAATTTTGACAGCATGTAGAGCCATTTAACTGTTCTGTCTAGTGCTAAACCCTTCCCTGAAAATCCCCTCAATGGCAGTCTAAGTTTTAAATCTTCTCCCTTGACCCCACAGGCCTTCCCTCTCCAATTCTTCCTGCCACAAAGTAGAGGAATGTGAGAGGGAAAGTGAAGCATGTAGGGTAGGGTGGCCAGTGGCCACCATCTTCTAGCCCATGGCATACCTGCTTGAAACTACAGAAGGGTCACTCATAACTTTACATGGGACTTTGCTCTCAATTTAACTGCTCGCGTGCTCTTGTAGCTTTAATGTAATGTTGTCTATTAATGCTGTAAGATGTCCCTCAATTCCCTGTTCTCTATTTGAACATGTCTTAATTGTACTGGACTGAATATTATCCCTCATTACTGTAAGCCGCCTTGGGTCCTTTTCCAAGGAGAAAGGTGGGGTACAAAATACTCTAAAGTAAATAAATAAATAAATAAGTTTGATACAATTGCAGATTTTCACACACCAACAGAAGTAATAACTGTAAGATGAAAAGATAAAAGTCCCCAAAAGGAAACCCACAAAGGATGTTGATATTTATATATGATTATCTGGCTTGATTAGTTATAAACAGAGGCATCTGATGGAAAGAGCTATACTATGCTTCAGATTATATACCGAAGAACCCAGTGAAGTTCTTACTAATTGAAAAGGATTAGGTCATGTTAAGGAAGTAAGTAACAGCTGATGGTATCCTACGCAGGAATATTCCTGTAAATGTATGTGCAAAAGGAAATGCTTGGCAACCCACTGACACATACCTTAAATGTATTACCTCACTAACAGCTGTCACCCACTCAAGGAATAAAATACAAAGGCAAAAATGACCACACCCAGGATTAATTTATTGTTGTTGAAATTATGAGTAAAAAAACTAAGACATATTTAAAAAGAAACCAGTTAAACGGCAGTCCAGGAAAGGGTCAGTGTATCAGTCAGTAGCAGGGGGACCCCCTAGTGTCGCTTGGGCCAGGTTTAAAGAGCTCCACCCATTGACAGTTCGGCAGGAGTGCTCAGAATATGGTGCAGAGGGCAGTTCCAGGCAGTAATCTCACTGCCCTCCCCACTATTTTCTGTGGGCTCCTGCCAATCTATCAATGGCTGGAGCCCTTTAAACCTGGCCCACACAGCATCACAAAAATGCTGGGGAGGGCAGTGAGATTGCTGCCTGGAACTGACTTCCACACCATTTTCTGAGGGCTCTGGCTGCTTTGTCAATGGCTGGTGCCCTTTAAACCTGGTCCATTCGGCACCATGGGGACCCCCTGGTGCTGAGT
>JAHTLZ010003399.1:11910790-11923182 GCA_023846285.1 Phrynocephalus versicolor | reverse complement strand
TTATTATTATTATTATTATTATTATTATTATTATTATTATTATTATTTCACTTTGCCTGACCTTCATCAGACAATCGGAGAGGTGCCTAATTGGCAGTTGATTGGGCCATAAGGGGTTCTTTCCTGTTTGGCAAGGATAACCAGTTACTAACAGGAGACAAGGAAAAGGCAGAACTACTCAACACCTTCTTTGCCTCCGTTTTCTCCAAAAAGGAAGAAAGAGATCCACTGGGACAAAGAGTAGATGAGGTAGGATGGGAATTGCAACATAGAATAGGTAGAGAGGTAGTACAGGAACACCTGGAAACATTAAATGAATTTAAGTCTCCTGGGCCAGATGAATTACACCCAAGGATATTAAAAGAACTGGCAGAAGTAATTTCAGAACCATTGGCAATAATCTTTGAGAAGTCCTGGAGAACAGGGGAAGTCCCCATCGATTGGAGGAGGGCTAATGTTGTCTCCATCTTCAAAAAGGGGAAAAAGAGGACCCAAATAATTACCGCCCAGTCAGCTTGACTTCAATTCCTGGAAAGATCCTAGAGCAGATTATTAAACAGGCAGTCTGCAATTATTTAACAAACAATGCTGTCATTACAAGAAGGCAACATGGGTTTCTTAAAAACAAGTCATGCCAGACTAATTTGATCTCTTTCTTTGATAGAATTACAGGCCTGGTGGATCAGGGGAATGCTGTGGATATTGCTTATCTGGACTTTAGTAAGGCGTTCGATAAGGTTCCCCACGGTATTCTTGGTAAGAAGTTAATAGAAAGTGGGATAGATAGTGCAACTGTTAGGTGGATTTGTAACTGGTTGACTAATCGCACCCAAAGGGTGATCATAAATGGCCTCTCTTCAGCTTGGAGAGATGTGACCAGTGGCGTGCCCCAGGGTTCTGTTCTGGGTCCAGTGCTGTTCAATATCTTTATTAATGACTTGGAGGAAGAAATAGAGAGTATGCTAATTAAATTTGCAGATGATACCAATTGGGAGGAGTTGCTAATTCCCTAGAGGATAGGATGAAAATCCAAAAGGACCTTGACAGATTAGAGTGCTGGGCCAAAGCTAACGGAATGGATTTCAACAGAGGGAAATGCAGGGTGCTACATCTAGGTAAAAAGAATGAATTGCATAGATATAGGATGGGGGATACTTGGCTGGAAAATAGTACCTGTGAAAGGGATCTGGGAGTCTTGGAGAACCACAAATTGAACATGAGTCTAGCAGTGTGATACGGAGGCCAGGAAAGGCAATGCGATTCTTGGTTGCATCAACAGAACCATAGTGTCTAGATCAAGTGAAATGATATTCTGCTCTGGTCAGACCCCACCTGGAGTACTGTGTCCAGTTCTGTGCACCTCAGTTTAAAAAGGATGTTGACAACCTCGAGCGGGTGCAGAGGAGGGTGACCAGGATGGTTGAGGGTCTGGAGGAAATGTCTTGTGAGGAACGGCTTAGGGGACTGGGAATGTTTAGCCTCTCTAAAAGAAGGCTGAGGGGGGATATGATAGCTATGTTTAAATATTTGAAAGGATGTCATATTGAAGAGGGAACAGGTTTGTTTTCCATGGCTTTAGAGACTAGGACTCAGGGCAATGGTTTCAAACTACAGGAAAAGAGATTCCATTTGAACTTTAGGAAGAACTTCATGACAGTTAGAGCTGTTCAGCAGTGGAATATGCTGCCACAAAGGGTGGTTGAGTCTCCTTCTTTGGAGGTTTTTAAGCAGAGGCTCAATGGCCATCTGTCAAAAATATTGTGATGGGCTTCCTGCATGGCAGGGGGTTGGACTACATGGCCCTTGAGGTCTCTTCCAACTCTATGATTCTATGATTCTATTCTATGGACTGGAGGAACATACCAAATGGCACATCTCTCCTTCTCAACAGATTGACTGTTACCTGATGCTTGATCCATCCCAAACACAAAACAGCCAATCTGGACAAGCTCTATAACAATTAGTTCATCTGGAAGGTCCTTCTGTAGCCACACCAGCTTATTCAGATGTCTGCTTTTTCTCCTTCCATAGAGGAATTTTATATTGACAGTTTTACATTTACTATCTCACTTTTAAGAAACTCCAAATGTTGAATGTGCTCCCTTTCCTTCAAAAATGTCTCACCATGGTGCCTTACCTAGTATTTCTGGAAGCTCTTTGAGATTTGTTTTTGTAAAGCCCTGAGTGTGCTTTATAATACTCACAGCTTTCCTTTCTCACCATGCAGAGGTCCCATTCTTTCCACCTCACTAACCAGATTTTTGCTGTTAGCAAGGACTATATTTATTATAACTGATTCCCCTTTTGTTTACCCAGAAGATCAAGTTGTCAGCAAGGCAACTGAGTAATTTGTTGCTCCTCCTTCCCTTTTTGTTTGGCAGAGCTGGGCTTCCAACAGCTATTAAAATACTTGAAATATCCCATTACTGCCAGATTTTTCTTCTTTGACTGTTTGGTAGTCTGATTTATGAGAGCATCACCTACACCTGAAAGCTGACTAGGAGGAGTGTGCCAATACCATCACCACCCCCACAACCCTGATGTTGCTGTTGCTTCTCCTCTGATTTACAGTAGTACCTTGTATAAAGGAATTAATTCCTTCCAAATGAAATAATGTTAAGCAAATTTTCCTTTATACAAATTTCCCTTAGGAATGCATTGAAAACAGAGTAATCCCTAATTGTGACCATTTTTATGCTGTACGGCTTCACCCCATAGGTGATTCTGTTAAGCAAATTTCCTTATCTCTGGAATTTTTATGTTGTACAGATTTTATGTTATACAAACCGTTTGTTATACAAGGGTCCACTGTAGAGTAACCCCCGGCCTATAACGGGGTTAGGGACCCACCCGACCTGCAATGACTGAAAATCCAAGATATGTGGATGCGGGTCGGGTGGGGCTTGGGGGCGGTGGGTGATCAGATCCCCCTGCCACCTCCCAACGACGCGGCCCTAAGACTTCTCAGACCAGCGCACGCCAGCAGTGTTGGGGGACCTGCCCTCCCGACACTGCCCACCCGCACCGCCCAGAGACTTCTTAGAGCAGCACACGCCAGCAGTGTTAGGGAATCTTTCCCTGAAGGGGGGAAGCGGCCTCCGGGGCTGCCTACATTGAAATGCATTGGCTCAATGCATTTTGGTGGAGGAAATTTCCCCTATTGGAATGCATTGGCTCAATGCATTTCAATGGATAATTTTCCCCCATTGGAATATATTGGCTCAATGCATTCCAATGGGGAAAAATTTCTCCATTGGAATGCATTGAGCAAATACATTTCAATGGAGATTGTGGGGCAGCGCTGGCCCCAAGCCAGCACCAAGCAGCTGACTAGTGCTGGCTGGGGGAGGAATGGCACCTGCAGCAAGGGCAGTGGTGCCTTTACACAGGCTTCTGGAAGGCTTTTTTAAAAGTCTTCCAGCAGCCCAGGAAGTGGCGGTGACGTGCTCCAACTGATTGGTGCTGAGGTGAGGAAATACCCCAGCACTAAGCAGCTGGAGCCCCAGCATGTACTCTGGTCCTGCGATATAGTGGGACTGAAGTACATGAACCGCGAAATGGCAGGGGATACTGTATATCCAAATGCTCTGCCATAATTCTGTACTCCACCCCATAGACTTAATAAGTTACACCCTTCCATCACTACATTCCAGTCATGAGTCTCATCCAACCATATCACCTTTGATTTCCTATATTAGGAGTTCAAGCTCATCTTGGTTTTTGACCCCCTATACTCTGTACATTGCCATAAAAACATATCCCCCAACTGCTTCCTCATCATTTTGCCCTTTCCATTCATAGGTTTCTGTCCCAAGGCTGGAGTTTTGTTTTGTTTTACTTTGGAGTGCAACTTTAAGAAATTGTAGGTGGTTTTAATCCTAAAACCCTAGGATTTCCCAACACTACACATGCCCCAGCAGGTACTTGGGAAAACGTGTCCCACATCTTGTGAATTATGAAACAGACTGTGCTATTTACAGCATGTCAACTTAGAATGAGCCTAAGACAGTCAACAAAGGAACATATATAAATAACTTTTTAAAAGCTTTATTAAGAAATGATTCACACATTGCCCCCTCCTTTTTTTCTTTTTCCTTTTGCAGAGAGCTTTACAGATGCAGCAGTCAGTCACACTAAGACAGTGATGTCAAACCTTTTAGAGACCGAGTGCCCAAACTGCAATTCAAAGCCCACTAATTTTTCGTAAAGTGCCAAAACAGCAGTTTAACCTGAATACAGGTGGCTGTGAAGGGACGATGTTGGGTGCCAACAGAAAGGGCTCCGAGTGCCACCTTTGGCACCCGTGCCATAGGTTCGCCAACACTGCACTAAGAGAATGAACATAGTGAATCAGATCTTTTTGAAGAATCAGTGGAAAAGCCAAGTCTGAAGCTCAAGCACTCCTTGGTCCACTACAAGACTTTCTGAGATCCACGCAACAAGATGTGGCACATTTTACCTCCAGCACCATTTTAATTTCAGAAGTTCCAGAAAAATCAACCTGCATTATACTCTTTTTGAAACACTATACAGTAATACCTCAGAAAATGTAATTAATTCATTCTGTGGGCCATTTCACTGAGTGAAAATTGCATTAACCAAAATGTGGTTTCCCATTGAAATGAATGGGAAACCAATTAATTCATTCTGGAGGTCCCAAAAAGCCATTTCCTCCCAGACCTCTTTATGAAGTGCACTTTAAAGGGATGCAGAGCTGGAACATACATATCCCTAAACACACACGCAATGCAATGCAAACATGGACAAAAGAAAGCATCAAGACAAACCCCAGCCTGTTCCCGCCAAAAGTGCAATGGAAATGAAATGCAAATATGGATCAAAGAAAGCCGCAAGGCAAACCCCAGCCTGTTCCCACCAAAAGTGCAATGGAAAAAATGGGAAAAAATGGACCAAAGAAAGCAGCAAGACAAACCCCAGGTCTTTCCTGCCGAAAGTGCAATGAAAAGCAGTGGAAAGATGGTCAAAAGAAAGCAAGGAAACCTCAGCTCCCTACCTTTCCAAGGTTGAAAGATCGAAAACCTGCTGTAAAATTTTTTTGGAATGACTCCAAAACATGATGAAAAAACTGCTCCAATTCCTCCCTCTCCTACACAAGTTATTGGGGGGGGGGGGCACAATGCATCCTGCACACACTTTAGCAAACTGTAATGGAAACTATATTATCTGAGGCAACCCATAGGAAAATTAAGTTAACCGAAATATCCCTATTCCTGGAAATTTTGTTATGTTATCTGCATTTTTTGTTAACAGAGGCATTCGTTATCCGAGGCATTACTGTAATGTGCACCACTATAAAACCAGCTAGATATCTAAGCAGTTTAGGTGTCTGGCTGTGGAGCTGAGAGTTGGACTTTCAAACCCCTCCTGTGCCTCTAGCTAGAAAAACCAGTTCATGTGAAGAACCACAGTCTCGATCCATTCCAGTCGGGGGTTCAGGCCGTGTCATGGAATGGAATCGGCATTGGTCACCCTGCACGATGATCTTTTGAGGGAGGCTGGCAAGGGGAAATTGTCCTTGCTGGTCCTCCTCGATCTCTCAGTTGCCTTCGATACCATTGACCATGGTATCCTCCTTTTATTTTATTTTTATTGCCACTGACGGGAAGGGCAAACGAGGCCGCTGGGAGGGCCTACGGCCACTACCACTGCCACCAATGGGAAGGGAGAGCAAGGGTGCCAGGAGGCCCCACCGCCACCACTGCTGCTGAGGACCCCAGCTGGGAAGGGAGAGCAAGGACACTGGGAGGCCCCACGGCTGCTACCGCCGCCACTACTACCAAGGACTCTGGCCAGGAAGGGCAAGCAAGACCGCCAGGAGGCCTGCCACTGTGGACAGGAAGGGCAAGTGAGGCCGCGGCATGTCGGGAGGCTGGCAGGGACCTAGCGAGTGACTTCTGATGGTGCCACGTGCTACCGGTCGCCCATGGTCAACAGGTTGTGGAGGCTTGATCTAGACAGTGTTGTTTAAAATGCCGTATTTATTTATTTATAGGAGTTGCATACCACCCCATTAGTGTACAGAACTATTCGGAGCAGTTGACATAAAACAGAAAAATAAATAAAATGCTTGAAAAATCAGCAGAACACTGATGGCACGAGACCTTGGAGTGGAGGAACGAGGAGGAAAATTGAAAAGAGACTTCCTTCACTTATACATGTAAATTAACAGATGCACACATTATATAAATCAGTGCCTTCTTTCATCCTTAATTTCATAAGCAGCCCTCCTTCTTGCTCAATTTATGTCACACTATTGTTACATGCTCAGGGGGCATATTTGTTGTTGTTTTCTTAAGAGGGCAATTCAACACAGTGCCCCCATTATCCTGGTTTATTAAGTATTTAGTAAGCTACATCATTCCTAACAGATCATGATGCACACTTGAGTGATACCATCTTAATCTTCCAAACCAGCTTTGATTTTTAAGTTTAATTAATTTGTTGGGTTTTTTACATAGCACGCCTACACACATATTTATGTCTACTGCACACAAATAGCAAACAATACAGCAAAACTGCCTGAACTTGGATTTCAAAGCACAGAAGAATGCAGATATTGCATAGACAAGAATAGAGAAACCTTTGGTCCCATCACCCTTGACCACTCACTGGCCATGCTGGCGAAGGACTGTGGGGAGCATGAAGAGTCACATTCCACACTCTTGACATAGATGGTTTCTATTTGGAAAAAAGAATTTGTATGCATAAAATTACCAAATTGGCACGAGCTAGACTTTTATTCATTGACACCAAATGCACATGGAACTTTCTCCTTCAAAAGGACCCAAAATGACTTCCATCAAATGAGAGCAACAAAGAAAATGTTGGGAATGTCAGTAGTAATTGTACAGAAACATGTCCTTATTATTATATTAAATTATTCTTGCCAATCAAAATCAGTCATCTTATATGAACAAGGCAGGGAAGGGTCCATTAGAGGCATGTGTTGCAAAGATTCAGCCATCTCAGCCACATCTTCCATAGGAGCTCTACAGAGCACATCCCCCCTCAGCTGTCACTTCATGCTTCTTTCTCTACCCCATTAATAAGCCTCTGTTATGGCTCCTTGTTACTTCAAGGATTTGCTGATTGATTCTGTGTAAGCCATTGAATAGGGCTTTTAATTCATTTGTTTAAAGCACCCTAGAAATCTACTGGTATGTAGAGATGGAACTGTGAAGCAGGATGGTGGATACGGTACAATCTTCAGACCTTTTGGCATGTATGAATTCTCAAGGGTAGGCAATTTCTTTATAATATCTCCATGTAGAATTCTTTGTAACTTTAAAAAATGTTCTGTCTATGAAGCCACCTGTATTTGTCAGGATTTTTATTCCCCACACTCCTGCCTTTATACATTTTTTTTAAAAACCCGGGACAGTTGCTATCAACAGATGACTTCCCAACCCACTTTGTTTTCTCAGCCACTTTGCATATTTTGTGGGGAAGTGGAATACAAATGAAAGTGGTGGTGATGCGTGTGGTAGTTTGTAGCCAATAGTAGCTCACTTTCTGCACAGTGCCTGCTTACATTGTGGGAGACATGAAAGGTTAAGTGCTTGGTCATTCTGCAAACCAACATCTCTGCAAGACAGACATAGAGGGGAAGATGAAAATGATGTGGGTCTCATACTTTGAAATATAACCTCTATTTCTGTGAGGTATAATGTTCTTTCATCCCATTTTTTGCGGGGGGGGGGAATAAGGTTGACAGTTCTGGTAAATTTTGGTGTCTGAAATTCTGAGACAGAGTCCCAAAAATTACACTGCCTTTCATCTTTTCATTTTCCTGGCAGTCAGGGATGCACTGGTATTTGTGCCCTTTTGTACAGGAAGCCGTCTGAAGAAAGTTCCCCCTTCCTCATTCTTTTTAAACATTTACCTGTTTCCTTATTTATTATTTGTTTTACATCCCACTTTTCTGCCAAGACAATGACTAAGCATGGTTTACAGTTAAACATAAAAAACACAGGTGAAAGACAAAATAAACAAAAACATTAAAGATAGAAAGCAGGAATTCAAGTAGAAGGACAGAGGAGCAACCCAATATTGAGCAGTCCCTCCTGCAGCATTTTCAATGAGGCAATTTTCTGGAGGTGATGAACTCAGTGGTGTCTGTGAAGATTCTCAGTCATAGCAACGGGGCTTCTTTTCTTGTGGGACTGAAACATTTTGCTACTCATCCAGGCAGCATCTTCAGGCTGAAGCTCCCGGATAAACTCAGTGGTATGACTCTGAAATGTGATGTAGTACAGTCAGTTAAGGACTATAATGTAAAGTCTATTTGAATAATACCAATCAAACTCTTGGAAAACCTATCAACATAACTGATTCAAGTCTATAATCCAACTATAGTTGTTGTTGAAAAATAAATGAAAAAAATTTGGCCAAATTTTTTTAAACATGGTAAATGTAATTTATTCTAAGCAAACAGCAAGAATAATCATCAATGGAGAAATGACGAGAAGCATTGAAATTACAAAAGGGACAAGACAAGGATGCCCACTTTCTCCGTTGTTTTTCATGTTGGCATTGCAGACACTAGAAAAGTAAGACAAGATCAAAGAATTGAAGGTACACACATTAGAGATGAAACTTATAAGTTACAAGCATATGTGGATAATTTAGTATTTAACCTAGAAAATCCATTCCAATCTACCCCAACTTTATTTGAACAAACTGAAGCATATAGTGAAATAGCTGGATTGATCCTAAACACACAAAAAACTAAATTTATAGTTAAAAATCTAACTCAAAAATAAAAAGATCAACTTACTATGAATACAAATATTCAAATAACCAAGAAAATAAAATATTTGGGAATAATCATTACAGTGAGATGCTCTACACTTAAAGAAGACAGTTATAGCAAATTGCTTGTACAGATTAAGCAAGACTTGGAAAGATGGTCTAAACTACAACTGTCCTTTTTAGGAAAAATTACTATAATTAAAATGAACATTTTGCCTAAAATACTCTTCCTCTTTCAAAATTGACTAAATTAGAGCCTAATTTTTTTGAAGAGCTAAATAATGCTGTCTCAAAATTTATATAGCAAAAAAGAAACCAAGAATTAAGCGTACATTTACAAGATGCGAAAACAAGAGGAGGATTTGGCCTCCCAAATTGGACTCTATATTATCACGCAAGTGCTTTAAAATGGATAAAAGAATGGATACATCTAAGAAATAAAAGATTGTTGTATTTAGAATGTCATGATCACTTTCTTACTACAATGGGAGACGCAAGATGAAGAGGTGAAGGACACTATGCTAAAATGGGCCAAGAATTTTGGCCACAATATTGAACTTCAAAAATGGCAACAATTATGGAAAAGTAATTTTAAGGTAACATTGGCTACTTCATATAAAGAAAACCTTTTAAAATGTTTTATAGATGGCATATAACACCAGTAAAACTGGCTAAATTGCTCCCTAATGTATCAAATAAGTGTTGGAAATGCTGAGTTATGAAGCTCCGAAGGAGGTGCCCCTAGGAAAAAATCTTTCTATTGGAATCGGAAGGTGATCAAGTGAGTGATAGCAGTGCTGCCACTTGGCTTCTGATTGATTCAAATTAGAAAGATTTTTTTCCTAGGGGCACCCCTTTGATGTTTAATAACTCAGTCCTCTGAGTCCCAAACCTTTCCCAAAAAAATGGGGGGGGGGTTTACCTAGAATCCCTTGAAGAAGCTACCCCTGTCATACTCATACCAAAACATAGAGGCTGCAATCCCGTATTTTTGAGTAGTAAAAAAACGGATCTCAGCCTCCATGTTTCGGCATGGAAATAGCAGGCTTAGCTTCCTCACTATACTTCCTTACTATACTTTGAATAGTATATTTGTAAGGAGACACATACCTATGAACACTTGAGTCCAAATATGATTGGAATTGCTGGGCCCAACTGTCCTATTCACTTAGCCATCAATTCATGCAATCCAAGTTCCCCAGCTGCTAGGCACCATGTCCAAAAGGCTATATTTTCAGAAACAACTCACCTGGATTAATCCCAACTGCCTCTACTTTGGGATCTGTAGGAAAATCTACCTGATGGGATTGGATGGAAAATGGGATTGGATTGAATGGCCAAGCACCTTTGGAGTTGCTGAACAAATTCTGTCTGCCTGGCATGAAGCTGAAAAACAGAGCAGTTATGAGAAAAGCTGCATAAAGCTCTTTGGGCATGCACATTTAATTAAGACATAATGAAAGGCTGTTAATTAAGTAGGCAAAGAGATTTAGAAATTTTGATTTAGGATTATGAGACACATACAAAGTAAACACTTCTTTCCCTGTTGTACGTGTATGAGTGTTCCCCTCTAGGAGATTTTTTTAAAAACAATGACAGCCTTCTATTTACTTACCTAGGTATACCAGTAACTATAGAGATATAGTACTGTCATCTGATCCACTCTTGTTTCTAATATGGTCAGTGTTTCCTTCTTCTTCTATTCCGTTCCCATAGCCACATTTGAAGACACAGCTTAAACAAATCTGGTAACTTGCTGCCATTTCCTGATGTTGTGCATAGTTTTCAGAATTAGGGGCCAAAATGTTAATAACCTGCTCTGGTGTAGGCCCGTAGAATCAAGAAGGATTTAGCAAGCTTCTTTGATTCGAAGGAGCCTGCTCTACCTGTGATTGGCTTTAGCATAGTATTGCTACGCAAGTCAAAGAGAAGTAATAAGACAAAGTAATTGGGGGAGAGTATATCCAGCTGAAGCAAAAATAAAAATAGATAAAACAAAACATTGTGGCACCTTAAAGGCTAACTGCTGCATTTTAAGGTAACATTGAATGGATCCAAGAATTGCTTAAGTGTCCATAATAACTCTTAAGAACTACAGGCTAAAATCACATTGGTTAGCAAGCATAGTAAGTTGCACTAAAGTAGGCCCATTGAATCAGTGGGGGTTTTGTGAGTCAAGTCCTCTTTCAGTTTCATTGATTCAAATATGTCTGCTCTGGTTTTGACTTCCCATGCTAAAGTAAGAGACATATAGAGTTTGAAGTTTTGTTTGAATCAATAGAATTTATAGAAAAGTAGCTTTACAAAATCCCTGCTGAGTCAATAGGCCTACTCTAGTGCAACTTAATAGGCTTAGCAACAGAATTTCAACCATAGTACATAGAGGGAACATAAATGTATGATCACCTTTCCTGTGCCCTTTATTTTAATATGTGGTTCAGTTGGGTACAATTTCAGAGGATAATAATCAACAAAGAGCCATGACTGTCACACAGAAATTACTGGAATGCTGCTGGTGGTGAGAGGTTTTGTCTACTAATATAATTTCTTTACAAGCCAATAGACCTCATGTCCCCAGCAGGTTAGTTGATTCTAAACTGGCATTTATGGAATCACTACCAGAAAATAAATACATGATATTTTATGCCTCTTTGCTGACCTCTCACATTCAAATCTTTGGAAGACTTTGCAAAAATGCCAACGTTTTCTGCTAGCTCCGAAACGCAATCAAAGCATCAGAGATTAAAATAAAATTAGTTCACATAAACATCAGAGCTAGAAGTACTCTATCACAATCTTCCTGCACAGACATGGCAAATACGTTTTATGTTCTAGCTATGTGACAAAGTTTCCCCTTTTTATACTCTAATCCTATGAAGAGAAGTGTAAACACAGCAGATTGTAGGGTTAATGCTGAGGCACTGAGGAAACATAAGTACTACTGTTACGTAAACACCAATCAAAACTGTACAGCAAGAGTGGGCAATCTCAGGGCCATTTTCAGATTTGCCCGCAGCTCCGCTGCCACACTTTCCAAAAGACAGGACTATTTTCCCGACTTAATTTTTTTATTCTCTCTCAAAATTTATTTTAATGCAGTATCTATGTGCTGTAATGTGCTGTTACTACAATGGGTTTTGGTTAGCTGCAAATTCAATTTAATTGTTTATATTAATTTTTTATTATGTCTCTTGGCTTAAACATGCAGTTATACTCCCCTAACCTCACACAGCCAAATCTTCTGAAGTCTTTGCAAAAATGGCAACTTTTAATTGAAAAAGCACATTTAATTCTTTACTGGCCATTTTTTTTAAAAAAACAAAAAATTGGGCGACAGAGGACTCCAAGGTGCTAGCAACCCTTCAAAATATGGCAGAATTTCCCTTAACACTGCCTAGAAGGCACAAAGGGATTTAATAATAACCAATTCTTATATGGTGGCCCTTTCCAGGGAATTCCGGGTCAAAAATACAAAGAAATGAGGGCTCAAGGTCACATAAGCTGTCTTTTCTCACAAGAGGAACAGTGAGGAATCAAACTCTGGCAGTGCAACCAGATACCTAAATGGAGGGGCATCATCATCATCATCATCATCATCATCATCATCATCATCATCATCA
>JAHTLZ010003399.1:11849947-11910780 GCA_023846285.1 Phrynocephalus versicolor | reverse complement strand
CATCATCATCATCATCATCATCATCATCATCATCATCATCATCATCATCATCATCATCCTGGAGGAATGGGTAGGCAGAAATGGCACTGATGGACTGAAGAGAACATTTATGATGGAAGGTGAGAATGCCCTGTCCCAAATATTACCTAAGAATGGAGCTACATTTTACCACAACCACCCCATGTTTACAAACCATTCCTGAGATAAAATGGGGGGAATATTTGTAGCAGAGAGAATCAGCAATCATGGGGAGATACTTCCTGCTTTTCTTTCCTCTTCGGTAATGATTATTTCCACTCTTGAAGTCTTGGTGGGGGCAGGCACTATTTGATGCTCCACCTCTGGTAGCAAAATTATTTAGGCTAATACTGGACCTTTCAAATATTCAGATACAGCACCCTCCTAGCCATTGTTTTCTTCAGCCCCTGCTGCATTCTTGAATTGTTTTAGACTTTAGCCCTCTTCTGTTAATTTTTTTCTGCACATGATAAGAGAAATGGACTAACTATATACCATTTTCTACTGTGGATAGAAGCACTGCCTAGATGCCCTAAGCACACGCAATCTTGCCTGATTTCGGAAGCTAAGCAGGGTCGGCCCTGGTTAGTACTTGGATAGGAGACCACCAGGGAATACCAGGTGCTGGTAGGCGCCTGGAGTAGGAAATGGCAAACCACTCCAGTATTCCTGCCAAGAAAACTCCATGGATGTGGGGTCACAAAGAGTCGGTCACGACTGTAATGACACAACATACACACACTGTGGATAGAAGAAGTTGTCACCATTCAGACTGTCACATTTGTGTGGGGAAAGTGAGAACAGAGTTGGAAAGGCTAGCGTGCTTCTTCTATCACATGTGGAATACACACCCCTTAGCAAGGACTGAAAAGAGATCATATAAAATATTGCATACTGGTATATTAGCTACATACCGAGTAATATCTGGGGATAGAAAGGAACAGCAAAATGTTCAAAGATCAATGAATGGATAAATGATCTGGGAGAAGAGATGACAAATAAGTTGTTGATCAGGTTCCAAGGACAGCAACCAAGACATTTTTGTGGCTCTCTCAATAATTAGTGTAAAAGCTACAATACTCAGTGGCTGAGATTTGAAAGATAAATATACAGCTCAGCTTAGCATGGAGGAAACTAAGAGTTAAGCACACAGTGCGTGCCAGCCTTGGTTTCTTCATGGTATCCAGCCAATTGAATTATTCAGCCCAAAGCATGCATGCATAGACAATTTATTTCTGCTTATGCAATGAGAAAGTCATGAGCTGGTGGAAAATCTAGCGCCTCCAGAAGATCTGGTCCAAATTCATACACAAAACCAGATGACACAAACACAGCCTGCCAATATCTTCCACTGACAACTACAGAAAGTAAGAGACAAGTACACATCTTTCCAGCCAACACCTGTTGGCCAACCTGTGATTAGTCCTTTGCAAGAGACAGAAACTGTTACTCAGGGCACAAGAGTGTGGCATCTGCCATGCTGCTGGCACTGCAGCCCTCTGTTTAGCAATGCCACCTGAACTAACAATTATAATTGATGCTGAAGCGAGAAAACACAACCATTTACTGTATTTAGTCACTGATGGAATGCCAGTGTCAGTCCTAACAGGAAGTTGTAGATGTCCTACTTAATACCTCTCTGCAGTGAGGGTGATGCCATTTATCTAGGTAAATCTTGATTTACTGGGTAGTTATTATTTTCCTGGTCTGGTGGTGGCATTATGGGAAGCAACCAGTATCTGTTTTGCTTCGTTTTTTTAACCCACAAGCCTCAGCGACAGGTCAGGAAGTAATTTGCTTTCTAGAAAACAAAATAAAATCTGTTGATGCCCTCGGTCTCCCCTACCAGGACTGGCTGTGACCAAGCAAATCTAATCAATTCCAACTAAGAAAGTGTTTTGAGTTCATAAGAACCCTCCTAAGGAACTTGGCAGCCCTTATGAAACAGAGAACTTCTGAATCTCAGCACTCCTGAACATTTCACAATTTTGCCTGGGGAGAACATTAAGACTCTGACAGAGCATAATGGATGTCTTTTCTTCTCCAGTACCTCACAGGTGGAAAAGAGAAGGATCAGTTTGTGCTACCTGGAAGGGTGTAACGTGCAGTAGTTACTTGGAAGCCAGGGTGGGCAATAGGGGCAGACCCAGGAGTTTTCCCCTAAATTGAACAACAAAAAATATCAAAATTGGAAGTGACTCAGCATTCACTTATCCTTTTATTCTGGGGGACTGGCCTTAGAGCTTCAGCCTGTGGTTTTGGGTGGCTTCTAGGAGAAGGAGCCTTCCTTTTTTGTGGAGAGAAAAAAATAATGTGGGACATTGAAAGGAGCTCCATGAGGGAATGGTCACATCAAAAGTGGTTTGAGAGAGCACCTGTAGCCCATGGACTGGTCTCTAAAGCAGCTTTAAAGAATTTTCTTGAATGGCATTCTGTGTGCCTGCACATCTAGTCATGCTAGCCGCATGATGACAGAAATATGTCTGTAGAAAAACATCAGCTCTTTTCTTTGTAAATGGAAATGAGTGCCAGGCCCTAGAATCAGAAAGAAATAAACATAATTGTCAGGGTGAACCCTTACTATTTTTTAACACTGAGCAAAAGGACTGCACCTATTCTTCTGAAGATGGAAATTTATTTTAAAAATGAGTCAGCATAGCTGTTTAAAATATAGTTGCCTTTTATAAATAAATATAGTTGCCTTTTATATTGACAAACCTAGTGTGGTGTAGTGGATACAGTGATTAACTAAAGCACAGATCTGGATTTGCATCCCTGCTCAACCACAGACACTCATGGGGTAGATGCCACTCATAAAACAGTTCTTTAAATATCTCACTTACCTTGGAATCCTGTTATGGTTGCTAAGTCAGTTGTGACTTGATGACAAATAATACATATGGCTGCATAACTTAACCAGTTGAACGAGGAAAACGTTTATAACCATTTGTTGATTTCCAGCGACTGTCAGTAGAAGAACCAGAAATTCAGATCAAAGTCAAATATAGGCAACCCA
This sequence comes from Phrynocephalus versicolor, assembly GCA_023846285.1. Taxonomy (NCBI): domain Eukaryota; kingdom Metazoa; phylum Chordata; class Lepidosauria; order Squamata; family Agamidae; genus Phrynocephalus; species Phrynocephalus versicolor. The sequence goes on along the minus strand of JAHTLZ010003399.1, from coordinate 11,907,746 downwards.
TGAACCACTCCAAACCAGATTAGACTCTTTTCCAAACTGTGATCTGAACAGAAACATGTTGTCACCTAACATCAACTTCTGTGAGTATCTCATGCTAAGATCTTGTGAGCACCTTAAATTCATAGAATCATAGAATCATAGAATTATAGAGTTGGAAGAGACCTCATGGGCCATCGAGTCCAACCCCCTGCCAAGCAGGAACCCCTTCACAATATTTCCGACAGATGGCCATCCAGCCTCTGCTTAAATACCGTCAAAGAAGGAGACTCTACCACCCTCCGTGGCAGCATATTCCACTGCCGAATAGCTCTAACTGTCATGAAGTTCTTCCGAATGTTCAAATGGAATCTCTTTTCCTGTAGTTTGAAACCATTGCCCCGAGTCCTAGTCTCTGAAGCCATGGAGAACAAACCTGTTCCCTCTTCAATATGACATCCTTTCAAATATTTAAACATAGCTATCATATCCCCTCTCAGTCTTCTTTTTGATAGGCTAAACATTCCCAGTTCCCTAAGCCGTTCTTCATAAGACATCTCTTCCAGGCCTTCAACCATCCTAGTCACTCTCCTCTGCACCCGCTCGAGGTTGTCAACATCCTTTTTAAACTGAGGCGCACAGAACTGGACACAGTACTCCAGGTGGGGTCTGACCAGAGCAGAATAGAGTGGCACTATCACCTCCCTTGATCTAGACACTATGGTTCTGTTGATGCAACCAAGAATCGCATTGGCTTTCTTGGCCACCGCATCACACTGCTGGCTCATGTTCAATTTGTGGTCCACCAAGACCCCCAAATCCCTTTCACAGGTACTATTCTCTAGCCAAGTGTCCCCCATCTTATATCTGTGCAATTCATTCTTTCTACCTAGATGTAGCACCCTACATTTCCCTCTGTTGAAATCCATTCCATTAGCTTTGGCCCAGACTTCTAATCTGTCAAGGTCCTTTTGGATTTTCATCCGATCCTCTAGGGAATTAGCAACCCCTCCCAATTTGGTATCATCTGCAAATTTAATTAGCATACTCTCTATTCCTTCCTCCAAGTCATTAATAAAGATATTGAAGAGCACTGGACCAAGAACAGAACCTTGGGGCACCCCACTGGTCACGTCTCTCCAAGATGATGAGAGACCATTTATGATCACCCTTTGCGTGCGATCAGTCAACCAATTACAAATCCACCTCACTGTAGCACTATCTATCCCACTTCCTACTAACTTCTTAGCAAGAATACCATGGGGAACCTTATCGAAGGCCTTGCTAAAGTCCAGATAAGCAATATCCACGGCATTCCCCTCGTCTACCATGCCTGTAATTCTATCAAAGAAAGAGATTAAATTAGTCTGGCATGACTTGTTTTTAAGAAACCCGTGTTGACTTTTTGTAATGACAGCATTGTTTGTTAGATAATTGCAGACTGATTTCTTAATAATCTGTTCTAGGATCTTTCCGGGAATTGAAGTCAAGCTGACTGGGCGGTAATTATTTGGGTCTTCTTTTTCCCCCTTTTTGAAGATGGGGACAACATTAGCCCTCCTCCAGTCGATGGGGACTTCCCCTGTTCTCCAGGACTTCTCAAAGATTATTGCCAATGGCTCTGAAATTACTTCTGCCAGTTCTTTTAATATCCTTGGGTGTAACTCATCTGGTCCAGGAGACTTAAATTCATTTAATGTTTCCAGATGTTCCTGTACTATCTCCCTACCTATTCTATGTTGCAATTCCCGTCCTGCCTCATCTACTCTTTGTCCCAGCGGATCTCCTTCTTCCTTTTGGGAGAAGACAGAGGCAAAAAAAGTGTTGAGTAGTTCTGCCTTTTCCTTGTCTCCCGTTAGTAACTGATTATCATTGCCACGCAGAGAGCCTATCGCTTCCTTATTTTTCCTTTTGCTGCGGACATAACTAAAGAAACCCTTTTTATTATCTTTGATGTCTCTGGCTAGTTTAAGTTCGTTTTGCGCTTTAGCTTTTTTTACCATCCCCCTGCATATATTAGCTGTTTGTTTATATTCCTCTTTGGTGCATTTCCCATTTTTCCATTCCTTGTACTTGTTTTTCTTTATAGTCAGCTGAGTTGAAAGTTCTTTAGTAAACCATTGTGGTTTCTTTAGACCTCTCCTATTTTTTTTCTTGTTGGAACAGTTTTAAATTGTGCCTTTAATATATCGGTTTTAAGGAACTCCCATCCATCTTGGACTCCCTTCTTTTTTAGTGTTTCAGTCCATGGAATCACAGCCAATAATTCCCTAAGTTTACCACTCATTTAACATGGCAAGTAGATTTCAAAAAGCAGTTCTCTCCCTTCACCACCTCACTTTGCACCCATCTTGGTCCATGTGCCATGATATTTCCCTCACTGCTGCATTTTCCAAGCCTCTAGATTTGATCATAAGTCACTGTAAAAAGGTGTTTCCAAGTTCCAGTGGTTATACTTTATTTCATAATTGTAAAAGTTCTGCAAAAGGTGTTCTGCTTATATACCACCCCATACCACTTCAAGTAGTCTCTGGGGAGTTTACAGTTTAATTACAGTATGTGGGCTACACATTACCCCCTCCCCAAAAAAGCAGGCTGGGTACTCATTTTACCGACCTCAGAAGGATAGAAGGCTGAGTCAACCATGAGCTGGCTACCTGGGATTGAACCTTAGGTCGTGAACACAGTTTTACTGGCAGTACAGGTATTTAACCACTGTGCCACAGGGCTATTTTCTCTTGACGATACTTGGATCCATCCCTTCTAGATCTAGACTGCATGCATTCACATAAGGAATACTTTGCCCATTTTCATTCCACCAAATAGCACTCCACCCTGACAAACAAAACAAAAACAAAAAATAGTGGCTGCCATTCAAAATTACACAACCGGCTTGCAAGAGAGTTGTGTGTCACAGTGTCCATCCACGTTCTGATTTTTATCTTCACTTACATCTCAGATGTTTCTTTCTTCATTTTTGACTAAGAAGCAGTAGTAATCAAGGAGGCAAGGGTTGGAGAACAGCTTTGTATGTTGGCTGTTCCTCAGTGAAGATATTTCATCACTGACAACTAAAATATTACTCAGTTCGGTTTAAAGAAAAACGAACCTTTGTACCAGAGTTCCTTTGGGAAAATCGGTATGGTATATAAACTTAAAAATAAATAAATAAATAAATCATCTAGTCTAATGATTCTGAACTTTGGCCATCGAGATGGCTTGGGCCTTCAGCTTTCAGCACCCTAGCCACTGGCCAATGGCCACATTGGCTTAGCTTCTCGCTTTTAGTCCAAGACATCTAGAAGATGAAAGATTGAGCATCATGGATCTAGTCCAGCTCCCCACCTGCAACAGCAGGTAGGCAGTTATTTCTGAAAAATTAACAAATTGGAAACAAAGAAGGAGCATTCCATTTTGTTTGGGGCTTGTGTAGGAGTTTGTAATAAGCAAAATAGTACTGGCCCAACTTTTTCACTTCTACTCTAAATATAGTCCCTGGCATTTTTTAAAAATCACAACCAGTTATCAAATTTATATACTGCAGTCTCTTATGGTAACAGGCTCTCTTAAGGCTGCCTTAAGTGAGCCTGCTTTCAGTAAACCTCATGGCACAGTGGTTAAATGCCTGTACTGCAGGTAAAACTGTGCTCACAACCTGGGGTTCAATCCCAGGTAGCCGGCTTATGGTTGACTCAGCCTTCTATCCTTCCGAGGTCGGTAAAATGAGTACCCAGCTTGCTGGCTGTGGGGGCAATGTGTAGCCTGCATACTGTAATTAAAAAACTTTAAAACCACCCTGAGACTACTTGAAGTGGTATGGGGTGGTATATAAGCAGAACACTTTTTGCTTTGTTACAGTCCATTAAAGACCAACAAAATGAAGGTTAGACTCTTAGAATTCAGATCAACTTCCCAGCTTCTTCTCCAAGGTAATGATTCTAAGCTAAGCAGTGTACCCCCACATCTCCCTGTACATACAAAACATGTGAAAAGGACTTCTATGTGTGTTCAGCTGTAGTCACTGAGACCTTCCATGCACTCAGAATGAATAGTTCGGATTCCCAAAAGATAAAAGGCCTACATGTCTAGAATTGTTGTGCTGATGTTCCACTGAATGCATAAGACCATGGACCTGACGGGTGCAGTCTTGCTTCCCCCTCCGCATATTCAAATTCACACATGGAGGTAAGAAATAGCCACATAACCTTTCTGTGCACCATCATACTATTAAAGCTAAGTGTCCCCTAACAAGTACTCTCATTTACCTGAAAGAACAAAAGAAAATGTATTTTCGTTCTATGCCCCAGAATATATCTTGGTTCAGAAACATATAATTCTTAATGTGAAAATAGGAGCACCAAGCAAGTCAGTTTATTTTAAAACAACTTTTTATTTAAATATTAAATAAAACACAACTAATCATTTTGGTGTACATCTCTCATTTTAACATAAGAAACAAAATGATCTTCAGTCATGATAAAAAATAAAAACTATACATCTTAATTAAACCAGTCACATAGTGTCTTTAAATAATCTATTGCATTGCAGTCTGCAAAACAGTACTGTCAAGAATACTACGGGGGGGGGGGGAGAGAAAAAAACACAAACCCTGAAATGCTGAAAATGACCTTTTCCTACTTTAGAATAGTTTCAAAGCATTTTCTATAACAAAGGAAAGGGAACTTGAGAAGTAAAGTGCTTGTCATTGCTTAGAACAAAAATGTTGGTTTTTGTTGCTTCTTGCTCTATGGCAAAAAAAAAGAAAAGAAAAAACAGAAAAAAACAGAAAACAAAGGGGGAAATCCTTAAAATAGCATGTGCTACTCTTTTATGAAAATGAAGGCAACATTGCTGCTGGTATGTGTTAATTGCTCCAACGAACCACATACCAAGTCACATGGTGAGTTAGCACGACTGGTATTTTCCTCTCTCTACTGAAAAGGCACCAGTCAGAGAGAGAAAGGTTGGATGGAGTGATTTCTCTTCCCCTTGAAGGTCTCGGGGACACCCAGCAGCAGTGGCAAGCAGAAGACACCTCAAATACAGATACTGCACACGGACAAAGAGGCTGGAGAGTCACAGACAGACATAGAACATTAACCCCCTCCCCACCCTCCCGTTAAGTCTTTGGCTTGTTGGTTTTTAAAAAAAGTTTCTTTTAACACAGATAACACTGCAGGTCACGCAAAGCAGTAGTAACTTGAAGGCACCCGTGTTAGACTGAAAGAGATGGGTCCTTGAAGTATTAGACAGAATGAAGTGGAAAACATCAGAACGGTAATTTTTGGCCAAGCTGGCTCACTATGTGCTTGTTCACCTGCTCCTGGCATCTTGTCTCCCTCTTCCCTGTAGGCTAACTACGAGGCCAGACGAGAACCCATGATGGAACCCTCTTTCCTCACAACTGCTCAAGCCTGGTTTCCATGGATACCAAAAAGAAGCCATCTTCTGCTTAGAGGGCACAAGCACCAAGAAACAAAGGGTGGAGGGGTGGGGAGAGCTTATTTTTAAACCTAATTAGTAGTGTCTTTTCTTTCAGCCCCTATATGCGCGTGCACAACACCAAACACAGAGTATTCAAACCACACACCAAAATGCTTAAAAACCTATTGTCTATTAGGATGCAAAACAACAAAGCCCACAAGTTGTGCTATTTGTTTCACCTCAAATAGTTTGTTCAAAAAAAAAAAGACTATTTTCTGAATAAAATCACTTTGTGCTATTCTACTCCTTTCCACTGCCAGTGTGATTTTAATAACTTTGAATATTGCACATTTCCCAATGTGTCAGTTCAGTTTGGACCCTGATAGCGAAATGCAGAAAACCTCAGCAGCAGATGTGCACAGCACAGAGAAATACCACACTCTGTAGGCAACCTCAAAGCTGCTAGCGATTATAAGGGGTAGGGAAGAGAACAGAAGGGAGGTAAAAACAGAAATGTCTAAAAAAGTAAAAAAAAAATCCAACACCAGTGTCTCTCACAATTCTACTCCCATCATGTTTGCAGTATTATGAGGAACCCCATCCTGATACGTGAAATATTCTATTTGTCTTTCACCAGGGGAGGGGAAGGGCAAACAGAAAAGCAACTGCTAGCCTGGGAGCAAAATCTCCAGGAGGTAAATTAATTGCTTCTAATGATTTACAAACTATTCTTAGCTGCTACAGCTAAGATAATAAGCAAGAAGTTCACAGTTTCCTGTTAAGGTATAAATGCTTGATTAGAGCCAAAATTAGGAGAGGTATTGTTCCTGTAATATGTATGGCGAAGTCTAATAGCAAAACTCCATTTGTTTCTTACCAATGTATCATATGAGCTTCTTTGTGTGTTTGTGTATGGTGGGGGTATTTTTTTTTTACAAAGAGGTAATTGTGATTTTCACAAATCCAAATACAATTGTGAATAGGGTGGCTCTGGTCCCTTCTTAGAAAAAGCCTTTTTGCTGCATGTCACAACTGCTGATGGCCATTAAAGTCTTGCATAACAGCAGAGTTGTATGGGCCCAGTGTTAATACAGTACCAAAATAATGTTCTCCCTGACCACTCCCTCCCTCCCTCTATCAGTATTGTCTCCAAAAAAGTTTTTTTTTTCCTTTCAGTTTCTGCTTATATTTGTTCAGTGCAAGAATAGTTGAAGCCAAAAGGTGTAAATATTGCTTGGGTTTTTTCAGTTCTATAAAGTTAGGAGCTTCATTAAGCCAAATGGCCTCTTCACATGATACAAACATGTTATTGCTTCTGAGAATTATCCATTGTTGCAAAATGAAGTAAAATAAAGCCACCACCCATCTGCAGATCTCAGTGACAGCAGCGTTTTTGCTCAAAAGAAATGCATGAATAATGAGAAAAGGGGAAAGTTCTTATTTGACAAGAACAAATTTCCCCATCTGGGTGGAAGTAAGGTCCTCCATTTCACAGTCCCCATGTGGCAACAAAGTGACTGCCTCGTAGCTCTGAGACGGCATCACAAAGCCATTCTGCTGAGAAAACATGGAGGCAATTGGAGACACATTGCTGCTGATGTGCAGACGGGTGTCTAGAAGGTGAGCAGCTGAATTGACTGGAGATACACCAGCCCCAAAAAGATGAGGCTGAAGGAACTGGGTGTTATGGAAAGCCATCTCTAACGAGTTCTCACTCTGCAGTTCAGACAGGAGTGGGGAATTGGCTGCTTTACTGCTGTTAGTGTCAGACAAGGGGATGGTGTGCGGCTGAGACACCTGAGAAGACTGGTGACAGGCTGGCTGGTGATGTTGTAACTGGAGCATTCTGAAGAAAAGAAAGAACAGAATGAAGGCATTGTCAATTTTTAATAAGTTTCCTAATGGTTGTTCTCAGATAGCATACCCCCTCCCTCAGGTCTAGGTATAAGAATCACTCTTGTCTTTGCAGGTCAGAGCAGCAAGTGTGACCGAACTCACAGAGTCCTGCATGACTAAGCCATAAAGACAGTGTCTCCTTTGACTGCAATTTTTGTGAAAATGTAACAGATTCTACGCCTGCACAGACACTCAGTATGGGAAGGACAGGAACCATACTGTTTTATCCCATTCTTTGCTTTACACTTGCTTCACCCTATTCACAATTCAGCGGTTCAACTTAATTGCTTCACCTAGGACTAAGATATGCAGAAGCAAAGATGGATGTGGCATGCCCTCACAAGGTGTCCACCACAAATTTCATGTGTGCAAACTGGCATGGCTTGCGGTGATGCACAGCTACTCTCTAAAATGACAGTGTTAAACATAATAGTAAGGACTGTGCATGTCTTCTGTCATTCACCTCTGCTGTTGGAGCACCTCTTCAAGCAAATTCCTGCTCTCTCTGCTGCTTCCGCCTGTGCTGCTGCAGCCACTGCTACTGTTTCCTCCGCTGCTGTACATGCAGGCATTTTGCTGAGAATGCGGGAAAGGACCCATGCTGTTTCGTGCAATCCTAGCCGTGGAGGACTGGCACACCTGGCGAGCAAACCCTTTGATTTTATTCAGTCCCAGAAAACCTTTGGCTCTTGCATTCTTCCGGAGCTGCTGTCTAAATGCCTTCAAACCTGTTGTTCAAAGAAGGGTAAAAGTTATACATCTCCTTAAAGTACCTGTTAATCTTTTTCTTGGAAACCTCTTCTCTACAGCTTCAGAAATCTGCTCAGGGCCGATTCAACTCCCAGGCGTCAAATTGTAGGTGCCATGAAAATACAGCCAAGGCTTCTTTATTCTTACTACATTATTTTCACTTCAGGTAAGAGAGTAAGAGATGCTTGTGGGTCTCCCTGCCTTGTGTGCAAAGGTTTAGGTACTACTTTGACCTTTTGAGGTGGGGTGCCAGTTACTGTTCTGCTTCAGGCAGCAGAATGTCTTGGGCAAACAATCATGGAAATGCTACACCACCTCTGCCCACAGCATCAGCAGATCTGTGTAAAAGTTTTACAACACTTTTTCTCTCATTGCCTTCACACACACACACACACACACACACACAGACATACTGAGTATATCTATACACACACAAAAACATAGTATGTGTGTATGTTTCAAGGCATGTACACAACAGAGATCTCACAAACTGCTGCTTGGGGTGGGGGGCGGTTTAACAGATCATTCTGCCAGTGCATTTATATATGCAGTAATGCTGTCCAAAATATACTGTCTGCACTAACTCTATGACAAAAGCAAGTGTCTGGGATACCAGTCCCAGAATTACATAATTAATGCTTTAGGTGTCTATCTCTCCATAAATGAATGGCACTGCTACATAAGAAGAGAAGACTGACCCTGTGTTAATGAGGTATCAGATGCTCTCCTTCCTTCTTGAAAGCTGACCGGCAACAGAGAAGCACCACCCATGCAGCCCTGAGCCTGCAATACTGGTGTGCCTGAATGGGAAGTCAGGAACGATGATGTAGCTGGATGACCATGCATCATCTGATCTTCCAAACAGTTGTTCAATGTCATAGAGCCATCATTTGCTGACGAAGTGAGACAGCTGTCAGAACTGGTTCCTTCTGTGTTGCTTGTGGAAGAGGAAATGACTATACCTACAAAAAAAAACAGATGGGGGAGAAGAGAACATTTATGAAACCAATGCAGGAAGTAAACAAACAAAAGAAAAAGGACATGAAGCTAGGCTCCCTGCCTAAAGAAAATCTGCAACTAACAAAAGCTTGCAACATTACATTTAGGAGCAAACAACAGGGAACTCACAGCATTCACTGCGAGCCCATCTTAAAACCTCTAAGAACAGAGATAATTAAAAAGCAGTATTATGAGACATTAATATTATTGCCCAAGCAAGCAATAGACAAAATAGGGAATCTTACTTTAACAAGTTCAACAACCAGAATTGTGAAGGCTTTAGAGTTTACATGGCTTATTCTGGTTACAGAGACAAGGCAAAAAACAACAACTGATGACTGACACCTTTGGGTAATCAAACTAATTGTGAAATGGTGAAAAACTTGCTCATTTTCGGAATCCTCCTGGTTGTCAAGCTAGTATTATTTACATTTATGTGGTGCTAAGTGGAACCTGGTGTCAGCAACAAAGCATCCTGATCTCAAATAATGTGATGGTTTGGAGAAAGAAGAGAAATCAAAACAATATGAAACAAATCTGTAAAATTCTAACTACAAGAATCAATACTTTGTTTTACACGACGGCATAAAGCACTCTATACTTAAAATACCAGAGTTTAAATAACAGAGAATCCAAAGGAAAAAAGACAAAAGATTTCAAGATGAAACAGATGAGATCAAAACTATAGTTTTGTTTCTCAAAGGAACTGTCCAATGGTGTCCATATCATAATCTTCCCCAGATACTGCAATGGGCACGCATGCACACACATGTGCAGCAGTAGAGTGGGAATCATGTTTTGATAAAATATTAAAGATTAAGTAGTTGAACGCAGTTTTTCCATAACAGGTATAACTGTTTGGCTCCTCAACATCAACTTAACGTGTTGAAAGAAAAGGTTATTTGGTTTCCAATCTAAGTGTTCTAAGAGTTCTCTGTGAATAAATGGACAAAATAGATGGGGGGGGGACATAGCACATAAAACTTAACCTAGCTTGTGATACCATCTACATGTGGCTGAAAACACAAACAGGAAAGGTCTTTCTGCCCCCATCCAGACCCTGCAATCTGTCCTTGCAACACTTACATGGTGGAGAACACTGATAAAAATGTGTTGTGACTTCAGCCAGCGTGTGCCTTCGACTTGTATTGATAGGGGGACGAACTGGGTTGAAGGCTTTGATCTCCTCTTCCAGCTCCTTATCCTGCCTGACTTCCTCACTGATGGTGGTTTCCAGGAGGCTGTTTGGAGAGATTGAGCGATTCCTAAAAAGGCTATTGAAGTTTGGGTCCACAGGAAAGAAGAGAGGCTGAAAGGGCAAAAGATACAGGAAGTGATAGAGTGCCCTCGTTTATTTCTTCCCTGCATCATTGCCAGAACAACCCCAACATTTTCACAGCAACTTGAGCAGTCTGCATCCTTGGTGGTGCCCTTCCCCAAGGCAGCTTATGCAATGAGGTATGAATATACACCAGTGTCTACACCCAATAAGGAATGGGTGCATAAATGCATGCTAGGCTTTTCTGGCTTCAAGATTACACATATTCCTCCTGTCCACTTCCCTCACCTCCCCACTTCTGCCCAATCAAATATAAAGTTAGGATGCTGGAAGCACCAACCTGTAGTGGGTTGTTTATGTCACAATCCATTTCTGCCTGCAAGGGTGAATGAATCAGACTCTGAGGCTGCTGGTACAACAGGGATGATCTCAAGGTCTCATTGACAAGGCTGTCTTGAGGCAACTGAAGGCAGAAAGAAGGAGGGAGGGGGGAAGGACCCAATGAAAATCCATAACCAACTGTTTTTACAATCAAAACTGTTAGTCTGAAAATGCTGCACAGTGTGGACTAATAGGCTAGGACTAATTGATTTGCTTTAAATAGAATTAACATGGAGATGAGGACAAATTATGCACAATGTGTGGTGTAGCTGAATCCACCAATTCAGAACAGACTTAAGAATCCCCACAGTAAACAGTTTAATACCTGGATAATTTATTTTATATCCTCACGGGTGTTGCAGAGCTTTGATTAAAATCCACAGCACGTTCCTCTTCAATACTGAAGTCCAGCACAACAAACACATCTCCCACTAACCCTGCCTTGATTCCCTGCTACACAAAATGGATTTTGGCCAAAGCACTAAAAGCCAGTACAAGAGAGAGAGATGCCTGCTTTTTGAGACAAATGTACCAGCTAGCATACCAGTACGAGGAAAACCCTTTGTGTTCAGAACGAGAAAGGCAAACATCTGGAGTACCAAAGGGATGAACCTTTGGTACTCCAGATGTTTCGGACCGCACCTCCCAAAATTCCAAGCCTAGATTGCCAATGACAAAGGACTGTGGGAGTTGTGGTCCAAAACATCTGGAGTGCCGAAGGTTTGCCACCATAGTTATAGAGGCCTTGTGAATGGCTGCTCATAAACTTACTTCAATTGTGCTCAAGTCAGAGCTTCTTGGCCTTTGCTGTCGGCTGCTTGCTGAGCGGTTTGACAACTGATTGCTTCGATACTCCTTGAGTCGCTCCAGGAGAAGGTAATAAATTGCAGCGAAATGGTTGTAGCTGCTGTTTTGTAAAGACTGCAGGAGACAAAGGAGGGAATACATCTATAATACACTCTTCTTCTGAATACTGCAACCGTAGAAACAGCTCTGTGACGGAAGAGTCCCTGAAATCAGCAGGGATACTGTCACATAACGGATGAAATCTTGCTGCTTTTTAAAGCATGCGGAAGACAAACAGTGTAACATTCACTCAACTTCTGAAGGCAATTAATGAGTTGCTGCTGTGATTCTCAGGGGCACTCATGCCCGCTGGCTTGGCACATGCTCAAGAATCCCAGCAGGGCTTTGCTAACTGCTGGCTAGAAGTAACTCCATATTACGGCATTTGCCTCCTGAATGTATAAAAAATGCAACAAAATTTCAGCCAATTCTTTTAAGATGAAATAAAAGCTGAAGCATAACACACAAATAACAAATATTGTCCTAAGGCAAAAAAAAAAAACCCAACAACCCTGAACTGAATGAGTTTTCAAGCTGTGGTATATGTAATTTTTAGAATTAGAGAAAGAAAACAAGGCCGTGTTGTTCTATAAAAATCTAACAAAATCCAACACAACATAACCTAAATTTATAGGTAGAAAATATCTTTATTGGGATTAACTATCAATTCAAAAATATGCTGACTTTTAAATTCTCCAGAACTAGCTTGATAAAGAGTTCTAGAAAACTCAAAAAAAAAAAACCTGAGTCTAATTGTCTTATAAAGGTATCTTCTAGACCTGTATGAAGGTATTGTCCACTTGCTGATTTACATTTTCTCTTAGAACTAGGCATCTCCTAATCTCACAATTCAGTAACATGCAAGTATTGGTACTGGAGAAGCACTCTGCCTCAGGTTTCCAAAATCCTACTTAGCCACAGACTACATCTCATCTCTACTGCCATATGGCACACCCTTCTGTTAACTTGTGACCTAATTCTCAAAGATGTTGTCTTTTCTAGATAGGACAATGGTCAATAACCTGGTATAAGGGACAAGGGTCTGCTTGGGTCCTGCAGAAGCAATCAGAGAGACTCACCTCAACGGTTCTCTGCCGGTCAATGCCAAGAGAATGCATGATCCCAAGGACCTGTTCATTGTAGTCTCCCAGGTTCGAGTTGTAGTTTTGCATGCAAAATGACACAGACTGCTGCTGCAGAGAAAGGTCTATTTGCATCCACTTGTGCTGCTTTATCTGGGCAATGGTGATTCGTTTTGTGGGATCCACAACCAGCATCCGTCGAATGAGGGTTTCACAGTCTAGTGTGATACATAAAACCAGAACATAAATAAGGATCACAGGGCACAGTTTTGGAATGTAAACAAAGAGTTGCTATTTCAGGTCTCCCTGTCCTAATGAAGGTACAAAGTGGGGTGGGGATACTAGACTACTACTTGATAGATCCAGGCAACATCAAGCTTCACAGCTGTTTTACTTCTGATCACACAGGCCCAAATCATTTAGGCCGGTTTGGCATCTGTGTCATCAGAAGAGTGACAAAGTCTTCTTTTACACAGCATGAGAAAGAGGAAGCCATTTGAGTATCACAGTGAATTAAAATTCCAATCCATGATGGAAAATCCCAGTTTTAATGACAGAGGGGGAGACTGAATATTATTTTTTATAAACATATGTTTTTATTATACTATGACCACTTGGGTCTTAACAAGAACTCTAGTCACTTCAACAGCCTTCTGCACTGTTACTAGTTTGCACCCATGACAAAAAATGTGGCCTGAGGACATAACAAACTCAGTATCTGCACAGAACTAGACACTTATTACTGAGTCATGAATTACTGCCTGGAAAATGTTAAACAGAGACAAAAATATAAACAAAAAAGCTAGTAAGGAAAGGGTTGCAGGTTATTAATATAAGATTTATCTACACACCTTGAGACATGAAGTAGGGAATACGGAATCGTCCTTCAAGCACCCTTTGTCGCAGAGATGGTAAATTGTGCCCATCAAATGGTAGAGAGCCACAAACAAGAACATACAGCACCACACCAAGACTCTGTCAATTTAAAATAAAATAACAGCATAACTTTATCGACTGAAATGTAACCCCTTGAAATCTGTTAAATAACATCACCTTTGAACGCTATTAACACTATTATTAACACTATTGAGATGGAACCGAACATACCCATATATCAAGGTGAGGACCTTCATATTCTTTTCCTTCAAAAACTTCTGGAGCTGCATAAGGGGGACTTCCACACCATGTGGATAAGGGTTCACCAGATTTGTAGAAATTTCCAAATCCAAAATCTATAAAGGACAGTGATATTATTACTATCATTTTAAAAGACCTGCAAAACCACATTTATAATTAAAAGAAGCAAATGCACTGCAGGAGACACTATATCAGTGATCACTCTGAGGGCCAACTGAAGTTGCTTTCTTTTCTTTTATTTATTTATTTATTTATTTATTTATTTATTTATTTATTTATTTATTTATTTATTTATTGACAAAAAGACAGGGTGCTAATTCAATGAATAAATATCCTGTGTTAAAAATGGTTGTTCTGGAAAATATCAAATCACACCCCCCCCCATTTAAATGATTAACAGAACACATATTTTTGAAGTGTATGTCTACCTGGGCATCACACACTAGTGGCCAGTCAAAGGATTTCTATTTTGCCCCTATAGCAGCTGTGCAGCAAGTCTCACCTGCAAGCTTGATGTTCATATTAGCATCTAACAGCAAGTTCTCTGTTTTAAGGTCTCTGTGCACAATGTGATGGTTATGACAATATTCTACAGCTGAGAGGATCTGCCAGAACTTCTTCCGAGCTTCACTTTCACTCAGATGACCATGAGAAGTTAAGTGATCTAACAAAGGCAATGACAAAAGAAACAAATTAAATGACTGAGACAAACTCCCCATTATCCTTTGACCCTTAAGGAAATATCCATCACTTTGGTTTTGTGATCTGTTTATCCCCAGTTCTTGATATGTAAGCACTACGATCTACAACTTCAGTCCCCTTTCCCTCAACAAATATCAACATCTTATTATCACAACTCAAGGAAATTGAACTATTCGTTTCTGTTGAACCGTTCCAAGTTATAATGGGAACAGGGTTGCATCTCATTGTGTCAGCTCTACTGACAGAAGAATGTTCGAACCTGGGAAAGCTTCCATAGGGGGAAGGGGAGGGTAGAAGAAGAGGGAAACAACTTCCATTGTTTCTCCCTTCCTTCTTCAGCCCACTGTGAAAACCCAAATGTACTTCATAGGTACAGCTTTTGAGAAACAGTGCTGGTATAGCTTAGTAGGCTGATGCAGGGGTTGGGAGTGTGTATCTGCCCTGTATATCCCAGGAGACGGGCCAGCCCAAGATCACCTAAGCCCTAAGGGTTATGTAGCCCATGGGAGTCACATGTGCCGGTAGCTGTGTGGCCTTAGGGAAGTGTCCAGTCCCAATATATCACTGAAAAGTAGAATTGGCAAACCACTTCTGATTACTTGACAGCACAGAAAACCTCACCATTAGTCAGAAATGATTTATCAACAAAGTTAAATCTTAATCCTAAAATTTAATATTATCATTCTATTATTATTATTATTATTATTATTATTATTATTATTATAGCACAAGGTGGCAAGAACTCTTAATTTTATCTGAAATGCTAATTCTCTGAGTTTTCAGAATACATTTACCACACCCTATGGTCCTATCTACTGCTAAATTACCATGGCAGTAACTTACCAAACATTTCTCCGTTTTTTGCAAATTCTGTAACTATATAAAGCATATCTTTTGTTTCCATAACCTAGAGGAGAGAGAGAGAGAGAGAGAAAGAGAAAGGGGGGGGAGAGAATATCAATAACGCACATCTCTAGAATATATAGTTTAGTTCTGAATATGAAGTACACTCATGTTCTGCATTGAAACCTAGCATTGTGGGTTTTTTTACTACATTACTTAATTCACACAGTATTATCAGTGTTACAGCTAGCAGTAACTGTTTCTTTGACCCTGCAATTCTGCATATACAAATTGTCATTCACCTCCTTATGTTAGACTGCTTCATCTGTGATATACATGAACTATAGAGGAATTATCACATTCCAATATACATTTAGGCACATATTAATATTATTCATGACCTTAATGCTAAAAAGCTGGTGGCCAATACATTTCAAGTTTATAATAAGAATCATATTTAGCATTCTACAGATTTTGTCATGCAGTGAGATACTTGTTATGGTTATGATCCATAACAGCTTCCTGTTTGTGGAAAGGTATTTCTCAATACTAACATGAATAAGCACTAAAATGTGAACAGCCAGCTCCATATCAGCTTCTAAAAGGTATTCCCATTTCCAAAACACTCGAGAAATAGGTTTAAAATTTAATTTCTGAGGCGAATAAAAAATAAAAAATAAATATATTGGTCATTGAATCCTCTATCCTATTTTGGAGCAAATGTAAAATGTCCACTAAAAAAATCTCTCAGAAAGAACTGCATTTTCTTGTCCTTACAGAAAAGAGAGAGAAAAAGAGCTGAAGTAACATCAGTGTCTTCCCCAAATCTATAATTTCTAACATATTGCAATGGGGTGTGAATGTCAAAGGAAAGGAAGGTGTATGCATCTCACATAAATATAATGTGGAATACATACATTTTTAAAAATACAGAAATGTGGCATTTTAAACTGGGAAGGATGCCAAATGCATTAAAATTAGACCGTGCTGTTGACTAAGTCAACTCCAACCCTCTTGTTCTTAAAATGGTATATCACTTAATTCCTGCTACTCAGCTTCCCTCTAAGGGGAGCATCAGGCACAAAATGAACAAGGATATAACATCTTGTAACATCCCCACCCTACCCCACCCCCACCCCAAAAAAAAAGATTCCCCAAAGACTCTGTTCAGCCAACTAACCCAATTCAACCACAAGGACTTAACCCATTTTAAAGGTTCTAAATACTATTATGACTTGCACTGTTGTTCAGAAATGAAGCCAGAGTCTTCTGCACTACCAAGAAGACTTGTAACAAACATATATAACAAATGTAACAACTGGTAGACTAATAACAAATGTAAGTAGACAATTTTTGAAACAGTAAAGGAAATTTGAAAATAGAGACTTGTTAAAATAATGCTTCTAACATGTATTTAGTTCTGCTTTTCACATTTTTAAAGCTTCTACCTTGTCACTACAAAAAGAAACCTTTTTAAAAATATTTTTTATGGCTGCAATTAATATTTTGCACTGAACTTTAGATCTTCCATTTTCCTTGTCACAAGTATATCCTTTCTCCTTTTGTTTGACAAAATGTCACATACCACCTTCCTCTTAAATCCACATGGTACTGCTTAAGACGATTAAAAGAAACTTCCAGGAAGTACTAATTAGATAAGATATTAAATATGCATAGAACCCACTATGATCATTAGATGACTTCAAACCTATTTTCTGAACAGCACACAAAGTCTTAATTTTAAAGAACTACAACTAATTACACAGTGTTATTCTGGCTTTTGCAGCTCCTAAAACCAAAATGTTAAGGAAACTGTTCCTAACAACATTTGTCTGGTAATTCAAATAGTTAACATTGCAAGAGAAGATTTAAATCCAATCTTGAAGGTTCAACTTCAAAACTTGGCACAAACAGCAAAGTATTCTCACAAAAATGAAATAGAGGGGAAATTCATAAGCAGCTGAAGTCATGCACGTCCAAACAAAAAATCCAGAACAACTTAACATTTACTTCTCATGTCTGAATTATTTATCACTTTCACTAAGATCCAAAACAGTAAAATCACTAAATATTAAATAACAAAGGCATATGTTATTTTTCTTCCTGCATGTTAATTCATAAAACGGCTAATTTCAATTCTGAGGGAACCATGTGCATTTTAATATCATTAGTCGCCAAAGCCGCAGGGATTAGCCGAAGAGGCAGAAGAGTGGTCAGGCTGAATCTCTTACCTGATACAGCTTGATAATATGGGGGTGATTCAAAAGCTTCATTATCTGAACCTCTCTGTAGATTTTCTCCAGATTGCTTGGATCTAACCGTGTTTTGTCTATAATTTTTATTGCAACCTGTAATTTCAAGAAAACAAATACGAATATCTGTAAAATACAGTTTTATATCACTCCAGAATCTAGTAGTGGAAATATAATAAGGTTTGTGAAACATTTACATGAAGTTAAGACAAAAACTACACTGTAAAAATGTCTTATAAGAGGACCAGAGGCAAGACATCACACAATAAATGGAGAGGGAGAGGAAGGGAGGGAAAAGGCATAAAATACTAATTTACTGAATGTTAATTTCATTGGAATCAATGGGTTTGCTTACAACTGTAAGTATATTTAGTCAGAGGCAGAAGAAAATCTGACTAAACTGAAGTGAACCTATTCTTTATTAATCTATGTTTGGCAATCACCGTGCCAACTACTGAATTTAAGTGCAATTATTCACGACATTCAATTTCTATAATCCTTCCTTTAATCCAACTTCAGGAAAGACTGTACAAACTAATTTATAAAAATTATCAAGCATGACAGATTCTAGACAATTTAAAAATAATAATCCTGACATTCTTAATCACCCGCTCTATTTAAACTGTCAAAAGAATAATTTTAGTTATAGCTATTTCACGTTGTTTCTTTCAAAAACTCATATCTACCTAGGAAAATCAACTTAAAAATAGCACAGCTGCCATTTGTTTTAATGTGTCAGCGAGAGCTGAGAAATCAGGACTAACAACAGGCCTTCTGATGGTTTCAAATCCAGTACAAAATGCCGTCAGTTCAAAACTTCTGTGACTTCTGCTCCTCTACTTATGTACTGTGCTGAACGGTCTACTCTAGGGAGTCCCTTTCAATACAATTAACGTATTCCAATTTGCAGAATAACTCCTCAAAACAAACTTACTTCACTCTTAGGACTTGACTTTCTATACAGATCAAGGCAACAGACGGTCACACCCACCTGCGTTTTGGTGACTCTGTGCCTGGCCAGCTTCACCACGGCAAAATTGCCTTTTCCCAAGGTCCTCTCAATATCATAGAATCCGACTCGAAGAGGCCTTTGCTGGCTCTGGCTTGAAGTGGGGACAGTTGTATAATCTGACATGATCACCATCGTTTGATTTGGGTGGGAGGCAAACTCTTTTCAGAAGCCTCTACATAAGCATTCCTCTTCAAAGGCCACAATTTGAACCTGGAAGAAAAGGAAGAGAGAGCTCTACTCACTCTCCTCTCCTGCCCCATCAAGGCGCTGGCCAACTGTCTCAAACTTCAGAAGTGGGTCCTAAGGACTTGACACCCAAACAAGGAACATGCAACCCATTATTTAAAGCCTCCCCAACATAAACCCCCGGCACACACCCACATCCCAGGGCCATGGCCGCCTATATCAATGATGAAATGAAAAGTGCAAATATTTCATAAATAAAACGGGATATCCTACTACATCAATTCTTAAGGACCAGTTTTGTTGGGGAAAAGTGTCTGATCAAGTTCCGTTCAGCCCTAAGGAAGATACCAGCCCGATCTTTGCGTGCTGGCTGGCTGCACGAAAAGACACTTATTCCACTAAATATGAATGGGAGTCTCGATGCGAGTCTTCGATCCGTGAGAACCGGTCAGGAATTAATCGACGGCTCGCAAGATATGGAAAAGGGGGGAGGTCTCAGCGCGCACCTATTATTCAAGTCCTAGTTGCAAATCAAAAATAGCAACAGGAATAAAAAATAAATAAGGCGCTGGCTTTCCTCGGTGCGGCGGGCGAACATCCCGAGGGGCTCAAAGGGGAAGCCGGGGAGGTCCGTCCCCAAGGAAGGAGAATGGATTCAAGGCAAGACGGAGGCGCGGGGATTCCTCCCTAGAAAACTTGCCCAGTCCCGAGCCTGAGCAGCATCAGCCGCGATGCAGCCCTCCGCTCGCTCTCCCGTCGTACCTGGCGCTCTGCTGCTGGCAAGCCGGCGGGCGGCTGCCTTTGGCTGCTGCTGCTTGCTTGCTTGCTTGCTTGCTTGCTGCCGTCGCCGCCGCCGCCGCCGCGCCCGCCTGCCTGCCAGGCTAGCTCTCGTCGAGGCGGTTGGTAGCGGTGGTGCTGCTGCTGCTGCTGCTGCTCTTCTTGCTCGTGGCGCCGCCGCCGCTCTGCCGGCTGCCAGGGAGCGCGCGCGCGCCGTGTGCGCAAGGGGGGGCAGAGGAGCACGCGGGAAGCCCGGGCCCGCCCCGCCCACCCGGCCGGACCGAGAGCAGACCCATTGACGTCACTTTGACGCCAGACCGACGCGCGCCCCGGCGCGAGGCTGAATGAGAAGAGAGGGAGAGACTTCCAGCCGTTGCCAAGAGACGGGCGGCTCTGACGCGCGCCCAGATGGACCCGTCGCCCTGGAGATCGGGAAGGAGGGGTGACGTTGGCGGAGGGAGGAAAAAAAAAAGGAAAGGAAAGCGGGGGGGGGGGGGGGAAGAGGCAGCAACAGCCCTCCCTGCTCGATCCACCACGTGACCCTTTGTTATCATTGCAGGGGTTGCCCCCTGCTGGAGCCGCCGCCGCCGCCACCCTCGGTTAACCCTCGGCGCCCCGGAGCCCAGGAGGAGCTTTTAACCCTTTGCGTTCCACCAGAGCCCAAGCAGGACACGCGTTGAGCTCCTGAGAAGCTGCTACGGCAAACCGGCCTGGATTTTTAACCACTTCCACGTGCAGCGCTTTATCCGAGTCCTCGAGTAAACCGCCTAGAGAGAGAGAGACTCCAGAGCCCCGAGTAGGCAGGATTTAACCTTTGGGTTTGGGCGGGTGTGTGGACACAGACGGTTCCACGGGGAGCCACTCACTCCATGTGCTCCGAAATAATAGGATTAGGAGAAGAAATCCTCAAGCGCAAAACCTTGGGGCCAGGGATTACATCTCGTGCGCTCAGACGAACACCGCTTCCAGGTGCCCATCTCACCCCCCGGGTTGGGGGTGGGGGGGTTGGTTACAAGAGGGACGGCCCTCGGCTCTTGAGTCAGCCGGGACTGCCAGCCACCGAAGTGCCTGCAAAGGACCCCTCTCGCCCAAATCCAGCATCCCGAAAGGGCAGCCTGGTTCGGGGATCCGAAGAGGGACCCCGTGCCCAGCAGCTCCCAAAAACTCAAAGCCTGACCCCACTCGGATGGCCTTCGCTGGGCGAGGACGATCTCTAAAAGCGAACACACACACCCGGGGGGCCCTTTTGGCCGGTGTGTCCTCCGCGTGTTCTTTTTAAAGTGGTGCTGCCACCACCGCTGATGGTAGCCTTTAAAAAAATGCGGAAAGCAAGGGGGGTGGCATGGGAAGTGAACCCCACCATGGATGGGTTATAGTTGTGTTTGTTCGTTTGCTTTCAAGATGGTTTAGCTGCTCCTGAAGACAGCCTGAACTGGCACTACCCGGCGATGGCAAAACGGGTCCGTTTCCTGCGCATTAGGCAGACGACTATATGAATTCAGCGTGGCAGCAACGGACTGCTTCCGATGTAATAAAGTGGAACGCCCGGGATTGGTCTCCAGTTTTTCTTTCTAAAAGTAAACATGTAACGTGCTTTGCGAAGAATAATACCTGGGCTGAACCAAAACGCCCGGCGTGACCTTGACGGCTTGTCCTAGATCCAATTTATGGTCACCTCGCCCCAACTCTTGCGCTGCTGCAAGCCACTTACACTGGCCAGCTCAGATGAGTAGCTAGCGAGGCTATTTGGCGACACGCCCGGAGGCCAAAGACCGACGGGTTTAATTTGCTGAGAACAGAACTGACGGCCGCCAACCCCGCCAAATTAGCGGGGCGAATTACCCCAGCGTGGTGTGAGCAGCGCTTCGTCCCGCAACGACGTCTGCCGGAGCGAGATGACGCCGCCTGCGGGAGCCGTGGCTTGGAAAGGCGATTGTATATACAGTACAGAGGTAATTTTCAGTGAATTACATGGTTCACGACCTCCTTTCTACGTAACAACAGGCCAGCGACACCCGTTTTGCCCCACTGGGTCTTTTTCCTTCCTCCAAATTATTAGCATAATCGTGATAAAATCGAGAGACGGGTAATGTTTGCGCAAAGATGAAACCTTTTTTGAGAAGCATTTGCAGGCAGCCCAAACAATATTTGATAAGCGTGCCCCTTCCTACCTATCTTTCCTTGCAGATAAGAAAATACATTGCTTAGGCCTAAATTTTCCACTCCTGTATTCACAGCTTATGAGTAAATATCACAGTAGTCAAACATAAGATGCACAGGAATACTGTACATGTATAAGACCAGGCCACACAGCTTGTACAAATTGTGCATATTTTGTCTGCATTGTTCCTAGTGCAGAACTCTCTCCCAGTGTTTTAGAAGGGTAGTATTGTTTCAGAAACAAAGGCTTAACAGAACAGAAATCTGAGGCACTATGTTCTCAAGGTTCTTATGTATGAATGTCCACAGTAACCTTGACCTATTTTTGTAATAGATGATGTGTACCTGGTGTGTTTGATGATCCATTAATGTTTGTAGAGCTCTCTAAGCACCTTACATGAAATACCAGGATAATACTGTTTATTACTAGGAAGTGAAACTTGCTGTTCTTGCTAAAGCACTCAACCTCTAACAAAAACAGAATATCCCAGTATTAGCAGCTGCATATGAACAGTTCTGTACAGGTTAATGCAGACTAAATACATAGTGGGAGCCTGTGCCTCTTTCCTTTAAACTACTAGGACATCACTGCCCTGAACTTAGTCATAGGAGAACAACACAGACAGATCTTAAAGTAAAAGATCTGTCGCTTAAGAATGGATAGCGTGTATTTCAGAATACTGTGATATACCATGTGATATTTGCTATGCCATTCAAATCTGTGATGACTCCTTTGATAAAGCTGTTCCCTGCTTTGCTTTCTGCCAATTTGGTTAAACATTAATGCACTGTTTTAGCCAGTATGGAGACAGACATTTTGAAAAACTAAAGCTTTCTCTGCTATTGTTGTTGGTTTTTAAGTACTGTTTGGATCTGTAATACTGAAGCACATTAAGAGCCAGATGAGAGTAAATCACCCTGATTATTTTCTACAGCACTGCAACCTATTCTCACCACATGCTTTATCACACCTTCACCATCTCATCATAAATTCGGTCTACTTAACCCAGTTACCCTAAAATGCTTCCAAGTAGAGGACTCCTAGCACGAACAATTAATGACCATTGTGGCACTGTTCCATCTTCCAGTTGTTAACAGACTTTTTTTCTTGGTAAGAAAAATGAGAAAAGAATGTGGGGGGTGAGTGGAGGAGTTAAAACTGAAGTTAAGGGTCATCAACGCTCTCTATCAACAAGGCAAGTGAAAGTGCCCACAATTCAGACACCTGCATGGTCTATGTTATACCTAAGGTTCATACATGAACAAGCTTGTTCAGTCACTTCAGTGAAAGGGATAGTTTCATTTTTGGTTTGAAAAATGATTTTCTAGATGCAGCTTTCTTTGATGTTTAATAAAAAAAAAAGATATCTCCTATGCTCTAAATGAGTGTGGAAGTTAATGCTATGCTAGCACAAGTTGTTGTTGTGTGGACAAGTTAAGGCTCTAGTATTATGACTCAGGGGATTTAAAACCCAAAGAAGTGTTGTGTTTCCCACCTCCCTTGCTGGTGGACTGATAAACAAATGTCAGCCCATTCCATAATCCCTAGAGGCTACAGCCAAGTCACTGGCTGGGTTGCTTCAAAACAACTTGGGGAATACTGTCTGTCCAACTACCCCCTGCATGGCTTCAGACCCTTGTTGCCCCCATTAAAGTGGTCAGGTCAGCATGCTGTGATGGCAGCAAACGCTGTAACTGGAACAGTTCCTATTTCAGAGCATCTAGACTTTAGACCTTGTAACTCTATACACCCTTGGCATGCTCTCTAGGTTTGTCCACTTGTTTGCAGCCAGAAGAGGGTTGCTGCTGCTGTTTTTTTAAAAAGATAATCCTGATATGTTGAAAGATACCTCTTTGAACGACAGTTCCCAGAAGCTCCCCAGCTTGCATGTACAGTATACATTCAGCACTGGCTGGGGTTGGGGAAGGGAGCAAGATTACACCCATGAGTCTACCTGCCAAACTTCTACGTCATGCCCTAAAAAGGCTGAAACCCAGGTTGGTCAGGGGTTGTGGAGAAGAAGAGGAAAGTTCATCCATCACTAGAGGAAAGAGAACACAGTGTACAAATAATGCCTGTAGTATACGAGAGATTGAGAATGGAAGACTATACCAGGAGGCTTAAAGAACTGACCTGGAGCATTTGATGTTTCAGCAGAGGAAAACCACACCAGTGGGGAGAGCTTTTATGCTTCATCCCTGCTAAGAAAGCCAGCAAGAGTGGGCAGGCTGGGCAGAATTTGAGTAGCTAAGCTTGAATAAACTTCCAGGCCCTACAATATCCATCAAGCACAGCAGGAGTGGGAGTCCATTGCCCCCTACAAGTTGTTGAAATGCATCTCTTGTGATCCTTTGCCATTGGAGATGCTGAATTATTCCAATGTGAGCAACAATTCGGAGACATCTGGAGAGCCACACGCTCCTCATTATTTGTATACACAAATGACAGCCTTTTAATTTTTTGAACAAATTCCAGAACTAGATCTTACTTATGTATCCACAGAAACATTTAAACAAAAAGACATGAATGCTATTTCTGTGCTTTTGAAATAAAAGCAACATTTTTGAAAAGTGTTGTACGATTCTTGTTCCCTATCATTACTGCATATAATGACAATATTCACAGTACACATCCCAGAACTCCTTTTCATTAAGGTTCCCCTTACGCTGTTACAACTGCATAATTAAAATAATATAATACAACTTATAACTTACAGTGTTATCATTCATAGTTTGTCCCACATTTTTGGAAAATAGTTATTAAGGATTTCCTGAGGAGTGTGACAGAAAGATTCCAATGGTTTTAATTTATATATTATGTTGCAAGCTATTGTGCTGCCAAATAAGTTATTGCTGTTACGTGCCAACAAGTTGCATCGGATGTATGGCGACCCTATGAATAAGTAATATCCAAAATGTCCCGTTTTCAGCTTTTCCCCACATTGTCTTTTCCAGAGAATCCTGTCTTCTCATGATGTGTCTTAAGTAGGACATCTCTGGTTTCATCATTTGTGCCTCCAGAGATGGTTCAGGCTTGATTTCCTCTAGACCCACACTTGTTCATCTGTTTGGCATTCAATTGTGCCTGCAAAGATCTTTTCCACCACCGTATTACAAATGAATCATTTCCCCCTGTCAGCTTTCTTTACTGTATATAGCTTTCACGCTGTACATAGTGATTGGATAGACAACAGGATGGATGGTCTCGGTTTTGGTCTCAAGTGCCATAGCCTCACACTTAATGATCTTTTCTACTTCCCTGTAGTTCTAATCCCTGTAGTCCTCCATAGGGTCACTCCATCACAGAGGGCAGCCTGAATGTTGACAGCACCAATAAATGGCAGCAGTGAAGATGATCTACACAGGATACTTTCTTAAGCTCAGTACCTTTCACACTTGTGGGAAAAGAGCCCTGATGATAGAAAAAGGAGCCAACTTCTGGGTTTTTCCCTTGCATTGTGTCACTTTGTGAATGGCAGTGACTCCAAAAGGGGATATCTTGTATACCATCTTGACTACTGGCATTGGTGGTGTCAACATTCAGGCTACCCTTTGCTATGAAAAGCTAGGCATTCTTTTTTTTTTCTGCTGGACACACAGGCACATTATTGTGCAGCAATACTGGGTCATTCCCTAGCATTTTGAATTGTGGGTACAGAAGCACAATATCCCACATTCATAAACTGCTTGTTTGAAGATTTTTTTGTTTTTGTTTTTGTTTTTTGGGGGGGGATTTAATATTTATCTTTGTCTCAATGTGACAGTCACCGAAAAGCTGCACTGAGGGTACTGACCGTATTCTTTCATCTTTTACTTTTGCTTTGCAATTTTAAGTGTTTCTTCTGTAATCCATCTAGGTCTCTAGGAGGTTGTTCTTTTTGGGGGGATGGAGGGTGTGTTACAGGAATTGTCTTTTTGCATTTATCCCTAATGTTATGCCCAGTTTCAATCCACAGTTCTTATGCTTCACAGTCAATTGTGAGTTTAGTGATGCAAATCTGTTCTTTGTGTGGAGTTTAAATTCATTAGGGACGTTGTCAGCACAGTGAATGGTGAAAGCCTCTAGGAGTTTTAGTCCACCTGGGGTCCCAAGGGTGAGCCCCACTTTCTAACAGGATCAGTCGAGACATTAATATTAATGCCACTAGAGGTGGGGCCTGACACCTACACCTCTGACCAGAGTCAGAGCCCCCACATGTTGAAAGTTCAATAAAAGAGCCTGTCATAATGCCCGTATGTCCCTGAACATTGCATTTCTTCTGCACCACTCTCTACTCTGTGGTGCCTAGTTTGATGATGGTCTCTAGACTGGATCAAAAGTTGCTTTATGTTTGTGACTTTTTAAAAAAAGGTCTAAGAAAAAATATCCTGCACCCTTGCTTTCAGATTATGTGCAAAAACCACACCACTTATTGCTGTTCCCGTTTTAGATTTTACTCCTGCCTCTTCCTCTTCCTCATCCTCTCCTCTTATCCTCTTTATTAAAGGAGCCTGGCCACATGTCCTGTTTTACCTCTAACTCTCAAAACAGCAGATATACTCTGCATTTACCATAATGTGTAAAAGGTTCACTTGTGAGTAAATCCCACACTCTCTCTAATGTGTAGAATTTGAATAGGATGGAGATTCTCCTTGAAAACTAATCTTGGAAAGGCTAGCATAGTTTTTTTCAGTTTTTGGAGCACTCCTACTGAGAAGCTGAACTATCCCCACATTTTTCTGGCACTTTTCAGAGCCTGGAGTCTAGATTACTGTACTATGCATCCTTTTACAAAATAGAGAACAAGGTTGCCAGAGAGCAATCCTCTTTGTGAAGGAAGGGGATCTCTGCTTTCAGAGTTGTCCAGCCCAAATTTGATTTAAATATGAAGAGTGAAAAGGAGAGAGATCAGGAACTTTGAATTTGTCCATCTACTACAGGGAGCATCTAGATAGCTGACTAGACAGACAGACATGTCACTTGGTCAGTCTTTCCCAACCAGAGAAGAAGCAATACTGTCTTTATAATTTTGCTTCTTTTTATATTATCATATGCTATTAGGCAAAGCAGTGTCCTCTTTTGACTTGTTTTTGGAGATGTGAAAGTGGACATCCAAAGGCATGCCATGGGAGGGGAAGGGGGGAACACTTGACTGTATCCTTCATGATGTTCCTTGCTTTTGCCCTATTATGCTATAATGTAACCTTGCCAGAACCCAAAAGGTATGTGCAATTTTTAGATTCCATGCAACTGTGTGACAGTGTACTCAGCCGTGTCAGTTTCTGGGAAAGCAGACATAGAAAAGTTTCATCCTTACTTAAGGCTGCTGCCTGTCTTTTGCAATCTGTGGTTATTCGGTGTTTGTCAGCTTGTCTGTATATTGGTGATGATGTGCACAGATGATTTGCCATGGCTGATCATGAGAACTTTGTAGACCTCACCCACACCCTCTTTTCTTCCTTCCCCCTATTCCTCACAAATGACCCTGAAATGACACTGTGTCCAGATGTTGCACTGCCCCAGCCCCGGGGGCATTTTGCAAGAGAGAACCCAGTGACTACCAACTTCCAAGAGGGTATCTATTGCCATGAGAAAGTGGAAGCAAAAATGAAAGTAAAAGGCACAATTCCTATTGCTGCTGCTGCTGCTGGTGGTGGTGGTGGTAATGGAAGGTCATCTGCCCCACAAACCCTTTGAATTTTCTCACCTATACCATCTTGAAAACTTACTGAAATCTTATTTCCATTTTTCATGTCTCTTCATGGAATGGAAGGAATAGATCTTGGGATCTGGCAGCAGCCCCAAGATTGCCTATAATGGGAGATCTTTAGCAGTTTGCACTGTCTACCCTCAGCAAGGCCTCCATTCTTCAATGTACTAATGCTGCAATAACTCTTTCTCCAGCCCCTTCCCATGAGATCCTCCCACGTGCATGAATCTTTGCAAGGGAAATTGGCAGGAACTCATGCAACACATCTACCCTAAGCCTCATATAACCTCTCTGGGCAGTCCTATTTCTCCTGCAAAGCCACCTATTTTGGGTCACCCCTTTTTTGTTTTCTGATACTAGTCCTTTCAAAAGTTTTAAGACCCATAAAAACTACTCCAAGAAAACTAGAGGCAAGATAACAGTCTATACCAATAGCAAGCAACAGGACATCCGAAACTATCTTTACCAAACAGTCCCAACCCTCCCATCAAAAGACACTTATCACAGAATGAATAGAGAGCAAAATAACCAAATATACACTTTTTAACAGTCCGTCAAACAGGAGAAAAATCACAGCATAAAAAGCTACACAGCCCTCTCCCAGATCCTAAGAAAAGCAAACAAGCAAATGAAAACAAAAAACACAATCCAAGTCTCACCCTCCAACCAAAATTACTACAATATTGGGAGATTCCTCTTTCCTGCCAGTTGATGCATTTTCTTCTTTGAATCCAACAGGAAGCAGAAGGCAACCAACACGGGAGGAAAATCTTCAAAGGAATAAGGGACAGAAAATAATTTTTAAAAAATGATTCTAAAAAGGCATGCTGGAACAGTCATTCTTACTACCACCATCAGCAAAAATGACCCATAGAAAGGGGTTAAGGGGCTAAATCTCCTGCAAAATGATGAGAAAATGCAAAAATTGGAAGGATCTAGGTACAGTAGATACACAGAGGCTGATAGCATAGCCCAGGATGGTGGGCACTCCTTCACTTTCTAATTCGCCGCAGATGGCAGCCTTCATGATGCTGTTGGTTGAAAAATGGGTAAGAAATGAAATTTTCATGTACCTGTCTATCATTAATATAAATTATCTGTGTTTAAGAGGCTCTCTGATGGAAATCAACTGAAAAAAACATAAAAACAATGAACAGCCTCTTTTGTGGTTTCTTTTCATTCTTTGAAATAAACACATCCCACCTCTGTTCCTTGCACTGTAGCTATGCCCAGTCATAAGCAAGGGCACAGACTTCATTGACCCTGACTTTTCTCTCAGTAAGAGATCATCCAAGAGTGTAGGGGCATAGAAGCCTGAGGTGCTGCTGGGATTGGAAGATCAGTTGAGGCGGTCCAGGAAGCTAGCGCACTGGACCTGGTGAATGTCTGACTGAGCCAGAGGAGGCACATGGGATCAGCACCACCTGTGCTGCTGCCTTGGCGAACTGGGATGAACCGGTTTATGCCTGTCTCTAATCCTGATTGATTGATTCTGTGGGTTTGCTCTAGCCCAGACTAACAGTTGGATTCATGCCACATGTTGTAAGCCTTTAAGCAGGGAATGTCTTTGTTTTTCAATCTCTCTATATTGCTCAGCAAATTTTAAGTGCTAGGAGATGATGGTGATGATGATGATGTTTAACAGGAATAGCTCCTCATTCTTGCATGGTCTCAGGGATTGGAAATTAGGTGCAAAATACAATTTAATCCCAAACATATCATATTTATTTCCCTTACAGAAACTGGAGTGCAAATTCCAACCTCCCACCTCCCCCGTCAACAACTGAGATCGTAAGTTGTCCCCCCCAGCTTAGTCTGTGAGTGACAGAGAATTCTATGCTGCAAGCAAAACAGGATATACTTTGATGTTAGTGTAGCCTGTGTTTTACATAATGCCATGTGGCTGTATAGTTCTACAGTTTCTCATACCTTTTTATTGTACCTACACAGGTAAACATCTTCATTAAGTATTGTAATTGGAAGTGGCTAATGCGTCTCTTTAGTTAAATGTTTACCATCAGTTGTCACTGAAATAACTCTTAATAAATGTATTCTGACCTGCAAATAAGAAAACATTTCTGCACTAACATTACATTTTCTGTGGTTACAGGCAACCTGGCTGATTGTATCTTCTCATCGGCTGCTGACATACATTGCTGCATTTTCTTCTTAAAGAACTTTTTTTTGCAAAATATAATTGCTTGACCACTTCCAGGGCTGAAGGAAAGTGATCTTGCAATAGAAAGAGCCCAAATGTGAAGTTCAACTTTCAGTCTTTAGCAACAGGTTGGGTGGGAGAAAGATATATTTGTACACGACCCCTAAACTCCGCCGCAAATGGCTCCCAGCTCCGGAGCTTAAAATTGTTTCCCCACCAGCTCCAGAGTTTACAGATAATTCAGTGTGACCACGCCCACCTAAGCGCATCCCAGCGCACTTTTCAGGTACCTGCTCTCCGGAGGTGAAAATTCCTGATGCGGATATAACGTAGTGACTGCCGGGCTCTCCTTGCTTCTGTCTGTTCTTTTTTTGCCCCCCTGCCCCTTTAAGATATCTGAATGCAGTACCGGGATGGCAGAACGGAGGTGAACGGCATTCTTTTCTTCCTTTTTTCTCCCTCCCCTCACGCAGCCAGCAGCCAGGAGTGCGGAGGGGGTGGGAACGCAGGAACAATGACAAACCCCTAAGATCTCTGGTCCGAATTTAAGTGGCCAGCGGATCTTAGGGGTCGTGTGAAAAGGCCCATAGAGGAGATGGAAATGGTAACGGGCAATTTCACTATTTGCAGACCACCCCCCTTCCCAGGGTAGATTCTGCCACTGCCTATTCTATACCAACTGGAAAGCAGAGAAGCTTGACTGGTAGTAGAAGAAATGAGAAGGGAAGTAGTTGGTTACTTTTGCTGTAGCCACTTATAGTGATCAGACTGTCACTGTTTACATTGTTTTAAGGCAGTTGTTCTAACTCTGATCTAGCTTGCTGTATAAACATTCTGGGAATGCTGAAAGCAACCTGCTTGTAAATATTGCTTTTATGTCATATCCAGGTCCAGCTTCTTGAGAATTATGAGTGATGCACATTTAAAATATTTATAGAGTATTGATCCCACACATTCCTTATTCTGTAGCAGTTACTGGCATCTTCCAGTTTTTCAACATTTGGGTACTTATTTATTGTTGTCTTTCCAAGGCTAGCTTTGTTATTTGCACTCTTGGCACATTTGTAAAAAAAAATGTTTTAAGTAGGCACTATTGATAATATCTCTGCTTTCATCCAAGAAACTGATGAAGACCAGGAGTCCAAATCCACTTACGTGGGAGAAACCACAAGCAAATATTTACAGGACAGTACTGTGAAACTTCTCTTGGATTCCAACACTGATGTCATACATTCTGTAGGTTTTGCATCATGCTGGAATGAGCTTTCTCTTTAATATTTCTTTCACTGCTAAAAAAGTGCTGCCAATTACGTATGTCATGCCAATGTGTAATCCACTGATTCACGAAGGCATCTGACAATGGACCATCTGCTTTCTGAACTACAATCTAACTCATCATCAGTTAACAGTTTATAGAGTGCGACTGAAATATTTGAAACACCTGATGGTCTGGTGGGAAATTGCTTTAGATTAGCTCAATGGTGTCTAATACCAAGTGTGTTTGGTTGAGTATAAAGCTGTGCCCTTTATCACAGATCTACTCTGCCTCTGCATGTTTGGGCTTTTGATGGCCCAAATTATTCCAGATTAATGGTACAATAGACAGGGGGCTATGGTAAGATACCAGAGTGTCTTAATACCTGAATTTTCTTACTGTGGTTTCAAAATCATTTCCTGTATGGAGGTTTTTACTCTGCATCTATTATAACAGGGCTGAGCCTTGCCTGGGATACTCAGTTACATCTGGAGCAATAGCCATTAGCAGGCATGGAGCCATGCAGTTGGCTTCCTCCTACTGCATGGGAAATCCCACATGGTTCTCATCAAAGATGCTAGGGATGCTGTTAGGCCTGCCCCCCCCCCAACCTTTTGCACTGCCAGGCAGCTGGGCTATAGTGGGTAGGACCAAGGCAGGCAGGCAGTCTGCTCAATATAAAATTAGGTACCTTTTCCTTACTTCAGCCATTCTTTTGCAAGCTAGAATTCCTTCCTCCTTCCTGATCCTAAAGGGGGGGGGGGTAAAGTATGCCTTTAATGTTTTGTGGGTGGGTTTTCTATCACTATTCAAGAGTATAAGCAGTTTGGAGTAGTTTCATGTTTATTCTTCTTTCATGCCACAATTTTAGGGGACTGCGGTTTGGAGTTACTAGGGTTGTATCCAGTGGGCAAAGGCAGCAGGAGTGATTCTGCTTGTCTGGGAGCTAGAAGAATCCCCAAATGAACTGAGGCAAGGCCATACTCAAGCCTAGCTTGAGGGTCAGAGGTCCAGCCTTGCCTTTGGTTAGCAAGGAGCCATGTAGTGGCCTGTGTCCATGACATCTCTGGTGGAGTACCACCCCCGGCTGAACCTTGCTATCAGCTGGAATGCAGATTTCCCACTGCTCTTCATCCATTCCCAGTGTTGTGTTCTGGTGGGGTGCTGCTGCTGCTGCTGCAACCAATAAGGTTGTGACCTTTCTCCAAAGAGTCATGAGTGTTGTAGCCCTTTGTACCAGCCTGGAGCCTGCTCACTGTTGGGTGCAAAGCCTCTTTGCCACTTTTGGTGCTTGCAACCAGTACTATTCAACAAGCCACAACGATAGCTGTTAATACATTAAAATGACACTAAAGCAATAGCTCTGATAAAAATGTATGTGGTTAAGAAATTGGAATATAAGCAGGCAAATATTAAAGTGTATAGGGTTTATCCCAGTGTTTCTCAACCTGTGGGTCCCCAGATGTTCTTGGACTGCATCTCCCAGAAGCCTCTACCACTCACTGTGCTGGAAGGGGTTTCTGGGAATTGCAGTTCAGGAACATCTGGGGACCCACAGGTTGAGAAACACTGGTTTATCCCTTTGGGACTGGCATAAAGCACACAAACCCATCAGTTGAACAACATGCATGATGCCACTGCAGCAAGCCTGTGTAATTTTCCACTATATTGCCATGAGGTAAATGTGAATACAGAAACTACTTTGCCCTATATTTTGGTCTCTGTGGTCATTTAGCAGCCAGTTAGAGATGGATTCTACTATTTGACGTCAATAACAAGGGGTTAGATCTGGCTTTGAAATCCCCCATGGTGACAATTTTGCTAATATAGTTTACCTGTAGTCCAGAGGGAGCTGCTATACTCATTGTATGTATTTAGGATTTGTATTTGCCATGAGAATACAAAGTTGGATATGAATTGAATTATGGCTTTCTATTCCTTCATAAACCAATTTATACCACAAGTTCTCTAATTTGTATAAATACATAATTGCCAATAAACTTGCCCCCAATGTGATTTTGTCATCTTTATTTTGTTTTTTTAACTGTTGCATCTAGAAAATTAAAAAGAAGCATGAGTAAAATATACACTGGATGCTACAACAATTACAGTAATGGCATTCATGTCCCATCACCGTCTTGCTCCCCAGAAGGAGATCAGAAATAAAAACATAACTTACAGTTGCAAGACACCACATTCTGCAGGGAGAGCTGAGATATATCCACAGGTCATCAAACAGGGAAGGAAAAACACTCAGAAAGTGGGTAAGTGGATTACAAAACCAGGTTTCTCTTCACTGCAATTCTCTTAGTACATACGTCTAGGCTTTTTACTGTGGCAATGCATAAGGGCAGGCTCAATTGTGTGAAGAAAAATGGAACAATACGGCATTACAGAACAAAGGAGGACTTACACAACACACATGACTGACTTTGCCTAGGGAGTATGCGATCTATTCATTCCCCATCCTTTTCGGCTTCCCTATAATTGTTTCTCTCTCGGATGCATCATAAACTGTCTTTCCTACGTCAGATGCATTGTTGTAATCCTTGCCCACTCCCGCCTGTGCTGTCAGGAAAACTCTAATCCTCTTCTGACATTATAGTGGAGCTGCATCACTTGCATTTTCAACTGTACTCGTCAATATTTTTTAAAAAAATGGTAAAAGGAAATTGGATTCTATGAAATCTTCTGGAGTAACAGTTCAAGTGATTTAGATTGGGGGTGGTGGTGTTTTTTAAATAAACAAAAAGCATGTCATCTGTACTGCTTAAAGGTCACAAGTATTTTAACACAGTCTGGGGTGGCTCTCCATTCACAAATTCCTTGAGGCTTAACTATATATCTGTGGAACATCAGGAGCTCAGCAGAATTTCTGAATGACATTGAATCATCCCTCTGTCTGTATTATCAGCCTGCAATCTATGAATGCAGTGAGGGGATAATGTCCTTTGAGCAGTGCTTGTCTGCAGTGGTTTGCTGCTGGTGTTCAACCCACAGCAACTAGTCTACAGAAATAAAATCTGGGCAGTATTCAGACTGCCCCATATACATTGGTAAGCAGTACAGCCCCAAGCTCCCTTAGGTTGTTCATCAGGGGAAAAATCGGAGTCAGCAAGATAATGCAATCTGCCACATGTGGGATCATGAGGAAAACCAGGAGCATTGTTTCTGATCTATTTCAAAGGTCTCAAGCTGACAATGAACACAATCCATGGCCATTATGCTATTGCCTTGTTCAGTTCACACAGTATGATGGGATTTGCAATCCATGTGTGAGCCTAAACCCAAGAAAGGCAATCTCTAGGTTTGCAATTACAAGATGGAGACTGCAGGGGATCCACTCGTGAAGCGATATGCTCTTAATGGTGAACAGCACACTGGCTCGTGAACTCCACTGCAAACTCCTAGCATGGGGTGAGCAGCATGGGGCAAATTCTGATCAGTGTTTTGAGATGATTCTTACCACATGTGGTATGACCTGGACTGAATTTTAAAATGTGCGCCATAGTTACAAGTAGAACAATCTGAAACAGTTGCTTAACTTGAGCTGCTTTTGAAGAACTAAATGTTACCATAGATGTCTTCCACCTGATGGACTCCAGCTATGATGGACTTAACAACCCCTGTTATTTTTAGCCAAAATTTGTTTTCAAAAACATCCAGAAGACCACAGATTTTGGAGGTTTAGGTTATATCATGGGGATGGGAGGAGCCCCTGTTGCTGAACTCAATTTGCCATCAGGTCCAGGGAGCCTGGCTAAAGGTGAGGCATGACAGGAGAAGCAGCCCTTCAACATCCGGGGGACCAACAGTTCCTCCCTGCTGACATTTCAGATATTCTGCATGGCAAGATATATATCGCAAGGAGAAATTGAAAATAAAACCTCTTAAAACATAACAGATTAATTGGCCTTTGAACCTACAGACTGACTTCTCTCTTGCTGTTCTTTGGTTGGAGTCCAGGGGACAAAATTACCTCCATCAAAATACATGGAACAGAGCTCCTATCAAATATTCTGGCAAGTTTCTCACTTCAAGTGGTTTCCTTATTGGTCTCTCAGCTGAATCCTCAAGCCTTCACAGCTGCTGTGCCATTCATTAGGACTGGAGCGGAGATAATTGCCACACTCCTGCTCCAGAAATAATCGTGGCCTGCCCAATTAAAACCCCACTTTCCCATTTCAAACAGCAGTGCCAGTTTGTCAGTCCTTCACAGCTTTTAGACATGTGAACCCACAGTGCTGAGCCACCACATTTCAACAAGAAGCAGAATGCCTTCCCTGATGGGAGAGGCAGCTTGCATCAAAAAGCACTTGCTGCCGAAGATTTCTTTAAAGGAAAACAGTCTGGTGTGCCATTAACTGCAATTTTTCTTCAAAAGTGACATGGACTGCAACCACCTGGGTAGCATCCTCATTCAACTGTGAGCCCCTGAGCAAGTTGCTCACAATTTGATCTACTTCAGTGAATGGGGGTGAATAGGTAAGACTTTTCCCCTGTAAGGTTCTGGAGAAATGAATAATAATGTCAACAGCAGCTGTGTTTAGCTTACAGCTGTTTGTCTCTTAAGCATTTTTCTGCACCATGCCTGCTCCCTGTTTGTGTCCTGTGTTACTTAGGTCGATCAGGGAGAGAGACTGGTGGATGAATAGCCAGATGTTTGCTTGAAATGCATACAGGTACAGAATTGGAAATAGAAGTATTTCCTACTTGTACAGTTTTTGTCCCCCAAGTACACAATTCCTTCAGAGCACAATATGACTTGTAAATGGATCCTGTGCTTACCTCTCAGTGACTGATCACAAAACAAAAGCAAGGCAATAGAGTAAAGAAAGCATAGGATAGGACAGTGAGAGCTTTTATCACTTCAGAAAACTCTTAAGTCTTATGATGTGCTGACTACAGCTTAGGCTTAAGTGAAGGCTAGAACAAGGGTGGTGAATGTATGATTCTCCAGATGCTGTAGGACTTGATTTCCCATCAGTCCCAGAAGCATAGCTCATGGTGAAAGATGGTGGTAAGTGCATTCCAACACCCTCTGGAGGAGCACAGATTTCTGATCCCTGGAACAGAAGATGCTTTCTTGGGCAATCATTGATTGCTTTAAATATCTAATGCTTATTTGCCATTGACCTCATCTAACCTGTTCAGATCCTAGAGTAGGAGACATATATTTTCATTTTTCTGGCAGGTGGAATACATCCATCAAGGGAGATACTGTATATATTTTCACTTCTTGACTTTGACTCAAGTATTCTAAGACTAGGCTCTTTTGGTTTGCAGGGGGTTATATTACTTTATATTAAAAACTAGAGCTGGCTCTCGGGTCTCTGCTTGGTCTCTCGTGCTTAACTTTTATTAATGGATACTACAAAGCATCATATGACTTCAGTACTCTCTCTCTTCAAAAAGGAAAGTGACCCAGAGAGAGGGTCACCAGCTGGGAACTGAACCTAGTCAGTGGTGAGCACTTAACATTAATATCTTAAAACATTTTGTCTTCTCTTGGGCCACACGCAGAGTCCACAAATACACAAAAGCATACTTTCTCGTAACCCGAAGAATCCTCTGTATGATGTTCTTAAATACATTATACAAAAGTTACAAGTTGTTGTTTGGAAGAGAATAGGAACTAATTGCTAGAATTCTGGAAATTGTCTGGAAATTGTGCAGTATTGCCGGCTTCATGCTCATTGTATGCTTGGACACAGTTTGGACTGCACAACTTGTAATGCACACATTTGCATCCCAGTTACTGGATTGTTGTCAGCAAAATGCAAAAACTGCTTGCCCAATTTTGCTTATTTCTTAATAGGATTTTAACCAATGTTTGATCTGATAAGGGGCATTCTTATCTTGCAGTATCTCTACAAAATTCTGTATTATCACAGTACAGTTACAAAGGTTTTTTTAAGGCACTTTACAGGCTAACATATTTCATATGGTATGAACTTGCATGGACTTCTTAATAGGCTATAACAGACTAAGATAGCTCCCCTACCCCAGAAAGTATATTTGTGAGCAAACAATCCTGAGACACCATCATTACTTGAATTACAGGGAGAGGTACAAGTGTTCAGTTCCCTAAAAAATTGTATTGCTCTCAGTCACTACTGGTTTTCAACAGTTACAAGTGGAAGAAGAGAAGAATTTGAATAACATCAGGGAGCTTATAGGTACAAACATATACCCCTTCTTCATTTGTGGGTAAAGAGAGAGACTGCTAAAACTCTTCCCCCATGATGGATGCTAAAATACCAGTGAGTATCTCTCTTTCGGTATCAAGGAGTAGAAATGGCCAGTAGCCTTCCAACTGCAAGTAGTATGCAAACTGCTGGAACAAATCCCTCCTCTAGGTGGTACCTCTTTTATTCTTCTACTCCCCCAAGCTAGTACAGCTGATAGAAGTAGATGGCTCCATGTGTTTGCAGCCACACATCAAGTGTTTGCAGTTAAATGTCCACTGAAAGCCCCGGTGGATAAATCTTCCTCATTACCCCCAAAGCACACCCTTAAGCAGGCTCAGGACTGAACCTGGAAAACTGAAACACCCCCCCCCCAAACTTCGAAAGTGTTCAAGTTTTTTCCAAACCCAATTCCAAATCAAATCTTATCTTGCAAGCACACACACACATACTCCAAGATAGCAGTGGGAATGCCAAGAGGCCTGATCCTTCCAACAACTCCTGAGAAGTAAGCCTCTGAGTCTCCCTCATGCCCATTTACCTGCTTTCTTCTCTCCTCCTCTTCATATGGCAGTTTAAATGTCGCCATAGCCATTTTGACTGGAGCAGCTCTAAACAATTATACAGTGCTACCTCCAAAGCAGCCTCCTGATTTTTCAGCCAATTTTATTCCCTTCCCTTCCCTTGCCTTGCATTGCATTGCATTGGTGGCATAACCACCCTGTACATACCATCTGGGGGCCAGGTGGGCCGTTTGGAACCCACATTTCTGTGTTCCAAAGAAGGGAATAGTGAAAGAACTGCTATCGTGGCCCATCACCCATCCTATGCTGCCTGAGACAACCGTCTTAAGGTGTGACTATTGTCGATTTGATTTGCAGCCTGTACTACGTCTGAAACAACAGCCAGTGCCGTCACTGAGTGTGTAGATTGATTCAGGAGTTCACCCTTCTTACAGGATGCAATGTGATTCACATTCCAGCCCACAGCCCCCTTCTTTCTTTCTTTCTTTCTTTCTTTCTTTCTTTCTTTCTTTCTTTCTTTCTTTCTTTCTTTCTTTCTTTCTTTCTTTCTTTTCTTCCTTCCTTCCTTCCTTCCTTCCTTCCTTCCTTCCTTCCTTCCTTCCTCTGGTCCCTCCTCTGCTGCTGATCCTTATATGGGGCATAAATACAGGAAATAATAATGATGATGACCCAAAGATAAGAGGATCCAATACTAATCTTATTGATGAAAGAATTTTCTTTTAAAAACTGGAGGACAGCTGGGGAAGAGGAAAGAATGAGGGGACTTGTTCAGCAGTCCTGAACATCACGTCCCAACTGATGATATCAGCAAAACACCAGCTACTGGCACACATCCTGTCTTTACAAGAATATATACTGTAACAGCTAATCACACAGGGGGAAAGCTAGTTTAAATCATTTCACCTTGATAAAGTAAAAGCCTCTCAATAGCAGCAAGGGGGACAAGAAGCCTCTTTGTAGCGAAAAAGATCTGAATCAATTTGAACCATCATTTGAATGAGGTAGTCAGTAGAAAATTGTTTAAATTCACCTATTTTGTAAATAGAACAAATCCTATGATATTTGACTATGTAATCACAGTCCCCATCAACCTAATGGCAATGTCAGGTAAGAAGCCTCCCAAAGAGGCTTCTTGCCCCACCCCCACCCATTTTTAGATACCCAGAGCAGCAAGGTAGATTGATTTGCTGCTGGTAGTGGTGGTGGTTTCCTCCTGGTTGCTGCCATTGGCTGCAGGCATGTAGTTAACTGGAAGACTGGGAAAGACAACTCTTACAGTATGAGCTAAATAGAAGCTTTTGTGATTTTAATGGTAGCCTCAAGTCTGAAGCAAAGATCTACCAGGTCTGAAAGACCATTCTAGCACTTGAGCTTTATCACTTTCAATTTAGGCACTTGCCTGGTCACCTGCAGCCAGTAAAAAAAGAAAATGGCTCAGCAGTGGCCAGCTAAAGTAGCTATATTGTCCATGTTTTGTTTCCTCAGCCAAAGCAATGCAATTGCATGCAATGGCTAGCTTTGCACCTGGATTCTCTTTGGAGATTTCCCTCTTTTGAGAAGGAGATTAAAAGATAAGCTACACATTACCTGAAATGTGTAGCATGATGCTGGAAACCACCTTTTGTTTTACTTGGAAAAAAAGCATGTGACTCAGTCTGAATCAGGCAAACCAAACGTGAGAGACAATACACAATATTGTAATTGTTTCTTTTATTTCTTAGCTTTTAATGTTGGCCTGTATTAGCACTGCAAGGTGCCTTGGGTGCTCTTGTGAGAAAAGTCCAGGTACAAATAATGAAAATGAATTAATGATTGACCTTCTGACTCAGATAAGAAGGCATGCAGCCGTAGACTGGGAGTAGCCTGAAACTGTGGAGGGGCAGCACTACACTTGCCTTAATGGACCAGTTTCCATTGGTGTTTCTGTGCATATATGTGTGTGACAGGGACATCTGTAAGAATACTGACTGTCAGAAGAGCTTTAAACCTCCCCGTGTGTGTTAGGCTTGACCTCAGTTTGGCTCAGCATTTGCTTGGGAGTAAAAACAACAACAATAATCAACAACAATAATCTGATCTGGTTTCTGTCACTTGAGGAATTCACTTCCCATACTTCAACATAAACAGGGTCTGGTGTGGGCCATAAAAACATAAAACTATGCAGCTTTAACTCAGTCTTCTCACCATTTAATGTTCTCACCATTTCTACTAATAAACTCTCCCTCCTCTTCTCCCCCCTCCTCCTCCTTCCCCTCTCCTATCCACCCCCTACATGCTACAGCCAATGGCTATACAGGCTACAGCCTATCAATATCTGGTATGAAATATATATCTCATATTATACATTATCACACACCTCATTCTGCTGCTATATGTCTGAAGAAGTGCATATGTGCATGAAACGTCACATTAAAATATGAAAGTTAGTCTGTAAGGTGCCACATGTTTGTGTCGTTTTGTTTTGGGTTTTTTTTCTTTAATTTTTGCCTGAAATTCTTGAAAAGACTAATACGGCTGCCCTCTCTGAAACAATAATCAACAGATCCACACTGCATGTTGCATGCAGCCGGCACAGTTTAATCCAATGTATCTCTGGGTTTTAGGAGACACAGCAGCCTGCTCTGTGTGCTAACGGGGCATTAGGGCTGTGCGCTTACTCCCCCCTCTTTTTTTTCCTGTCAAAGAATGAGAAAGTATCCAGACTAAGGGCAGCCCAGGCCACCTCAGCTTTTTCCTGCCATCTCACTGTGAAGCCTCAGTGAATTTAACACCCTGGTCACTAAAGCCTCCAGACAAATTCATTCATTCCTCTGACCTTTAGTGGTCTTGCCTTTCCCCTGAGTTTCTGTCTCCTGGCCAGCTATTGAACTCAAAGCTGAAATACTGTATAAGTCAGAGACGTAAAACTTAGCACAATCAAAGCTGACTGTCATTTCAAGTGTGAATGGGTTCCCGTTAAGGTAGATATTCAGCTCGCTAACATTTAGTTAAGCTGTTATCCTTTTCCTACTAACTCTCCTATCTTTACTATAAACTGAGGATACTGTTGTAATGTTCCAAGTATTTACCATCATAACCAGACCATGAATAGAAAGAGGGAAGATCTGAGCAATGTTGACTAGCAGCTGTCCTTATTTGACCCTATGTTATTATAGCCCTGCTTGATCTCACACTGCTCTTGATGACACAAATATGGCCAAATGACAGACTATTTCAGATACACGTAATCCATGGTATATATGTGCGCAATATTTTTATGTGTGATAGCAGTGCTAGTTATCACCCTACGCAGTACAGAGTCTATGTCTAGTCTCCCGGCTTATCTTTACTTCCTTCATGCTTTGTGAATGAAAAGCGGAAACCCTTGACAAATTTATCTTTTATAATCTCTGACACTATGACCTAGCCTGAATCCCTGAAAGGGGGCAGACTACAATCAGAGCGAACAAGAAGCTTTTTCTGCTTAACTGCACATATATGGTAGCAACACTCACTCACAGATGCCTCTTTCCAACATAACATTATCCTTGTCATTGAAACTAGAATGCTGTCCTTTTTCTCAACTCGTGCTTGCATTTAGCTGTCAAAAATGGAATGTTTTTGTGGCTGTGTTTGGAAGAAGGATATATATGTACTGGAACTGTAGACTTTGTACACCTACAAGTCTTGTGCTAAGAAAGCTGCTTGTGAATCTGCTTCTTTTTTGTTCAGAACTTTTCAAATATTTGCCTTCACAGAAACTGACATTATCCCTTCTCTTTGTCTCTGTCTGTCTGTCTGTCTGTCTGTCTGTCTGTCTGTCTGTCTGTCTGTCTGTCTCCACCCCTCTCTCTCTCTCAAACACACGTATATTCTTAGGCTAAAATCCTAAATAATTGGGTGGGGCTTACGTCTGAATCAAAATGTTTAGAATCGTGTGTTACCAATTTTTGTTCATATTATTCTGTGACAATGCATTTAGGATTTTCCTGATATCCTATTTGTTCTGGTTTTCTGCCTTAGTTTTATGCCACTAACAGTTGCAGCCTCCACTCATCTAGTCATGCAAAAGAGCCCCTATCCTCTGGGTAGTTTCTAGATGGCACTCATGACTCAACAAGTTGCAGAGGAATCACCATCCTCTGTTACCCTAATCTAAAGACACTACTTTTTAGTTAATTTTTCACATTGGAGAACCAAGTTTTCAAATGTGAAATATATCGACTAGAAGAGGGCAATGTGAAATAGCTATCTGTGGTGACATACTGGAAGAAGTAGGAGAAGAGTAGACTTTTCCTGTGGTTTCACAGAATTAATATTTGCCTTAGAGTGTCTATCTAGGAATGCTGTGTTTCTGTTTACATACACAGAGTTCTTATTTCTAACATTGCACATCAACAGTCACACAATGATTCAAAGTAAGGCTCCAAGCGGAGAGCTCTGGGTTAATTTATAGGAAAGACAGAGTAGAAGGAAGCTTTAGTCAGGTAGCTCCGAGTATTATAACACAGATTGTGGTGGCTGTTTCAGGCTCCCTTTTAGGGGTATAATGAAAAAGAGCAAAGTTCTTCAGAAGGCAAAACAATCTGAATACATGTGAGTACTTGGCACCTCAACTTGAATGAATTAGGCTGCCATTTGCTGCTCCGTGCCAGGCTACAAATGGACTAGACTTTTGGAGCAGGTTTATTACAAGAGGACTGAAATAGTTTACCCTTAGAGGCTTCATCCTATAATTGTTATTAATCCACATCAACTAGTGTGAAGCAGAGAATTCAGCTACCTGATACACAGTGCCACGAAAAGCAGAAAATTACTATTTGTTTCATTCTTAAAATGTACTGTTGCTTGTTTTATCCTCCAGCATGGTACATATGGGGTTTTCTCTTTCAGGTGTTGAAATAACTTAGCTAGGGTAACCACAGGAGCTAGGACAGAATGCCTCACCCAAAACTTTAGTCACCCTCACAGTTGCGGGTGGGGAGGGGAAGTGTTGCCACTGAGCTTTGCACTACTTCATGCCTTGAAGGGAGGTTGTTGCCCCATCAGGAAGAAAAATACTTCAGGCCAAGTCTGCTGAAATCTGGTCATTCTGCAATAAAACACAGGCAGAGTTATCAGAACAAATGTAAATAACTGGAATATAAGCTTAGAATCAATTCACACAACCCATTTAAGCAAGTCGTGGTGATTCTGAGCAAAATCGTTAGCAGACCTTGAATTACGGTACATATGTCTTGCTAACGTATCTTGAATGCTCAAACAGAAAAACCACAGGGGACCTGCAGTGATGGTTTCAAGTACATCCTGTTGATGAGAAATGATCATAGAGAAAAAGATGGTGTGTCTTGATGATCCTGGGCCAAATGTGTCTTTTGCTGATGACATGATGCTCATGTGGTCCAGTGGACAGAAGCTTCCTGGCTTATACCTAAATAATGTGTCTTCAAGTCCTAACCCTTGCCTAGAACAATGGTGTGATCTCAGCAAACTCTTTGTAAAATGGAAATAATAGCATTTTGTAGCAGCTTGCAAAGATGTCCACAATACATCTGCCTGTACTGCAGGTAAAACTGTGCTCACGACCTGGGGTTCAATCCCAGGTAGCAGGCTCAAGGTTCACTCAGCCTTCCATCCTTCCGAGGTCGGTAAAATGAGTACCCAGCTTGCTGGGGGGGCAATGTGTAGCCTGCACACTGTAATTAAAATTGTAAACCGCCCAGAGACTACTTAAAGTGGTATGGGGCGGTATATAAGCAGAACACTTTGCTTTTGCTTTGCTTTACATTATAAAGCACTTTTAAACCTTTAAATAATAAGGATAGCACATGAAACTGACATAAGTAGGAACAAACACAGTAGAGGCCGGTGTGCAAGTGAGCCACACAGTTCCATTCCATAAAAGCCCTTTCCAACTCTGGAGGCACAGTGAGAAACAAGCTGTAGATCATGATATTAAAGCAAATTATCAGGAAGTAGATGAAAATCTTGAGTGAAAGCCTTTTAAAAAAAATTCAGGCACTGAGAAACATTTTACCTTGACATTTCAGATATCACAATATTGTGTCAAATAATTTCTTAAGAGCCATCAAGGAAATGCAGAATCAAATGCTCTGCTCAATGAATCAATCAAGAACATAACATTCGTGTGAAAGCACTAGTGGGTGGCTGTAATTACAGATCCTTCCGCCACCACATCCTTTACTTGATTGAATCCCATTCATCATTCAAATGCCAGTCTCTTCCAAAGGACAAAATATAAGAGGCTCATGTGTTGGGTTTTCCTTGGAAATAGGGAGTGATTGTACTATTGAGATCCACCTACTTAAAGAATCCAGAATCCAGCAGGAGGCCCATTGTTTGTTTGTTTGTTTGTTTGTTTGTTTGTTTGTTTGTTTGTTTGTTTGTTTGTTTGTTTTATTCTACTCTGGATGCCTTATTTATGTAAAACCCATAAAAACCACCAACTTCCCCCCCAACCAGATCTCTCAACAAAAAGAAATAATCCCCCCTGTGGTAACAGCAGACAGAAAACAGATTAACTGTAAGAATATAATAAGGTATCATATGGGCAGGATGTCTTGAAAAGCTTACCCG
Organism: Phrynocephalus versicolor; assembly: GCA_023846285.1. Lineage (NCBI taxonomy): Eukaryota > Metazoa > Chordata > Lepidosauria > Squamata > Agamidae > Phrynocephalus > Phrynocephalus versicolor. The sequence continues at coordinate 11,863,653 of JAHTLZ010003399.1, read as the reverse complement.
AAAAGGATTGTTTTGACATATTGGGAAGCACCTTTGTGAACTTCTGCTGTCAGGGCATTCCATAATGTAGCAGGTGCCATCAACAAGACCCATTTCCTTGTTGTACACAAACACTTGCCTTCTGTACAGGCGGGTTTTGAAAGATGAAAGCTTGGTGGAATTCATGTGAAAGTGCTACCAACATTCCCTGGTTGTATAAGGGCAGCACTTTCAAAGCTCATATGGAAAGTGTGCCTAGCAGCTAAATTGTATGAGGCAGCAGGGTGTGAAGTAAGGTAGAGTTTGTAAAAGCAGTTTTTCTAGTCTCTAAGGCAAGACCTGGTGCTGACTGTGGCTCAGATCATCAGCTTCTTATTTCAAAATTCAAACTTAAATTGAAGAAAGTAGGGAAGATCACTGGGCATAATCTAAGTCGAATCCCTTATGAATACACAGTGGAAGTGAAGAATAGATTTAAGGAACTAGATTTGGTGGACAGAACACCCGACGAACTATGGATGGAGGCTTGTAACATTGTACAGGAGGCTGCAATGAAAACTATTCCAAAGAAAAGAAAATGCAAGAAAGCAAACTGGTTGTCCAACGAGGCTCTACAAATAGCAGAGGAGAGAAGGGACGCAAAATGCAAGGGAGAAAGGCAAAGATACAGAAAACTGAATGCAGACTTCCAAAGAATAGCGAGGAGAGACAGGATGGCCTTCTTGTACGAACAGTGCAAAGAAATAGAGGAAAACAACAGAAAAGGAAAAACCAGAGATCTATTCAAGAAAATTGGAGATATTAAAGGGGCATTTCATGCAAAGATGGATATGATAAATGACAAAATGGTTGGGACCTAACTGAAGCAGAAGAGATCAAGAACAGATAGCAAGAATATACAGAGGAATTATATCAGAAAGATCTGGATGTCCCTGATAACCAAGGTAGTGTAGTTGCTGACCTGGAGCCAGACATCCTAGAAAGTGAAGTCAAGTGGGCCTTAGAAAGCATTGCAAACAACAAGGCCAATGGGGGTGACGGCATTCCAACTGAATTCTTTAAAATCTTAAAAGATGATGCTGTAAAGGTGCTGCATGCAGTATGCCAGCAAATTCAGCAGTGGTCAGAGGACTAGAAAAGATCGGTCTACATTCCAATCCCAAAAGAAAGGCAACGCCAAAGAATGCTCCAACTATCGCACAATTGTACTCATTCCACACGCTAGCAAGGTTATGCTCAAAATTCTACAAGGGAGGCTTCAGCAGTATGTGGACAGAGAACTTCCAGAAGTGCAAGCTGGATTTCGAAGGGGCAGAGGTACTAGATATCAAATCGCCAACATGCGCTGGATTATGGAGAAAGCCAGAGAGTTCCAGAAAAACATCTACTTCTGCTTCATTGACTATGCCAAAGCCTTTGACTGTGTGGACCACTATGGCAAGTCCTTAAAGGAATGGGAGTGCCTGACCACCTTATCTGTCTCCTGAGAAATCTATATGTGGGACAAGCAGCAACAGTCAGAACTGGATATGGAACAACTGACTGGTTTAAAATTGGGAAAGGAGTACCACAAGGCTGTATACTATCACCTTGCCTATTTAACATATGCAGAGTACATCATGCGAAAGGCAGGTCTGGATGAATCACAAGACGGAATTAAGATTGTTGGAAGAAATATCAACAACCTCAGATACGCAGATGATACTACTCTGGTAGCAGAAAGTGAGGAGGAATTAAAGAACCTCTTAATGAGGGTGAAAGAGGAGAGTGAAAAAAATGGGCTTAAGCTCAACATCAAAAACACTAAGATCATGGCCACCGGTCCCATCACCTCCTGGCAAATAGAAGGGGAAGAAATGGAGGCAATGACAGAATTTATTTTCTTGGGCTCCTTGATCACTGCAGATGGTGACTGCAGCAACGAAATTAAAAGACGCCTGCTTCTTGGGAGGAAAGCAATGGCAAACCTAGATAGCATCCTAAAGAGTAGAGATATCACTTTGCCAACTAAGGTCCGCATAGTCAAAGCTATGGTTTTTCCAGTAGTTATGTATGGAAGTGAGAGTTGGACTATAAAGAAGGCTGATCACCGCAGAATCAATGCTTTTGAGCTGTGGTGCTGGAGGAGAGTCTTGAGAGTCCCCTGGACTGCAAGGAGATCAAATCTATCCATCCTGAAAGAAATCAACCCCGAATGTTCACTGGAAGGACAGATTTTGAAGCTGAGGCTCCAGTACTTTGGCCACCTCATGAGGAGAGAGGGCTCCTTGGAAAAGTCCCTGGTGTTGGAAAATATTGAAGGCAAAAGGAAAAGGGGACGGCAGAGAATGAGATGGTTGGACGGTGTCATCGATGCAACCAATATGGATTTGACCAAACTCCAGGAGGCAATGGAAGATAGGAAGGCCTGGCGAGCTCTGGTCCATGGGTCACAAAGAGTCGGACACGACTGAACGACTGAACAACAACAACAAGGCAAGCACATGAGGAAAAACTGTGAGGCTGTGTACGGTAAGAAGAGGAGCCAGTGTCTCCAGTTTTAATTTGTGGCTGCTGATACTTGGAAGCAGAGTCTCAAGAAGGCAATGGGTTTGGAGGAGGCGGGTGAACAAACTACTTCCTTTGGTGTCCAGCATGCCAAATATACATATCTATAAATAATGTTTCCCTGCAGTGGTAGTAGTAGTAGTAACAACATCCAACAGCAACTATAGTTTGATAAAAGCCAGTAGATTTGCTAGGACAACAATGCAGTGGCAGCTTTATACAGCAATATTTATATGATCCATCAGTATTTACCACCAACTGTCCTATGTTAAGGATTCCAGGAAAGAAGGCAAAGGAGAAGTGGAAATGGACAGCAGGTGCCTCCTCCAGTGGGACTATCACTTTCCCCACCTCTCCAGCAAGCCACCCACCAACTGCCCTGCGTGACAGATTCCAGGAGAGGCAGAGAAAAAGAGGCAGGTGCAAGCAACACCCACAAGCATGCTTCTTGTTCCATATGGAAGAGAGCCATCTGTTACCAGGTGCCCTGTGGGAGAGGGACTCGGAGGGCTTTTCATATGGTGATGTTGTTTCTTGTTATTTTATTAATGCATTTTGATTATGCTCCCATCTAAGCCACTTTGGAAGGATGTCCTGAAAGGCAGAGTATAAACAATTGTGACTGACTGACTAAATAAAAAATGTTCCATGTGAGAGGGCCATGTGATGATGGATAATTATGGTTAAATAAATCAGTGTTTTAGGTTGCCCTTCTCTATGTAATGTCCCAGCTGATATAACTACTACTACTACTACTACTACTACTACTACTACTACTACTACTACTACTACTACTACTACTTTATTTTTATGCCGCCTTTCTCCCCAATGGGGAGATAAATATATTATTTAAAATGCCTGACTGCTGTGCAGATAGTTTAGACAACATACATAGCTATCTCAAATGACTGCTGTTGCTGGAAGAAGCAGGTGACTCGAATCTGCTGGAAGCTATTAAAGTGAGGGAGGCTAATTTCAACAACAAATACAATAAAACCTCAGGAAAGCCAGTGAGATGGTCACTGCAGAGGCAGTATCTTCTGATTGTCTAGACAGGGTCTGAGTCAGCCCAAAAAGAACCTTGTTTTTCTGTGGACTCAGATGGTAGGTGGTGGTGATGGTGGTGGTTCTTAATGTTTCCAGGCCCATACTGATTAGAGCAGGCACCTCCAAACTTCGGCCCTCCAGATGTTTTGGACCACAACCCCCACAGTCCTTTGTCATTGGCAATACAGGCTTGGAATTCTGGGAGTTGTGGTCCAAAACATCAGGAGGGCCGAAGTTTGGACAGGCCTGGATTAGAGCCATATAGATATGTGCTGAAGACCTTTACCCATTCTGTAGCCCAGTGGTGGCGAACCTTTGGCACTCCAGATGTTTTGGACCACAACTCCCACAGTCCTTTGTCATTGGTAATACAGGATTGGAATTCTGGGACTTGTGGTCCAAAACATCTGGAGTGCCAAAAGTTTGCCACCACTGCTGTAGTCAAATATTGGATGCAGATGTTGGAGCAGACCTACCTCAAGCACTTTCAGAGATATTCCACCCTCCTCTGTCTGAGATCTATGACATTATCTGCCCATTTCCAATTCTCTATTAAGAAAAAAAAATACATTACCACAAATGACATTCCATTTGGTGGCATGTAGTATTTAAATAATCACAGTTAAAAAGTGGATAAAAAGAAGAAGAAAGTGGCACAGGAGGAAATATATAGCCTAATGTTCTAATTGACCCATTCAATCAAAACAGCAGCCATCCCTCTATTGACACACAGAGTCCTAATAGTGTAATAGTACTTCAGTAAAGGTTAGCAACTGTGCTAAGTGACAGAAACAGAAAAAGGCTAACTCAGCAGAGATGCATGCCTTTCATTTTGCTCTAGAGCCCTGAGAAATGAGTGGCATGTGAGCTTCAAGAGAAGATGTCGTACGGTACCTGGCGATGATATCTTAGCTGTCCCTAGGACCTCTGTGGTGGAAATTTCTGGGGATTCAGCTGTCACTCACTGTGAAGATATTGGAGGATGTGGAGCATATCAAGCGCTGGAATACATCTGGACTCTCTATGCAAAGTGAAAAAGATGGACCTCATCCTGGAAGCAGATGTCTTCATACCTCTATCTTCTACAAGCTATTACGTTAAAAAGCCTTGAAATCATCTGCTGGGATGCCACTCATCCTGCAGACACCCCCAAATCAAACAAATATGCTGATTTGCTCCATTTCTCCCCACATTTATCTGAAGACAGCACCCTTACCTAATACTAGCTGAGTGAGTCGCATCTTGAAAGAGACTCATAGCCACTTCTGGAGTTTGATCCGGGTTGGGATGTGAGCTGATTATCAAGTCCAAAGTTAATAGGTCATTTCTCTGGTAGTCCAAGTGAGAGGTCTCTGGGGTTGATCCACTCCACACCCATGGCTAATAAATATGTGAACTGGATCATGAAGATCAATTAATAATGGTAAACATAAGGATGACAACAACACAATGTTAGTAATAATACTTGTAAATCACGTTGCCTACAGTATCTGGCTTCCAAAATACCAAAAGACTGAATATAATCAAGAGAAACACAGAGGAAACATGAGTTTGGAGCTCCCTCTCTAACTACAATGGACTATTTTTCTTGGCTGCAGTTCCATTTTGATTCATAATAGAACCAAGGATAGAAAATCCTTTAACAGTGTTGATCTCTTAATTGCCAACATCAGCATTACAGAATTCTTTTGTAATCATCATCTTTTTTCTTCATCTATTATTTTTGACACTTTTCCCAACTGGAAACCACCCTATATCTCCACAGGCTGTCCCGAACTCTGCTTTGCAGGTTGTATGAAAAGTGCGTAGCACATTGTTTTCTCTTAGAATGATCCATAATTTTCCGTGCTGCACACTGTCAAAAGCTTTACTGTGGTCTACAAAGCATAAACTGATTTTTCTCCTTATATACATTGGCATCCTCCAGCAGCCAATGGATATTTGCAATGTGACTCCTCATACCTCCTTCCTTTTCATCCCAGGGCATCCCGGGGGTCAAAGAATTTTGTACAACTCTGAGGGGAGAAAAACAAGGGACGTTCCCTTGGGAGGAGGGATCTGGTCACATTACCTTATTGCCCAACAAAGTCAGAAAGAACAAAAGGGAGACATCCTCGGGTATCTGTGCCAGGAGAGCCAGTTGATCCACAGCCAGGCACACTTCTGAAATAGAAGAAGTCATGCTAGCTTCAGACGTGGCACAGCATATTTTCTTTACATTTAAAACAATGGGGTTGGGAAGGGGAAGTTGTGGTTTTTAAAAAAATGTACGGCCAAATAGCGTAGAGAAAGTCCTGATCTTCCCCTCCTCAGATGCGGCAAATTTATCTTTAATTTCTTCCTCTTTTTGAAAAGGGAAGAAAAATATAACCTTTTATGACAACAAATCCCAGAATCCTGAAGGCATTGTGGCCAGCAGATGAGTTCATGATTGGGGATTTGGGGGATTTGTGGTCCAAAATTATTCCAGTCCCTTGCTTTGCACCATTCTGCCTGAGAGGGGATGTGAGATACCCACTATGAGCACATAATATTCATGCATTTTCAGTTTATATTTCTACATCCACAGGACTGTTGCAAAAACAAGAATGGGTGCTCAGATCAGAAAATCCAAGATCGCTTCTTTTGCTTTCTGATCTAGAAAGTGTCTAAAAAGTGCTAGTTCATATCATATTCTCTCAAATATGCTCTGGAGAATAAAAGCCACTTGACTAGTGTGTTACTAAACCATTACTCTTTGTACATAACTTTGATTCAAGTGTACTGTACAATCCAATTGCCAACCAATAAACATCAGCACATATTTTACGCAATTCCTTAAAACTTTCTTGGAGCTCATGAAGTCATGCTGGGTCTCATCTGTTTGGCAGGTTAATCCAAAGATTTATACAACAGTTACTCAAAGATATACTTTGGCTTTTGTCAAATGAATTTTTACAATCGGACTGAGACAGGCCAAGCACAGTCTGGTGAATGCAGAACTAGATCATCTAAGGTAAACGCTATTCTTATTTCAGGAAATTGTCTCCACTTTCTTTATCCTAGGCAGAAAAATCTACATCATGTCAAAACTTCCCCTGCAATGTGAAACTGGCACATGTAAAGAAAACTTGGAAAATGCCACATGGTCCTTAAATTTACACAAATGCAAGAGTAAGTGATACCTTTATTAGACAACTAAATAACAATAATCAAACAGCGAGCTTTCAAGAATGAAATCTACTTCTTCATGGTTATGCAGCAATATTTTATGGATAGTGCAGAAAGACTGTAAATAAATTCCAGAAATTCATGGCAGACATCTGTGCGCAGATCTGCTTGTGGTGAGTTCAGACATACTACAAACTGCCCCTGGGGGCTTTAGTCTCAAACCCTAACTTGGGTCAAATTCCAACCCCAACCTTCTGATGGAGGCTGCTATGTGTTGCCTTTCCCCAGCCCCAAAGCCAGAAAGGGACTTTATGTTTCAAAAGTAGGCAATATGTGAATGCGGTGATGGGAAGGGAAGGGGGCTGATATTTGTGCATGAGGATTTTTATCCTTGAAAGCTCGTTATTTATTTAATTTTTATTGGTCCAATAATGTAAGTTTATATTCACCTACAGTACTCACATGCACCATGTTTTTCCATTTATAAGACCATGCCATGTATAAGGAACCCCCCATGCATACACTTTTTGAACCCTAATTAACAAAATGAACAAATCCTGGTGCAAAGGAAGGGAAATCATGGGGGGGAGAACCTACACACACACACACACACACACACACACCAGTTTCTCTTTCCTTTTACCCTCTATCTTTCCAAGATGTCTCTCCAATTTCTTTCCCCCCCCCCTTTGTTTTTACAGAAATCCAAGCTGTCCTTGTCTTTTCTGCAGCGAAAGCCTTGGGGGTTGAGCAGCCCATTAAGAAGTGCCTTTTCCCACTCCAATTTCTGCAAAAAGATGGCTCAGATTTCTGCAAAAACAAAAACAAAAAAAACAAAGTGGAGAGGCATTTTGGAAAGGCAGAGGGCAAAACGAAAGGGGAAACAGCGGGAGAGGGGTGTCGGTGTGTGGGGGAGAACCCAAACTGATGGGAAAGGTAGGGAAACAGCAAGGTCAGTTTGGCTTCTCCCCCACCCCACCCCCACCCCTCAGGAAAGGCTTACTTCTGTGTATATGATCCCCTCTTAATTTTTAGTGTCATGATTTTGGGAGGAAAAAGTGTTGTACAGTAATCACCACCTATTGCAGGCGTTAGGAACCTGACCCTACTGCAATAATGGAAAATCCGCAATATGCAGGTGCTGGGTCAGGTCAGAACTGGGGGTCCTATCTGGGGTCTCTACACTTATCTGAGGCCTGGTGCTGCCCCAAACAGGCCTGCAACAGGTTCCTTGGGCCTGTTGGAGGTCCCAGAAGTGGTTTCTGGTGGATCCGTTTTTTCAGAAGTGACTTTTGGTTTGCTGGAATCCACTTCTGGGGCCTCCAAGAAGCCCAAGAAGCCCATTGGAGGGCCTCTCGGGACAACGCCAGGGCTGGGGTAAGTGCAGGAGGCTCAAATGGACCCATACAGATTGTTCCAGGAGCCCTTCATTTCATATACTGTGGTCCCAGGATATACAGGGACCGCAGTATATGAAATGCAAAATGGCTGGGGATGACTGTATACACCGAAAAATATGATACTTCATATCAGGCCCCTCTTCTCCATATAAACTTTTCACAAATTCTTAAGGAGAACCCCTCACTCTTGCTTCCCCAAATACACTCACTGTCACTCTGCATGGAATTCCTTCACATTTTAAACATACTGACCAATCAGCATTAAACTATCTGATTTTTAAAAGATTTAAATTATAATTTAAATCCATGTGATTTAAATCAAATCCACACTGCATGTAAGGCTGTTACTGTTATTATTTGCAAATGTCTATACAGTACCTACAGCTGGGTAGGACAGGCAGAATTCCCACACAGTGCCCCCAAGGTACATTGAGGGAATGGCAGTGGATGGCCCCAGCACAAGGACTTTTTGGCTAGAAAGTTTGTTTTTGTTTATTTGATATTGCCAAGAGGAAGACAGAGAACAGCACCATGTTTGATGTTCTCAATCTCAAACAAAAGCAGCCAGAGTTCCATGTTTTCCCTCTGGGTAGGAACATAAATGGGCATGGTGGAAAATGGGGTGTGGTGGCTCAGAGGGCTACAGCACTGAAACTGTCAGCTGCAAAGTCAGCAGCTCAGTGGTTCAAATCCACGCAGCAGTGTGAGCTCCTGTTGTTAACCCCAGCTCCTGCCAACCTAACAGTTCAAACGCATGTAAATGCAAGTAGATAAATAGGTACCTCCATAAAAAGTGAGACGGTAAAACAGTGTTATGCGTGTAGAAATGTATTTGGCCATGCCAGCCACATGGCCATGGACTTGCTCAACACTGGCTCTTTGGCTTAGAAACAGAGGTGAGTGCCACCCCTAAAGTCAGACACAACTAGCATGCATGAAATGGTGGGGGGGGTGCTTTACCTATGCAGGGCATGAACAAAGTGGACATGAGCATTTGGACTCTCACAAAATGCCAAAACTAGGGGACATCCACTCAGATTAAGGTTTGGGAGAGTGAGAACAAACAAAAGAAAATACTTCTTAACTCAGCATGCTGCTAGTCTGTGGAACTCCTTGCCACAGGGTGTGGTGATGGGATTAAACAAATTCCTGGCGGAAAAGTCCATCACAGGTTAAAAGCCACGATGGAGATGTGTAATCTCCAGTATTAAAGGGGGAGTGGTATCAGGAGACAGATACATAGTCTCATGTGCTCCCAGAGGTATTTGGCGAGGCCACTGTGAGACATAGGAAACTGGACTAGATGTGCTTTTGGCCTAATCCAGCATGATTCATCTTACGTTCTTATGTTCTTTACCTTAGGAATATAAATGGTGCTGTAGCATTTTTGAACATAAAATTTCTGTCTGAGAAAGAGTTAACCAGCTGCTCCCTCTGTACAAGTCCTCTGTTTTATCGAGCAGTCTGCAAACATAGCTTTTGGTTTAAAGAAACAAATACATTAGGCCAAAGGCTCACATTAAGACACGTCTCATGTAATAATGTTCAGCCTCAGCTGTTGCCCTCTGAACTTAAACTCTGCTGAACAGCTCAGCCCACCCATCCAGCGAAACAAGAAATATAGCTGCAGGAAATCAATTGCCAAAACTAAGGCTCAGGCTTTCTACCCTCCCAGCAAGAATTAATAAATATATATAGTAATACCTCAGTTTGTGAGCACCTCAGTGTATGAGCATTTTGCAAGAAAATTGTTCATAAAATTTTGTTCTGCTCTACTAGCAATGTCTTGCAAAACGAGCATTGGATGTGCTCACAAACTATGTGGCCGCCGCCGCTACAGCCAGGCCGAGCCCCATCATCACCGCCACAAGCATGCCAGGTGAGGAAGGATTGTCTGTTGAGTGGTGGGAGGGATTTTTTGGAGGGAGGACCCAGCCGGTGGCTGCAGTGGCCAGGTGCTGCCGGCCTCTTACTTCCAGATAGGAAATAATGCAAACTTCACACCAGAACGAATCGTGTAAGTTTCCGTTATTTCCTATGTGGAAATTGCTTTTGATGTATGAGTATTTTGGTTTTATGAGCATGTTTCTGGAACAGATTATGCTCATAAAGCAAGGTACTACTTGCTTTATGTATATCAAATTTGAGATTTATTGTGCTGGTGGAAAGGTGAAGAATAGAGTGCCAAAACCAAGATGAAACAGATGATCGTTGGCTTTGGTCAAACAAGTTTTTCAGGGGTTTCCAGAAATGAAAACCCACCAACAACTACCCCAAAACAAGAAACAAATGAAAACAAGCATGCACCAGATTTAGAGGGTGTGGCCACAGCAAGTTCCCGGTGCCCTGCAGATCATCCTTGGATGTGAAGAACTAAAGGAAAGCAGCCGTTTAGCCCCAGCCCAGCCATCTGCAGCAGGAACTAAGGTGCCATGCAGTATCTCCCCACCCCCACCCCAAGACATGCTCAGCCACACCCATTGCATCTCCTTAGATGGCAGAAAAAGAAAGAAAATAAAACCTCTAAGTTGTGCTTATCACCTGAGGAAAAAAGAAGCAGCTGCACCTAGATTTGAAGAGTCTTGAATGTTGTGACATGGGGTTTAGTGATTTCAGCAAGTGATTTCAGCTCTTTGACATAGCAGGCTGGAGACAGCTTCTAGTGTGACAGCTCTTTATTCAGGGAGAGAACAAGACTGGGGACTGGGGAGAGGGAGCTACATTTATAGGAGCGAGGACTGGCTAGGAAAAGATACATTTTGGAGGGAATAATTACAATTTACAACCAATCACAAAGCTGCCTTTTGGCAGAAACCAATAGGATTGATGATCCAAATGCAGCAACTTGAATAAACCAATAAGCCTGTTCCCTTTGGAACAGGAAGGCAGTTACTTCAACATAAGCAAGTACAGATAATAGGAATACAGATCAATACACAACATTGAAGATGATGTGATCAACTGTGTGCTGCACTACACCCTTATGCCTTTTAACCTGTTTCCAGGGCATTCAGCAGGGCAGGGCAAGGAGGACTATGCAACAGGGTACCAAATATAGAAGGAGCAGCCACAGTGATTGCCCTGTCCTCTGCGGATCCTCCTAAGAACGAATGATGCTTGGGGGGAGGGGGGTAAGGTATATGGCATTTTGCTTGCCACTGCCGAGAGGTGAGCTTGGACTGCAAGGATGCCTGCACTGAGCCTGCTCCTTCTGAAGAGGAGCAGCAGAGGAGAGGGCAATCCCTGTGGCTGTATCTTCCAAATTTGGCATCATAGGGTTCCCCTGCTTTAATATAACAGCCCTGAAAACTGTTCCCAAGTTTTTAAATTTCAGGTTACGTTCAATTCAAGAAACCTTTAGTGGCATAAAATAAATCAAGATCAAAAGCATCAAATTGTGGTTAGAAGATTAAAAGATAAATAATGAGATGGAGTCCTGTAGGTCTCATTAATGGTATATAGCACTCTGGCCAGGGTTAAATTCCTTTTGCAGGGAAGAGCATAATAGCTTCAAGTTATTCAGACCATAGTGTTCCCCACCCCTTTCTCATTAATTGGCACTTACCAACTCTCTCTGGGGCATTAATAGTATTAAGAATAAAAGTGTTTCATTTATGTACAGATCAACAGCAACCTAACAAGCATGACTGCTTTCAACAGCAGTCCTACACAATCTGGAGGGGGAAGGAGCGCAAAAGCAGAGAGGCAGGGGTCTCTTTGAATCCAGAGGCAGGGAAGGAACTATTGGATAGTGCTGGATGGATTAGCAGTTACCCCAACCCAGAAAGGTCCCTTTAAAATGCCCCATAACCATTTCAAACATTGTCTCTTGCTTGGGTAGGTGGCCTTCACTTTTCAACAATACTGTACCATGTCCAAAATATCTTGCCCTATTTTTTTAAAATATTCTCTTTTAGCAATCTCTTTTTAAATTTTATATGCCACGTCAACTCATCATTAACTGCTCTTTCCCAGACTTCATTATATTCTCCATCGAACAAAAATATATCCTTCCATTCCTAGTTTCTCACAATCAGTAATCTAGCTGTGTTACCATATGCATGATTAACACTCTTTGCCCAGCTACATACTTCCAAAATAAGCAATATACACTGTTGAAAAAAATCTATTGTTCTTTGTACAATTATCACCCTTAACTACATTTGACACTTTCCGAACAGCCATGAAGGTAGGGTTGGGCCGCATTCTGCTGTTCATTCCTGGCAATCCTCCACATGTCATATACAGGATGATCTTTGTGTGTTCTCCTGCTAACTATGGGACTTGCTGACGTCTCACAAAAGGTGTGTCAGATCTGTTCAGTGATGGATGAAAATGCTTTTTTTTATGTTGTTGTTGTGATCCTTAGACAATGCAAAAACATAGTGCCTGGCAGGGTCACTCAGCATGTTTAGTCCTTGATTAATACCTGGCAGATACCCCCTATTTTTCCGTCTATAAGACGTCCCCATGTATAAGACAACCCCCAATTTTCCAGCATGAAACAACAGTTTCTCTACTGTGTAGGTCTCTCATTGGCTTTCTTTTGCATATAAGATGACCCTAAATTTTTAGTCTGACAGTTTCAGTAAAAAATATAGTCTTGTACATGGAAAAATACAATAGTTAGCTCCAAACCGATTTAACAATCCAATGACCTCCTTTTCTCATGCTGCCCCTTTACTTTCCACTCCTCCATCTCTTTGCTACTCTCTGCTCCCCATCTGATTGTTCAGATTCCCTTTTCCAATTATACTGAGCAACCTTTTCAAGAAGCCATTAATCCAATTCTCTTGAAGACCCCTTTCTTTCGGCAGCTGCCTCCTTCCTTCCTTCGTCACCCATACATAGTCCTCTTATCTAGCAAGGAGAAGGCCAACCCTTCCCTTCTAGCAAGGCACTTTTTAGCCAAACTCTCTCGGGCAAAACCTGAGCACTCAGAAGTGCAGACCTCCCCAATCCCACCCACCGGAGAGCCCTGCCAGAGCCTTTCCCAGAAACTGAAAACAAAGAGGAGCTTGTGTCATTATCTGACCGGTAGCGAGTTCGTGTAACTTCCCCTTTGATCGAGTACATCAAATGCCGTACTGAACTTCTGCCCCTTGAGGGTGTGTGATGAGACATTAGTGCTTAGGACAAAAACAAGTTCTCAGGAACAAAGCCAGCGGTTGTTGTAGACAGGGAATTTGAAGCACCTTAATTTCTCAGAATGTCAGCTCAGCAGGGGTCAGATGTTCTCATTGCTCAAGGATGGTCATGCACACTCATGCATTAGCTATTTCCACTCCAATATTGTTTTTTTCCTGCCCCTTCCCTAACATTTACTTTGTAATGTAAATTACTATTGATCTGGGGGGTGGGGGGAACAACAGCAAATGGGTCTTGTGGCACCTAAAATATTACAGCATGAGCTTTCATGGACTATAACAGATTTCTTTGGATGCATGACTGTTACCTATAATTTCATATTTATTTTATATTGAAATCTATCTATCTATCTATCTATCTATCTATCTATCTATCTATCTATCTATCTATCTATCTATCTATCTATCTATCTATCTATCTATCTATCTATCTATC
>JAHTLZ010003399.1:11828473-11846001 GCA_023846285.1 Phrynocephalus versicolor | reverse complement strand
GTGTGTGTGTGTGTGTGTGTGTGTGTGTGTGTGTGTGTGTGTGAGAGAGAGAGAGAGAGAGAGAGAGAATGAGAGAATGAGAGTAAAAAGTCATTTGCAAAGTGCATTGCTTCTCAGGGGGATAGCAGAATCAAATGATCCCAATCAAACTTTTGATGCCCAAAGGGGTGAGCAAAGAGAACACTCAGTGGGGTGTTTTTTTGTTCTTAATGCGTTCCGTGTGAACCTTCCTGGCAGAGTACAAAAGTGAAAGCAGAACACAGGGGAGAAAGATAAAACACACACTATATATTGGCCTGGCTCTGATGCCTTATCCCACCCAGGAGTTGGGCTGCTCCTAGAACCCATTATTTAGCTATGAATAGGATACTGTCAACAGTTTAGATTAACACTAACTAAAGTGGCATTTATCTCTGAGGCTATTGATTAGATTCCTTTCTAATTGTGCTGCTTGCGTATAAACGTGGTGTTTATACCAAACATGGTTAAATTCCACCTTCGTTGTTCCTGAGCAGGTTGCTGAGAGGTCAGGATTTTTGTTCAGCACACACTTGGTCCTCCTAAATATTGTTCGCGAAACCATAAAGGATATGCCACCACCACCACCACCTCGTCACAAAGGATGTCTTTTCAAAGTGAGATGTCAGGATTATTTGACGGCAGTGTGGGAGCACATGCTTAGCCTGCGCAGACCTTTTTGGAAGACAACAGGTTGACTTTATTTTCATTTGCTTCGAACTGCCTGCAGCATTTCCCGCAAGGCTGTCGGGGAAGAAGGGGCTGTGCCATACCATATACTGCTGTTGGTAGAAAATGTAGGGATTTTGTCCTTTCTACTGTTTGTCATTCTAGGGCAGCTGCTATATATGGTTGTTGGGCATTTTGTATTTAGAGTATAGACATATGTACATCCTATGAGCAAGTAAAAAGAACGTTGTATCAAATCCCCCCAAGCCAAACAAAATATTCTGTCAGATGCAAACACACACACACCACCGAAACAAAATAAAACAAAAACCCCTCTGTCCTTTGCTGATTACATTACAACTAGGGGCAAAACTCTTTTGCTACAACAACTTCCAAACAGATAAAGTGTGTCATAGCTAGTTGCAGCCATCATTTTAAAAACATTATCCTACAAGATGGGAACTGGTTTACAAATTAGTAATTCTCCCATTGTAATTTTTCCTCCTTGCTGTTTTTTTTTTTTAAACTCGTAATATTCTTCTAATATATTTTGGTGAGCACTCTTTTGAGGCAAGGTTTTTTAAAAGGGGGCTATACTAGTTATAAATAAAGAAGCAAACCTCACTGGAGAGCTGTAACAATAAATAAACCATTACAATTGTGACTCAGCAGACTAGTAAAAGGAAAATCATATAGTACATCCCACATACAAGCTGCATGGCAGTTCTTGCATTTAAGCCAGCTATCTCCTTTGTTCATCATTACATTACAACTGGGGGCACAATGGTTGAAATCCAGTAGAAAGACACAACTAGAGTGGGTCTGTTCAATCAGTGAAACTTGCACAAGTGTTGTCTAGCCAACCCCCACTGATTCAATTGGTATACTCTAGTTGATATTTACTATTAGCTTTTGGTCATTTGAAAGGAGAAGGCTGAGGGCTACTTTGCTTGTGCTAGCTGCTCTTCCCCCCTCCCCCGCTGTTGCCAGTAATGATAGAGTCTTCGTATCATTGAAATCATGGAAATCATGCAGATAGGATGTCCAGAATAGTCCCGGACAGCATCAGAAATGGAATGCAAACTGGATATCACAAACTGTTCCTGAAAGTGTCAGAAATGAGAAGCATAACAAATATGACTCGAAAGAGGGAGCTTGCGAAAGGGAAGTAAAAGGTCATTTCTTGTGAGAAACACCTCATGAGGGGCCTGAGGTTCAGAAGAACTCAGTGGGTGTGTGCAATGAAAATGAAGACTAAGAACCAGGTGGGAAAGAGGTGCCAGAGCCCCATGCCTTATATTCTCAAAAGAACCATTGTGTTGCTTGATCACTGCTATCATTATAGTCACTCCACTGCACAAGGTACTATGCTGCTAAAAACAATATCTTACATAACATAATGATCCTGCATATGTGTGGTATATCCATTTCATACATGTAAAGGTTGCACAAAGTTATGGTCCCTGCATCAGGACATTTGTGAAAGTATAGGACAAGTCAGTTGGAATTATTTATATATTGTATTTATTTTACAGATTTTTTAACAGAAAAAAAGCTGTAAATATTGTTTTTTACAGAAAAAAAGAAAAGAAAAATTACAGAATTATTGCATTCTCTTGTAGCTTTAATGTAATGTTGTCTATTAATGCTGTAAAATGTCCTTCAATTCCTTGTTCTCAATACTTGAACATGTATATTATCCCTCTTTCTGTAAGCCAACTTGGGTCCTTTTTCAAAGGAGAAAGGTGGGGTAAAAATACTCTAAAACAAATAAATAAATACCTAGGGGTATAGTAAACCTTTTAGGAAAGATCAGCTACTAAAGGCTAATATCCTACTGTGCCTTTCCTGAGCACAAAGTCCTACAAGTGTAGTCAGGCAAGACTGTGGCAACACTTGTGGAAATGCTATTGTAGTGTGGGCAGAGGGAGAGTTTTCATCATGGGGCTTGTTGAATTGCTAAGGAAGCATGTGGAGTGGAGATGGGCTTGAACCGAAAAAATGGTGATTTGTTTTGGTTTGGTTCGTTTTAGGGTTTGGTTCAGTTCGTTTCATTTTTAAAGAATTTTTTGTTTGAAAAATTCATTTCGTTGGTTCATTGATTCATTATTCATTTTTTCGCGCTTTGCATGATTTAATCCTTTTGACAGCGTGCAGGCGGGAAAAAGCATTAAAAATATTTTTAAAAAAGAGACGTTGACAACAACTGCACAAACTGGACTGGCAGCATCCTCATCCTCATCCTGATCATCCACATCATCATCGTCATCATCATCATTTTCAATCATCAACACATCATCCGTACCGGCAGCGGCAGTGGAGACAGCGGCAGCAGGGCAATTCTGGCCCCTGTGGCAGGGGCTTTTTGAGGTGCTGGCTTGGGCCTTTTTGTTTTTTCAAGCGCTGACTGCACGGGTCATTATTCATAATAATTATTCATTATTCATAATGGGGTTCATTATTTGTTTTGTTACGTAACAAAATGAATAATGAATAACGAAACAAACTAAACATTCATTTCGTGCCCATCTCTATTGTGGAGCCAAGCACATATCTGGGGGAAGGAAAAGCCCTGTCCCTTGCATAATCACCACAAAACAGAAATATGACTGGAAAGAGGGAGGCTGTTCTCTATTCAGGTGGGCTCTCCATGTGACCCAGGCCTTCTGAAGTTTCTTGGAGGTCCTGGTTCATCTAGAATGACAACCAGGCTAAAGCAGACTCCTATATTTCATACTGTCACATGTCTATATTCCACACGAGGACAGAGCATCCTGTGGCTAGTATGCTCCTTGTAATATGTGTGGGCTCCACGTGCTTTCTTAACAAGTGGTTTGAACTGTGTGTCACTACTAGCACAACAACCCTTGCTTTGACAATGGCATCAGCTTGAATATACTGCTTAGCAGAAAGCTCAATAGATACTGACCTAGAATTCTCCAGCTGAGAAAGACACATGAGATCACCTACATGCTACTAATACAAAATGGCTCATTCTTCACTTAGCAGCAAAATGAAATACTTGTTCCTACTGAACTGGATGCTTCCATATCCCTACAAACCATTGCAGTCTATATGCAGACTATTTGCTTGAGCGGGTCTTTGTCTTGTGCCTGGTGTACAAAATAGGCATGTGTAAAAGCAAGGCTGTATGAGCTAGTACAGTGTTGGCGAACCTATGGCACAGGTGCCAAAGGCGGCACTCGAAGCCCTTTCTGTGGGCACCCAACATTGCACCTTCACAGCCATTTGTATTCAGGTTAAATTGCTATATTGGCACTTTGAGGAAAAATTAGTGGGTTTTGAATAGCAGTTTGGGCACTCGGTCTCTAAAAGGTTCACCATCATTGAGCTAGTACATTGTTTCCTGATGTAAGATGTAGGCCAGTGGTGTCCAAGCTTTGGCCTCCCATGTGTCCTTTGTCATTGGCAATACAGGCTTGGAATTCTGAGAGTTGTGGCCCAAAACATCCGGAGAGCCTAAGTTTGGACACCCTTTATTAGGCGTTATAGAGCCCATATATTACATGATGTCAGTTGAGGCTTGCCATGGTGGCTGCAAGGGTCTCTACCCATTCAATACCAATATGAATTCATCCCACCCAGTTCTATCACCACCACCATCTCATCTGCTTTCCCTCAATCTGAGAGGGAAACAACCTTTTCTGCACAGATTTTCTGTTTCCATTTGCAGAATGTGGCTACTGTCTTCAGTTCCCCCAGAATACATTGCCTGTTGCCATGCAGAAGCAATTGCCACCATGTAGTACGATCACATGCAAACCCTCTATTATAATCAGTGCAGGGCAGAAGTAGTGAGAAAATAGCCAGCTGGATAGGGACAGAAGGAAAAAGAAAAGAAGATGGGAAACCACAGTGGATAGATAGCAGGGAACAAGTAGAGACTGAAGAGCAAGAGCAAGCAAAACTCTATATATATATGCAGCCTCAAACTACTTCCTAGCCTCTTCCTATCAGAAAGAGGAGACATTCATTCATTCATTCATTCCTAGACTTTTAGATTGCCCCTGAGTTTTGGGACTTATCTTTTTTGGGCCTCCCTTGATGTTAAAGCCCTCAGATGTCTAGCCTCAAAAGAGTAGGTATCATGGGCAGTTTTCATTGGGTGGAGACATTCTGTCAAGATGCTGTGAACCACCTGTTAAAAACGTCACACACTGCTTTCAACAACCCCAAACCATTTTTCTATTCCTTTTCAATTCGATTTTGCAGCCTGTGCTGCCCCCCTAGACAGTTCCATCATGGGGAAATGGACCCCCAGACTCACCACAGTTGACCATCCCGGAATGGAAAAGTCCCTCCAGGCCCACCTGATCATTCACCAGCTTACTCACTCTCCTGCCCAATGGCTCAGGCTGAAGTCCACATGACTTAAGCAAGATATTTTTTTTAAAAAAAAGATCTCTCTCCCAGTTTATTCTAGCAGTTCAACTATCTCAAAGGGATGGTTTTCCAGTGCATTTCAAATCTTTTCTGGCATCTTCTTCACTGTTGGTGTGGTTGTCACCAAGCTGGAGAAGACGGAGTTTTGCCTGCCTCTCTTCTCCAAAACTTACTCTCTCAAAGAACTGCACCCCTCTCTATCTCTTCCACCTGAAAAAAAAAAACAATCACCACCATTCCCCTTTAAAATAAGAATGATAAACAAGGTGCTTTGGCAGTATTGTGTGCACCAGGCTAGGCAGAGGCATTGCTGTTTCGCTTTAACAAAAAGAGAGAGAGAGAGAGAGAACAAGTCCCCGTGTTCTGCTAAATGACAAGGGCAAGAAAGGAAGGGGAGTGTCATTAATTGAAATGGGGACCAACTGGAGTGATCTAAAGTTGTGTCTGGACTCTTCTTATGGGAAAGGAAACATTGATCACTGAATGGAGGAATTGCTCAAGAGGGAGATAAATAGATTACACTAAAATTACACTAAGAATTGGGGCGTGGTGGCTCAGTGGAATAAGGCTCTGAAAACTGTTGGCTGCAAAGTCAGCAGCTCAGCAGTTCGAATCCCGGGTTCCATGCAGCGGAGTGAGCTCCCGCTGATAACCCCAGCTCCTGCCAACCTAGCAGTTTGAAAGCACATAAATACAAGTAAATGAATAGGTACCACTGTAAAAAAGCGGGAAGGTAAAACTGTGTTTCCTTGCAGCCATGCCGGTCACATGGCCAATGGACTTGTACAACACTGGCTCTTCAGCTTGAATACAGAGATGAGCACCGCCCCTCGAGTCAGACATAACTAGCACCGCATGTGCGAGAGAAACCTTTATCTTTTCAAGAATCTTTTAAGTGCAAACTCAAGTGCCCCAATGTTCCCATCTGGACATGCCCTATATGCCTATAATAGTAAACAGGATCACACTCTATAACCTGAGGAACAGACGTCAGCAGTTAGGGTTTGAATATCATGAATGTTGATTGGCACGTAGCAAAATCACATGTTTCCTTTCACCATGGAGTTTCTTTCTCCATTTGTGACATATGAATGGCTGTTTAGACCAATGAAGTGGAAAGGAATTTCAAAGCTAAGACCTAATCGTGCCCATGTCTTCGTCTCAAATTGTTGACATCTAACTACCCCCATTCCTTTTTTTGCAGCTGCCAATGTAGTAAAATTTGAGCCTTAGCACATATTAGCAGTCCCCAGAGGAAGAACTCTATTAATCCAAAGTGCTTTCTCTCTTAACACCCCCCTCCACTTTCTATCCTCCAGAAAATCTGGAACACAATAGGCCTTTAAAAAGAAGAGTAAACCTACAACATTTCGTTCAAGTAGCTTAAAGCTTGATTCCCTCCTCTCAAGAAAAGAAAGAAAGAAAGAAAGAAAGAAAGAAAGAAAGAAAGAAAGAAAGAAAGAAAGAAAGAAAGAAAGAAAGAAAGCTCCAGGAATTTGTGCCAATTCTCTAAACAATTTGCTAATTCGTTTTCTTTTTGCCCTGAAGCCAGTCTGACCATTCAGCTTTCATCTGGGCCTCTTACAAACCGCTCTGAATCAAGTCCATTTTGTGAGTAATTTGGACTTTGGTCAAAGTCAGCGCATGACCCTTGTTTCTAGTTACCAGGCAAATCTTCTATTATTGGGTCTTCGCAATGACTGATTCTATAAAACTAAAATAACTCCACGTAACAGAAAAGAATCCCTCCACATTTAAACGGGTGTAACATATCAGTGTTTGGCCTGTAACTTTAGCTGGATGTGACCCCTTGCTCTGACACACCCTTTCTGCACCTGTTTGCAGAGGAGAGACTCTACATTCCGGCCCACTCAGTCCTTAGCCAAATGCTTCAGATTCTGAGGATGAGTGCAAGAAGTCAGGTGGCTGTGGGTGGGGATAGATGGTTACTCCAGAAATAAGGTTCCTCATCATGTCAGTCAAACGATACCAAACAGCCATGCCTTTCCTTGATCGATCGTCTGTGGTCTGGAAAAGGTAAGATGAAGCAGTAGAAAATTAAAAGATGCCAGCAAATGGAAGGAAAATCTGGACACCCTTCCACATAACATTCCATAAATGAGGCACTGCTACTGAACAATTCAGAGCCCATCTTGAAAACACCCATTGTTGTTGTGTCATTACAGTCGTGACTGACTCATTGTGACTCCATGTCTATGGAGTTTTCTTGGCAGGAATACTGGAGTGGCTTGCCAGTTCCTACTCCAGGTGCTACAGCACCCAGTATTCCCTGGTGGTCTCCCATCCAAGTACTAACCACGGCCAACCCTGCTTAGCTTCCGAGATCAGGCAAGCTCAAATGTGCTCAAGGCATCTAGGCAGCTGAAAACACCCATAGTAAAGTTCAATTAACATGTGAGACAATGATGTCATAATATTCTCTCATGTTATTTTTCATCATTTACCAAGGGAAGAAATATCTGGTGCAAGGACTTGTCTCCATTCTTTGAATTAAGATGCAAAAAAGAATATTCTGTGCTCCTTGTGTGCCCTTGTGCATCCATGCTGGCTGAGGAGCCTGATGCCTCACAAAACATGTATTTGCTTAAGATGCAATCGTGTTAGGAAGTTACTGCCATAAACAAAGGATGGCTATCAGGACTTCCTTCTCTGCTCCTTTCCTTGCAAAGAATTTGGATGCTAAATATCAACAAAAATGTTCCTGTCTAAATTGGCATTCTGTACTATAACCAAATTCAGACCACATGTCTGTTGGTACTCTTGTCCTCTTTTTCTACCCCCCCCCCCCCGGTCCCATGGGGGGACGACTATAAGGTCCAAATTCAAAGCAATTCCGAATGGGACTAGAAAACCAAATGCATTCTGCCAACAAATTTTTTTCTCACTGGTTTTCACGTGATGTAATCAGTAGTCTGAGCTCAGCCATTTACCTGTGATTATATGTGATTCTGCCCTGAACATTTTGCAGGTCAGAAATAATGTTCTGCAATTTAGTGCAATGATTCCTCCCTCCCCCCCGACACACACACACACACACACACACACACACTTTGGACAAGAGCGTAGACTGACACATATTTGCACCAGCATCAATGACAGTTATGATGGGGATCAGTCAAGGAGCTATAGCGCACTCACAAGAACTGGAGAACCCCTGCAACTATGTTCCCAATCTTGGTGGGTTCAAGCCTCCATGTCCACGCATCCCAGTTTTTGTTCTTACTTGAACAAAATTGGGCTGTAATTATGGGTGGGGGAAAGAGAGCATTTAATCCTTTTGGGCTGTGATGCCTTCCCAAACTTACTGGCCTACTCTGAAAGTATGGCTATTTCCAGGTTGGGAGTGGGAAGGGATTCAGATATGCACCAGATGTACACAACGTTGTGTGCCCTTCCTAATTCCCATTGCACCAATCAAGTTTAGGATCGTCTATGTCTGCATCAAAGTAAAAACAAATATTTTGAGAACTCCAGCCATATATCTGACATGTAATATACAAGCTAGAGTGGAAATTGATTCTTCTGGTACTGATATCTCTGAGGCCAACTGCAGTGGGTTTGTGACAATGCAAAAAAAAAAATCATTGTTCCAAGGATTGGTATCAATGATCAATACATGCAAAAGGCTGTGTAAAGGCATGGGAGGATTATATAGAATAGATGCTATTTGTGTGGGGGGTGGGATATGTGTGTGTTCTTTTTGGGATATTTTCATGTGCGTAGGCAACCTGCCACAGCGCAAACTATATGAATGACAGTGGCTGAAGAAAATGTAAGTACTCTAGTACAATGGCTATATTTTGAGACTTTGGAGAGTAATAATTTAGGATCAAGTCTGTTTTGCTTTAAAACTCACTAGACAGCCTCAAGCAAACTGTCTCAGAGGTCTGTTGCAACATTTAGACACCCTGTGGATTTTCGTCCCCCAGAAGAATCACTGGAGCCAAAAATAATAATCACCTGTTCATTCTGCAGAGGTTGTGTCTTAATCGACTAAACCAACAAACAACATCCTAGAGGCTCAACTACTGTATCCACTAGAAAATAGGAGTTCTACCACATATGCAAATGATCAATTAAACTAAGAGACAACTGAAAATAAGCTCCCTGAGTCCGTGGGAATAGCCAAGTTGACAGTGAAGTTCAGACAGGGATCAGAGAAGAATGAAGTGCAGCTGTCTGGAAACTCTGACTAGATGACTTCCTGATAAAGTTTATATAAATACAGCTTTGTAAAAGTGTGTGTGTGTGTGTGTGCTTGTGTGTGTATGTGCATGTGTGCAGGGCTGCCGGTGCCTACGTGCCACATATCCCGAATATTGTATGTGTGTATGTTTAATTCCAGATGGCTACATCCTGAAAAAGCTGCTGACGAATGTTCGATTTCATAATCATATCACTCTCATAGCAGACCCCTGTGGACATATCAAAACATTGTCTTCCCCACCCCTGGAGTGATTCCTTTATGCTGCTTACACACAGAGACTCACACAGAGACACCAACACAGAGAGACACAAACACACGCACACCAGTTTGGGATAAGACCCCAGGAGAGCTCACTGCCCTTTAAACCAGAAGCAGGCATGTGTTGTGCCCAGAGTAGTTCTCAAGATCATGTGTTGAATCAAGAAACGTTTTTAGATCAAAGCAAGACTGCCTCATAACCAGCAAGTGTGACCATACGAGGCTTCCCTTTTCTTCTTTCTCAGTAAGTGGCATTTGTGTCAAAATGATTCAGAAGCTTGATTCACCCTTCTGTTTACTTAGGCCTCATCTGGGATGACACAACTGAAGCCTCTTTGGAAGCAACACCACACATTTGAAAGCTCACCAGGCCAAGAAGGTCCTGAGTGAATCTATGGTACACAAATGATGGTCCAGGTTGAAGGAGATTAACATAAAGCAGCACTAGGGGGGGAAAGTCCATCAGCCATCCCAGCCTTCCTTTTAGAGCAGGGACATGGTCACCCAGTTGCTGTTGGGCTGCAACTCCCATCCAATCTAGCCACCACAGGCAGTGATGTTCAGTAACATCAGGAAAGCTATAAATTAACCATTCCTTCATTATGGCCTTTCTCCATCAGTGAGGTTATTTCCAAACGTGCGGATGGGTTGGGCGAGAGAAGTGATTAAGACAAAACACCTGAGGTGAGATGTTGCGGAATATAGGCAGAAGCAAAATCCTCTCCCTTGTCAGTTCCCACCCAAATTCTCTTCCGCTATTGACTTATTTCATTTAAGTACACAGAGAGCTGAAAATCTCATACGTCATAGCATAGGACTGGGCAGATGCTTCCCTGTGCTCCCCCTGGCATAGTGGTTAAATGCCTGTATTGCAGCTAAAACTGTGCTCACATCACGACCTGGGTTCAATCCCTGGTAGCAGGCTCAAGGTTCACTCAGTCTTCCATCCTTCCAAGTTCGGTAAAATGAGTACCCAGCTTGCTGGGGGGGGGGGCAATATGTAGCCTGCACACTGTAATTAAAATTGTAAACCGCCCAGAGACTACTTGTAGTGGTATGGGACTGTATATAAGCAGAACACTTTGTGTAGGTGATGTCTTTGGTTCCTGTTCAGGGGCAATTTCATTGAAACCCACTATATTTGCTTGAAGAACGAAGCACTGGCACTGAAGACAAGTCAGATCTATTGCTTCCTTTTTCACAGAATCTTTTTCATTTTGAATTCTTCCACATTCCAAGAGATGTTCAAGTTCATGCAGTAGGACTGGACTTACTTACCTGATATGCCCACTCTGATTGGTTGTGTTGTGCATGGGTCCAGACCTTTCACTACTTGTCTGCTGGCTTTCCTGTCATGTCAATAGCATTCTTACCCTACTGTAGAGCAAGCTCTTTGTAAGCAGAGCTTCGAGAAAGTTCCTGCTTGGACTATAGTCCTCAGAACCCACCAACTAGCATGTACTGGGTTTGTACTCATGCTGGCCAACATGGCTCTGGCTTGTAGAAAGACCTGGTGATTTACTCTAGTTAGTATTCTTCACACACACACACACACAAACCCTTTATGGATCAGCTCAAAAACACAACAGACATGGTGCCAGGTAGTGAGACTCCTAGGCTCGGAGGTATCAACAAAGCTACTGTGGAAGAGCAAAGAGATGATGTTAGTAGGTGGGGCAGTTATGATGCTGTTAGGGTAAAGTCAAATGGACCCTCAACAGCTGAGGTGGCCCCCTGTGAAAAAAAGATCTCCGTACCACACAAAAGTTTTTAAAATTGGGACATAGTATGTTAATGGATTACATCAAGGAAAGCTGACCATTGTTAAAGACGAAATAGATCAGCATAACATCAGTGTATTAGGGATCAGTGGAGTTCAATGGGCCAAAGTGTTTTTCTCAACTCTGATGACCACACTGTATACTTTGTTGGCAACAATACCATCAGAAGAAACGGAGTTGGTTTCATACTGCACAAAAGAATTTGCAGAACCATAGAAAGTTACAGAATAATTAGTGAGAGGTTTAGGGCAATATGTATCAATGGGAAACCTTGCAACATTGCCATTCTGCAAATTTATCACCCACTTAGGATTCAGCAGAAGAGGAAATAAAAGAGTCCTGTGCTGACCATGAAGAAGCCCACAAACAAATACCAGATAATAGTATTGTCTATATTATTTGGGACTTCAGTGCAAAAGTGGGAACAATAGAAGAATCAAAAATTATAGGAAAGTTTGGCCTTGGTGAAAAGAGTGACTCGGGAGAACAACTGATTCAGCTATGTCAAATACAGGAGTTATGCATAATGAATACATGGTTCAAGTAGCCAAAATGAAAATTATATACTTGGACCATGCCAAATGGAGAATATTATATTCAAATTGACTATATGTTATAACAGAAAAGGAAAGGTTCCATCCTTGCTATGTAAATGTTCCTTGGTGCAAATTGTGGATCAGGCCATGAAGTGTTAGTGACCAAGGTGAAGCCAAGATTCTGCAATGTCAAACATCCACCTATGACCCAAAATTTGATGTTTTGAAGATTTGTCTTGCATATGATGTCGAAGTTAGGAACAGATTCAAATTGCTTAACATCACAGAAAGGCAACCATATGAATTATGGGAGGAAATAAAAGCAACTGTCAAAGAAGAAGCACACCAACATATTGTCCACAAGAAAACACATGAAATTGGCTAAGTGGATATCAGAAGTAACAATAGAAACTGTGATAAAAAGAAGAAAGGCAAAAGCAATTGGTGATAAGGAAGAACCACAAAGATTAAACGCGAAGTTCCAGAGAGAAGGAATAAAAGCAAAGAAAAACAATTGGGACAAGCAATGCAGGAAACTGAAGGAAGTAGATCAGAAAGGCCATCCAAGAGAGTGTTTTGCATATGTCAAGAAGGTCAGAGCTCCTTTATGCCAAGAAAGGCAATATTCAATGGACCTGATGGGCAGGAATTACATGATCAACAAGCAATCAGAAAAAGGTGGTCTGGGTGGGATATTAGAGCCACTTTATACAAATCAAAATCAAGGCACAGGAAAGAAAGAACTGCTGGAATTGGAAGCAGATATCCTGGAAGAAGAATGGGCACTCAGTCAGGCACCAAGCTGCAAAGTCCCTGGAGTTGATGGAGTGCCAGCAGAACTACTGAGACCACTGCCAATAAAAGGATTGACAGCATTATGTCAAAGCATACGGAAGACTGGTCAGTGGCCAAAAGAGTGGAAAAGGTCAGTATCTATTCCAATACAGAAGAAAGGCAACACAAAAAAACTGTTCAAACTACCACACCATCACCACATGTGATTAAAATTCTCTTGAAGATTGTCCAACAACATATGAACTTAGCCGTTGAAAGAGAGCTACCAGATGTACAAGCTGGATTCCAAGAAGGAAGAGGAATGTGTGACCACAAATTTAAACTTTGGTATATGATGAAAAAGGCAAAAAAAGAGAGCCTCTACATGTGCTTCATTGACTATACAAAAGCCTTTGACTGTGCTGAAATACAGAAATCAGAAGATATATAGCACATGGAAGAACAGCAAGGATCAATGGAGTAATTTCTGGAAGAATAAAGATATTAGCCTCCCAATCAAACACAGACTAGTTGAATCAATTATACTTCCAATAGCTTTGCATAGTTGTGAAACTTGGACTTTGAGGAAGTCAGGAAAAAGACAGAGGCATTGACAGATAGCGAGGATGACCAACATTGAAGTCCTAGACAGAGTTAAACCAAAAATATATCTGGAAGTCAAGTCTCCAAACAAAAACTATTATACTTTGGTCATGTTATGGGGGGCCAACTCACTTGAAATGACAGTAATGATGGGATCGGTCAAGTGGTGAAAGAAGAAGGGGCCTCCCAAGGACTCGCTGGCTTGACACCATCAGAAAGGACACTGGAATGACCTTGATGGAGATAAAAGATGCTGTGCTGTAAGAGATAAAAAGGCATGGAGACTTGGAGAGCATTGATCCACAAAGTGACCCAACGTTGGACACAACTGAACAGATAGCTGATGAGTTCAAGACACTAACTTTTTCAGTTCTGCAAATAAGAGGATCTGTGCCATGCTATGTGAGAGAGGAATGCACACAAGGGATGGAAGATATTTAGATATGCATTTCAGGGCAGGCCTCTGCAGCCAGATGTCTAAATGCAAAATCAGGGTTATTCCCCCAACTGCGTCTGATCACTGTACAGGCTCAAGAAGATCGGCATGCATGCCAACCTGTTACTGCATATTTACCTCTCTGGATTAAAGCCAGAAGTGACTTCAGCGTGCCATGAGCATTTCATTCTGAATTGTTTCCCACATGCTCCATTTAAGCTGACATTCTTGATATGACAGCTGTTCACCTCAATTGCAGTCATTTTCATGGAGCCCGTAGTTCACATCTGTCTACCATTAGCAGCTGCCCTTACCTGGTATAGGATTTCAGAATTTCTGGAGGCTTTCACGTATGGACATGTACCTCAGATTCCTGGCTTAAATTAACATCTAATATAAATTTCTACTGACAAAGAGTAATGGGCAGATTCTTTCATGGTTATTTGGCAGAATCAGATATTTTCCAGGCATTGACCAAGAATTTGGAAATCATATAGCTCAGTTGCTGCAGAGGCAGAGGCTGGAAGTCTGATTTCTCACTGTATCTCCTGTAAGTAGAGCTACCTTGTCTGGCCTTGAGCAAGCTGCACAGTCCCAGGGCACCCCTCCCCCAAAGAAGGGAACAGTAAACTACTACCTAGAAATCCCTGAAAAAAGGTTGCCATACATCAGAATTCACTTGAAGGCACATTATTATTGTAGTTGTTGTTGTTCCTCTGACCGAGTGCAAACACTGTCCTCACCTCATGGGAATTAAGGAGAGAAGGGGCATTCAAACTAAATTATTGTGCTTACACGGGTTACATGGCAAAGTGGTTCCAAGCAGTCTAGACCTGTAATCTGTCTAGATCAGTGGGTGTGACTATAGTGGCACAACCATCTCTAAGCAGTTTATTTGAAAGCTCAGTCTGTCCATTTTGAGCTGAGGAGTTTAGTACAGCATCAAACTCATTCACTTCACATACGCCAACCCTCTTTGTTGTTGTGTTGTTACAGTTGTAACCGAGTCTTCGTGACCCCATGTCCATGGAGTTTTCTTGGCAGGAATACTGGAGTGGCTTGCCAGTTCCTACTCCAGTTGCCTACAACACCTGATATTCCCTGGTGGTCGCCCATCCAAGTACTAGCCAGTCCCGACCCTGCTTAGCTTCCGAGATCAGGTGAGATTGAATGTGCTCAAGGCATCTAGGCAGCTCACCAACCCTCTAGACGATGGCTAAAATCAAGGAAACATTTTCTGCAGCCAACTCAGCCTCTAAATATTAAACCAGAAGAACCTAGACTACATCTATTAAGAGCAAAAATAACACACCTTTCTGAATTGATGAATGCTAAAGCAGGTCTCCCACCAGGACAAGACTTCGTCTAAACCACCTGCAAGTTCCTTAATAGACTTTGAAGTGAAGAAAACTCCATGGACATGGGGTCACAAAAAATTGATCACGATTGTAATGACACAACACACACACACACAGAGAGAGATATCAAAGAATAATTAAGTAAAATAGTGTTAGTTGGATACAGAACAAACTTTCTGTGAATGTAGATAAACTGATCAATGTCACATTTACATGCATGCGATTTATGCACACAAACCCCATGTGTAAAAAGAAGATCTGGTAAATATTGAGATAATGCTGTTGAAGGAGCCCATTTTTCATCAGAAATAGTCTAATTGTTTTAACATTTTAAATTTGTTTGAACTCTATTTCATATATCTTCATCATGTTAAATTGTGTGACACTCTGATATGAATAAAGACACAAACATCGTATTTCCCTAAGGCGGCCATCTGAAATACATCTGCAGTTTTTTTATAATAGTCCCCAAACTAGAATTCTAAATAAACCTGGCCCCCGGGAGTGGGGGAGTTTAAGTTGTTTATATGTGTAATATATCTGGGTTCTCAGTTACTTGGTTTAACAGTGCAGTTCTGTAGGACTTGAACAGAAGCGCTAAAAGGCAACACAATGTGTATTGACTGAAATTTTGCATTAATCAGGAAGTGGGATGAGACCAATATCTTTGAGTATGAGCCTCTCGTTTATTCCTTCCTCCTGGCTTGCCTTTGCTGCTTCTCTTGCATGATGCCTTAGTTTGTCCGTCATTAAGTTCAGCACATTTCCCCACACTTCTGCTTTCTCATCTTAAGATTGTATGGCATGGCGATGGCGGCTTTTTATGAAATAACTCTGAATTTGTGCTGCTGCTTTTGGTGAGGGAATCTTTGCCTCCACCTTACGTGTGCAGACTGTGTGTGACAAATTTGTGGTGCAAAACTGAAGTAACTTGTAGTGTGCAAGATTAAAAAAATCCATGGGATCACTGTCAAATAGACACATGGCATCCAAAAGTCGTGGGCAGGATGAAAATAGTAGATTCTCCATAGTCAGCCATTATTTTTTTACAAAGCTGGTGTTCAGAGGTAGGTTTTTTTTTTAAGGTGTGAAGCAAAACAGCAGGGAATGTGGCAACAATTAGGAAAATTGTTTTCCACCCTGGCTAACCTTATGTCTCCCTCCCCCCATCATGAGATGGCAATTTACCTTTTTGCCATATGCAAACACACCCACAGTCCTATGTACACAAACACCCACACACCAGGAAATGCCTCTGCTGCTCTCAGGCAATCAGGGACAGGATGAGAGGCAGACCACACCACCTCCTTCTGCAATTCTCTGCAACTAATCAGACTGGGAAAATGTTAAAGGCCACAGACCTGGGCACCTCCTGAGAGGTTTCCTCCGATTACAGAGGCTTCCTGTTAAAAAATGTCTTAAGATTGTCAACGGGATGGTTAAATGATGTAAGTTAAACACACGGAGCTGTTGAATGTGCTGTGTGACAAAGCTGATGTGTTAAGCAATATAAAGTGTTGTTCTCGAATTTCTTAGAAAGATAAAGGGAGGGACCTCTCCGCCTATGGAAGAACTACATGTTTCATTCCAGAACTTGGAAAAATGACTTTTTTACATATAATCCGCTCTCAAAATCCACCAGCCAGCCAATAGAATTCTTCTAAAATCTCCCAGTGTCATGCTGGTTGAAGAAGTCTTGGCGTTGTTATCCATCCCAAAAGTCACTCTTCCCCCTCCCCTTTGGTGGGTATGACTCAAATTTGTAAAATGGATGTTGCTGTAGTGTGTGCAGTTCATTTTCTTTGCCAAGCAAACTGACTGAATCCAAGTATAGTCACCCAAAAATCTTATGCATGTGGTTTAGGCAGCTGTAAAACTTCTTGAGAATTCTGGGAGGTGTAACTGCTAGCATTTTCTAGTATGGCAAGCCAAAAACAAAAGAAATGAAAAAATTAAAGAAGAAAAAAGGTTGTAAAACCTTAATAACTGCTATATTTTAACTTGAGCTTTTGTGGATTAAGTCCACTTCCTCTTTAAAATTGCATGGCAAATATGTACGGCCCCAAAATAAGGACACAGTGATTGGTTCGTTAGTAGACATCAGTTACATTTGTGTGAGTCAATATAATTGGAGTATTTCATACCTGGTAATGATTTCTGATTGATATTCAGATCTTTTCCACTGAAGCTTTGCATTGTAAAAAGTGACCATAGTCATGGGTAAAGGAATCCATGGCAATAGATAACAACAGCAGATAAAGCATAATTGCTAACTATACAGGTATATGGCCAAAGGAATACTCGGGGTGTGCCTGTATGTGTTAGAGGCCCCATTTGGTCTAACCCTTTCCTCACCAGAAGGACACCCTTTTTAGCCACCTCTTCCAAATAAAAAGCCCAGGTGATGTTCATGGGAATTATTATTATTATTATTATTATTATTATTATTATTATTATTATTAT
>JAHTLZ010003399.1:11811984-11825269 GCA_023846285.1 Phrynocephalus versicolor | reverse complement strand
CTGTTGCTGCTGCTGCTGAGGACAGTGGCTGAGCAGTGATCCCAGCTGGATGCTGGCAGTGGGAGTGGAAAGAGGCGTGCATGCATATGCATGTTTGGCTCCGTTTTTTGTGCATGCATGCGCTAGAGCATGTGCGCTAGCACACACACGCATGCTGCACCTCCTGTCCCAGGCAACGCCGGATAAAACTTGACACCTATGCTCCACCTCCCAACCAGGGGGAGGGACAGACAGAGGGAAGATTGCCTGAAAATAAGACATCCCCTGATAATAAGCCCTAGTGTATTTTCTTGAGAAAAATATATATAAGACAATGTCTTATTTTCTGGGAAACATGGTAGTAGCATTTGCGCAGCACCCCCACAGATCTTTCATATCTTATAATGATGGTCAGATGTGTCCATCCTATTGAGAACCTTCCTTGCTAATTGGGCACCAAGGGCGAACGGCAATACACATTGGTACAGAAGAGGAAGTGTGCACAGGTCCTGGGGAAAAACTGAGAATACCAGGACAAACCTGTACAACTCTATCTGGAAGCAGGTTACATTAAATTCAGTGGAGTTTGTGTTGTTGGTATTCTATGCCATGATGTTGCTTCTGGCTTACAGTATATTGGCCCTGTGAATTAGTGATTGCCAAAAGGTCAATGCTGTTCAGATTTGGAACCCCACAGCCATAGCATTGGGTCATTTTAGGAGAAAGGGAAGGTAAAAATATTTTAAATATTTTCCAGCTTTTCCTATTGTCCACCTTTCACATATTGGTGTTAGTCTGCAGTGATAGACTGCACTCTTTAAGGCCATTATTAGTTTTTTTCATAGCGGCCCTTCTAAGTTTTTCTGCTGCAGCCTCAATTTGGATTGATGACTGAATCTAGGCATAGAAACTATTTATCATTTTGACCACCCCTTTGCTATCTACATTAAAGTTGCCTCATTTTTCCACAATCATAATTTATGTGTTTTTAATGTTCTTCTGCAGTCCTACTTTTGCACTTTCTTCTTTCACCTTCATCGGCATTGGTTTCTAGTCTTTGCAATGTTCTGCCAGCAATATGGTGTCCCCTGCAGATGTTAAATTATTGATGTCTCCTCCACTCAAATTTCACCCCTTTCTCTAAAGGTAATCCGGCTTGAACAAGGAACAAAAGTTGACATGGATATGGGGGGGGGGGAATCAATTCATTTAAAGTATGGTGTTGAGAAAGAGCATTATGGATACTGAGAACCACCAAGAAGAAAACTAGAATCATAGAATCATAGAGTTGGAAGAGACCTCAAGGGCCATCCAGTCCAATCCCCTGCCATGCAGGAACCTCATCACAATGTTTCCAACAAATGGCCATCCAGCCTCTGCTTAAAAACCTCCAAAGAAAGAGACTCCACCACCCTCTGTGACAGCATATTCCACTGCCAAATAGCCCTAACTGTCATTAAGTTCTTCCGAATGTTCAAATAGAATCTCTTTTCCTGTAGTTTGCCCCGAGTCCTAGTTTCTGAAGCCATGGAAAACAAACCTGTTCCCTCTTCAATATGACATCCTTTCAAATATTTAAACATAACCAGCATATCCCCCCACAGCCTTCTTTTTGAAAGGCTAAACATTCCCAGTTCCCTAAGCCATTCCTCATAAGACATTTCTTCCAGACCTTTAACCATCCTGGTCGCCCTCCTCTGTACCTGCTTGAGGTTGTCAACATCTTTTTTAAATTGAGGTGCACAGAACTGGACACAGTACTCCAAGTGGGGTCTGACCAGAGCAGAATAGAGTGATACTATCACTTCCCTTGATCTAGACACTATGCTTCTGTTGATGCAACCAAGAATCGCATTGCGTTTCCTGGCCTCCGCATCACACTGCTAGACTCATGTTCAATTTGTGGTCCTCCAAGACTCCCAGATCCCTTTCACAGGTACTATTTTCCAGCCAGGTGTCTCCCATCCTATATCTGTGCAATTCATTCTTTTTACCGAGATGCATCACCCTACATTTCCCTCTGTTGAAATCCATTCCATTAACTTTGGCCCAGCACTCTAATCTGTCAAGATCATTTTGGATTTTCATGCTATCCTTTAGGGAATTAGCCACCCCTCCCAATTTGGTATCATCTGCAAATTTAATTAGCATCATCTCTATTTCTTCCTCCAAGTCATTAATAAAGATATTGAACAGCACTGGTCCCAGAACAGAACCCTGGGGCACCACACTGGTCACATCTCTCCAAGCTGAAGAGAGGCCATTAATGATCACCCTTTAGGTGCAATCAGTCAACCAATTACAAATCCACCTAACAGAAGCACTATCTATCCCACTTTCTACTAACGTCTTAGCAAGAATACCATAGGGAACCTTATCAAAGGTTTTACTGAAGTCCAGATAAGCAATATCCACAGCATTCCCCTGATCCACCAGGTCTGTATTTTTATCAAAGAAAGAGATCAAATTAGTCTGGCATGACTTGTTTTTAAGAAACCCATGTTGACTTCTTGTAATGACAGCATTGTTTGTTAAATAATGACATACTGCCTGTTTAATAATCTGCTCTAGGATCTTTCCAGGAATTGAAGTCAAGTTATTTGGGACCTCTTTTTTCCCCTCTTTGAAGATGGGGACAACATTATTTTTTTTTTGCTTAATTTATTGTCATTGTGTGTATATACACAGTATACACATACAACGAAATTCAGACACCCAGAGACCAGATTCAACACTCACACACAGACACACACACACACAAATCTCCGAACACTCTCACACACATTAAAAAACCCTTCAACACACACGCATAGCCCCCTTCCAGTCAATGGGGACTTCCCCTGTTCTCCAGGACTTCTCAAAGATTATTGCCAATGGTTCTGAAATTACTTCTGCCCATTCTTTTAATATCCTTGGGTGTAATTCATCTGGTCCAGGAGACTTAAATTCATTTAATGTTTCTAGGTGTTTCTGTACTACCTCTCTACTCTACCTATTCTATGTTGCAATTCCCATCCTATCTCACCTACTCTTTGCCCCAGCAGATCTCTTTCTTCCTTTTTGGAGAAAATGGAGGCAAAGATGATGTTGAGTAGTTCTAACTTTTCCTTGTCTCCTGTTAGAAACTGGTTATCATTGCCATGCAGAGACCCTATCATTTCCTTATTTTTTCCTTTTGCTGCGGACATAACTAAAGAAACCCTTTTTACTATTTTTAATCTCTCTGGCAAGTCTAGGTTCATTTTGGTTTTTTTAGTAGTTAGCTGAATTGAAAGTTCTTTAGACCTCTCTCATTTTTTCTTCTTGTTGGAACAGTTTTAGATTGTGCCTTTAATATCTCGCTTTTAAGGAACTCTTATCCATCTTGGACCCCCTTCTCTTTCGGTCCATGGAATCACAGCCAATAATTCCCTAAGTTTACAAAACTTGGCTTTCTTAAAGTCTAGGATTCTTGTCTGAGTATGCTTAGCTTCTCCATCCAACTGTATAACAAATAAATGAGTTCTAAATCAACTCAAGACTAAATTTATTAAAATTCTCTATTCCTATTTGTCAGAAGAAAATGGTGGGGCAGGGGGATTATTTTACTTTCTTCAGAGAAACTTTCGACATGTTTCTACAACCTACAGGTCACAATTAACAGCACATTTTGTTCTCCTTTCCACTCCCTTTCCAGTGCAATTGAAAAAAGTAGAAAGCCCTTTATGTTGACAGATTTAGACAGTTTTACTTTCTCCACAATGTCCTCTATTTAAGGTCATTCTAGGGCACTTTGGAAGTTACAGTGATGATGGAGTCTTTCAACAAAGTAGAAAATTTTAGGAAATAATTCTGGAAATTGGGCTTCTGTTCCTAGTAATCACATAAATCTAAGATTTTATTTATTTATTTATTTATTTATTTATTTATTTATTTATTTTGATGGTTGTGATGAGTCTTTATGAGGTTGTTTGGTGGTTGGGAGGAGTCTTTTGAGAAATTTGGGCACAGAACATTATTGTCCTCTGGGATTCTGCACCCTCATCAGACACCCCCAAATGCTACATTTCCAGGAGCAATTGTAGATGTGGTTTGTCCCTTCTACAGAACACAGCTCCTTCCTTTTTCATCCCCATATTTCGTATGAAGGAGGGCACCATTGCATGCAGCTGTAAGATAAAGATTACACAGGTGTCATGACATAATTTATCCTCCACTTTCTACGATGGTTTACTTCCCAATGAGAGGGGCATCTGATTTTCTGCCTCATTCTCAAGGCCCTTTAGAATTCAGACTGACACAGAGAGGGTTGTGCAGTAAAAGATAAGACTGGCACCATATCTGAGCCATCAAGACTGGCACCCATATTTGAGACTGACACAGAGAGGGTTGTACAGTGAAAGACAAGACTGGCACCCGTAAGGACAAGAATCTTGACTGTCAGCTATGAGCATTCAGCCAAAGCCCTGCTAAGGACAGCATTCCACCAAAGCCTTTGAATAGCCAGCTACCTTTCCCCTGCCGTCCAATACTTTGAGAGCAATCAGGTTGGCTGTTGTGGAGGATTTGATCTGAACACTTGGCTCAGCTCCTTCAGAGCATGTTGAAGGTCACACATCCCTTAATGAGCAGTCAGACACCACCATTAATAAAATGATGCACAGTATAGGATTCCTGTGCAGGTGACTGTGCATGGGGGGGTGTTGCTTTTTCTGATCAGTGCAAGAGATTTTGGTCTTTTACATCTAGAGAACAAACCTTCATTCACAATTCCAGGCACCACATCTGCCGCTGGTCATCACCAGTTCCTCTCTAAGAATTGCACAGCAATGCCTTTGCAATTAAGACAGAATTTTAAAAGGAATACCTCAACATTAATTTATTCTCTTATACTTGTTGTTTGTAGGATTTTTTAATCACAATTTGGAGATCAAGGATATTAACCCTACCTAAATGGCAGTGTGTATTTCCTCCTGGCTGTTGTGTGGGGAGCTAATTACTCTGATTCCCAATTCATGGAAACAGAAAACAGTCTGCAAATTATTTTAACGTTGATTTGTTGGCAGCCCAAAACATGGCATATGGCTCTTCATTCTGGAACCTTGCTGAATAAAGTGGAATAGAACTCTTCCTTGTACAAGGCGCTGTTATGAATAGCACCCAGGTGCTGCTTTTAGAAATGTATTTTATATCCTCCTTGGTGATTTCATAAGTGACCAGAGTCTATACTGAGGTTCTTAAAAACAAGGATCAGTGTGCACTGAAAGCAAATTCGTGAATGGTCAGTCATGATAATCATGACATTTCAGGACCAATATCGGAGAAAACGAGTTGTACAGACTGGGACACATCAAAGTGTACTACAAGGCCCAAGACCTGTGTGGCATTGGTGGTGTTATTTTGTGCAGCTAACTATAACTTGTCTGCCAAAGCAGAAGTGAGAATTGCTGTCAACAGCTGTGCAAAGGTAAGCAAGACTCTAGGCCAGGGCACCCACAAATGGACTCATTCCTATTGTTTGCTGCTGCTGCTGCTGTTGCTTGTTTCTGGTACATCTGTGCACACCCATGATGGCCTCCATGTGACACTAGGTCCTGAAATACACTTGCTTTGATCACATCCAGGAAACATTTTTGCACATATTAAGGAGTGAGTAAATTGTTTTGACAGTGAAGGAGCACTGACATTTCCTCACCCACTCAGAACAACCTATTTCAAAAATTTACCGAGTACACAGAACAAGTGCCTAGCATTGGGGCAGAGGCACCAACAGATGGGAGGAGGGGAGAGTACAAGATGCTTCCCTGAAGCTACTCTCCCCTACCTTGCCTTGCCTTGCCTTGCTTGGCATGGAATGGTTATGATGCCCTCTTTTCCTTCTACCCCACTAAAGAAAAGGATTCCAGCTAGCAAGGGCAATTCAAACTGTGCTCCCTGAATGTAGTCCAGCTTATTGGGTTTAAATTTAGGTTGACTCTAACCTCGTTCCCTGCCAAAAAGGAAATCCCCTACTTGTTTGGCTGCTTTTTCTCTCTATACTCGTTAAGAGAACATGGCTGAAGATACTACATTTTCAGTTTTCTGTGAGAACTACTAAGGTATTTAGGGCCACAGATTTTGATTTGCAAACTTGTATCCTCTCTGTAGAGGTTCAGTGAATTCTAAAAGCGCTTGTTTGGGTTACATCTCGATGTCGCAAAACAACCAAAATGCACATGAGTATTCCCACTGGAGGATGGGTGCCTGAGCATGAGGTAGTCAGTCATTAGCAGGCAAGATTTGTGGAGTTACAGGACCTTGGAGAGTTCCAAGCAGCCCACTTGCTCCTTGGAGGTCTAGAACTCAATAGAGACCTTTTATCCAACTTAGGGTAGACTCTCCTTACAAGGACTCTCCTGGTTCTGAAAGAGCAGAAAATCTTCAAGGTCTTCTGGCTTACAGCCTAGTTGTGTGGCGGCAACCAGGTGAGGAGTACAAAGACAAGTGTGTCGTGCCTACAGTCAAGCATGGTGGTGGGAGTGTCATGGTCTGGGTCTGCATGAGCGCTGCTGGCACTGGAGAGCTACAGTTCATTGAGGAAACCATGAATGCCAATATGTACTGTGACATACTAAAGCAGAACACGATCCCCTCCCTTCGGAGACTGGGCCACAGGGCAGTATTCCATTATGATAATGACCCCAAACACACCTCCAAAATGACCACTGCCTTGCTAAAGAAGATGAGGGTAAAGGTGATGGACTGGCCAAGCATGTCTCCAGATCTAAACCCAATTGAGCATCTGTGGGGCATCCTGAAATAGAAGGTGGAGGTGCACAAGGTCTCTAACATCCACCAGCTCTGTGATGTCGTCATGGAGGAGTGGAAGAGGACTCCACTGGCAACCTGTGAAGCTCTGGTGAATTCTATATCCAAGAGGGTTAAGGCAGTGCTGTAAAATAATGGTGGCCACACAAAATATTGACATTTTGTGCCCAATTTGGACATTGTCACTTAGGGGTATACTCACTTTCGTTGCCAGTGAATAGCCAGTGAATAGCTGTGACATGAATAGCTGTGTGTTGTGTTATTTTGAGGGGACAGCACATTTACCCTGTTACACAAACTTTATACTCACTGCTTTACATTGTAGCCAAGTGTGATTTCTTCAGTGTTGTCACATGAAAACCTATACTAAAATATTTACAAAAATGGGATGGGGTGTACTCACTTCTGTGATGTACTGTGACTTGTCAGCCCTTATTTGTGACTCATGACATACTGTGGTTCAAAGATCTGTTGGGATGGAGTTCTGAGACCTTGGGGAGAATACTTTTTTAGACTACAGCTTTGACATTTTCCCAGCTAACATGAGGTGAGATTTTTATAATCTAAACAAAGTACCTTTTCTAAGTATTGGGGCTTCCGAACTTCTTCCCCATTTTCTGCTCATGAGCCATCATCATTTCCTAATAGGGCATTATTTATTACCCAGGTTTTCAGCAGCCAGTATAGGCTAGATGATGACACAGCAAGATTATATAACTCCTGGGTAAGAGGAAACACTGCATAACCGATCTTTTCCCTCCCCTCCCCTTGCATTGCTCAAAAGGTGACTGAGTGCATGGTTGCGACCAGTCCTTCGTGTGCCCTTCATACTCCAGAATTGGTGCTGACTTGGAAATGTTCTGTTTGTGCAACTACACCAACGGGACACGTGAGAGCTATGCTGCTGAGTGGGGAGGAGTGCACTAGGAGAAAGTGCAAGCATGCTTGCCATAAACATGCTCTGGAGCAAATCAAGCAGTACCAAGTGCCCTGCAAATCATACCCTTGCCATCCTATCCTGATTCTTTACACATTTCTGCTAGGCAGGAGGGTGTTTCATGGCGATCAGATGAAGGGAAGTGCAGAGAAGCAACATAATCTGAAAGCAGCAGCGCTTCTTCTTGCTGCTTTGCCAGCTTCGAGTGGCAGCAACCACTGAGAGGAAACACCCACTGGGAGTCATAGTGGTCTGTTGAAAACACTCTGAGGCCTAGAGACGGCTGATAAAGTAAACCCACATTTTGAATGGGTTTAGACACAAAAGAATGCTTCTACACAATTAGAGTAGGCAAACGGGGAAGAAGATTTAGTCTGGGCTTGAAATATCCATCAAATTTTCATTGGTGACAGCTTAAAACTGGTTTAGAGGTAGCCAAGTATTTAAAGAGCTGTAACTACTGATTCCTCTAGACTTGCAGATCAGTGCATTGACCAACTCAAGACACATGGAGGCAAAGGATGGGATAACCCTTTACCCTTCATTCCATGGCAGCAGAACCCTACCTGCAGAATGAGGGGCTGAGGTACACATCATTGTTCCCCCCCAACTCCAGAAAGGGGAATATCTCAAGGGACTCAGGAGGAACAGCCAGGGAGATGCCACTACTCCCCCACCCCCACCCCAGCATCTTCCTCTTGAGGCAGTTGACTCACTCTGTCTAATGCTAGGGAGAGTCAGGGACATAGGGGAGGTCTTAATCATGTGGATGATCCCAATCAACCATTCTCCACCTATTTTCGGGCACAGCCCTTTTAAGAGTCCTTCTCTGGTCCCAGGGCCCACTGCCAAACAAGAATACATCACAAACAGGTACTTTTCAGAAACGTCCAACATTTTATAGTTCCAGGAGCCCCTCCCAGGGGGAGGCATATCACACACACCATTGAGAATGGCTTCTCTAGAGGATCAAAGCAAAGCAAAGTGTTCTGCTTACATACCACCCCACAGCACTTAAAGAGCTCTTTGGGCAATGTACAGTTTATTTATCCAGGCTACACATTGCTCCACACAAACCCCAGCGAGCTGGGTACTCATTTTACTGACCTCGGAAGGCTAGAAGGCTGAGCTACCTTGGGACTGACCCTCCGGTTGTGAGCACCGTTATAGCTGCAGTACAGCTGTTAAACCACTTTTACTCAAGGATCAAGAAAAAGGTAAGATGCTTTCTGTCAACACACCTTCCCATAAGAGTTTCATTGTCAGTTCTGGGATATCTGCCCATCAGCTGATTAAGTGCATTAGCTTTTGTTTCTAAATGTTTCTCAGTGCCATTATTTTCAGTTATGTCTGGTTTAAGACCAATTTGGTTTAATATTTTGGAAAACTGCACATGCTTAGAAAAGCACTAGTCCCTTTTCAGTACTTCTTATTTTGTCCAATCCTTTTATTAGAATTTAAAACTTGAAATGCCTTCTTGGTCCTAAACAGATTCATCCAGCAGCATAAAGTCATTTGAAATGTGAAGCATCACTGGAGTAACAGAAACATGACTAACAACATTTTTCCTTGGTGTAAAGAAAGATGTAATAACATATGTTATAAAACAGAGAAATCTAGAGGTACATTTAAAGGCATATGACTAAAATAAAGAGGTATAAAATGTTTCAGGTTGGATTTAACCTATTTCTGTTTGTATCTCAAAGCTTCCTTTAAAAAAGAAGTAATTCCTATCCTTCTCCACAAAAATCTGCCTTTCCTAATTGATAGTTAATGCTTCTATGCTAGGTGAAATACAGGATCAAGAAATTAATGACAGAAACAAGAATTGTCTATTCCTCCATTCCTCCACATGGTCTAAAATCTTCTGTCTATTCCCATTTGTCATTATTTTTACCCCTGCGGCAATTTCTTCCCGTGAAAGGGAGGCCAGTGTTACACTTAATTGCTACTTTAATCCAATCCCCAGATTTGACAATGTAAATCTGAAAACATAAAATAAATATTCCAGAAATATATGTAATTGGGTCTTAGGACCCAGTTGGCACTCAGAGTGCACAGGTCAGGCCCCGCCATAATGCAGCTTATTCAGGCAGCAAATACTGAGGGACAACAGCAACAGACGCCAACTGTTTCTTCTCACTGCCTCCCCATCCCTGTACCTTTCTTTTGAAGGACGTAGCTGTGTGGCTTGTGTAACCTATCCTGGGCCGGCCTAAATAATTTGCACCCTGAGGCGGCAGACAAGATGGCACCTCTCTCTGTTTTGTGTACAGAAGCTGATGAGACAGATGGATGAACCTACATTCAACACAGATAAATGCACAGCCTGCTCGGCCATGTTCAACAGCTGCAGGCTAGCACAGGAAGAAGAGGGCAGCACAGGTGCCACACATATAATCCTATCCGCCAATACCTTACTACCATTTCCCAGACCTCAGCCACTACAGGTGTACAATTCTGGTCACCGCATCTCAAGAAAGACATAGTGGAACTGGAAAGGTGCAAAAAGGAGCGACTAAAATGATTACTGGGCTGGGGCACCTCCCTTATGAGGAAAGGCTAAAACATTTGGGGCTCTTTAGTCTGGAAAAAAGGCGCCTGAGGGGGGATATGATTGAGATGTACAAAATATTGCAGGGCATGAGCCAAGTGGATAGAGGGATGCTCTTGTCTCTCTAATAAAATACCAGAACTAGGGGACATCCACTCAAATTGAGGGTTGGGAGAATGAGAACAGACAAAAGAAAATATTTCTTTTACCTAGCATGTGGTGATGGCGTCTGGCCTGGATGCCTCCAAAAGGGGATTGGACAGATTCCTGGAGGAAAAGTCCATCACAGGTTACAACAAACCATGATGGAGATGTGTAATCTCGAGGCTTTAAACCAGGGTACTTCAAGGGCCAGATGCAGGGGAGTGGTATCAGGAGACAGATACTGTATCTAGTCTCATGCGCTCCCAAACGCATCTGGTGAGGCCACTGTGAGATACAGGAAGCTGGACTAGATGGGCCTTTGGCCTGATCCAGCATGGCTCTTCTTATGTTCTTATGTTTTTATGAAACCCCTGCAG
Source organism: Phrynocephalus versicolor (assembly GCA_023846285.1). Classification (NCBI taxonomy): domain Eukaryota; kingdom Metazoa; phylum Chordata; class Lepidosauria; order Squamata; family Agamidae; genus Phrynocephalus; species Phrynocephalus versicolor. Next base: position 11,814,492 of record JAHTLZ010003399.1, on the reverse strand, counting down.
CTGCAGGGGGAAATTTGCTGCCCACCCATCTAAAAAAAAGGAAGGGTCTCTCTGGCAGGTGGTTGCCATATAACTGGGTTTCATCAAAATCTAGGGTCCATTTACACAGACTCCCCTCATGCTTGAATCTACCCAGAATCAGCCCACCACCACCATTTGCTTGCCCCAACTCTGTGATGCCATAGGGAACTACAGTATCTCTGTGACTTATCCCAGATCTCATATCTAGTCCAGAAATTTCAGATCATGGTATGCTGTTAATCTAGCAACTCTTGTTCCCATTCCTGTACTTGAAAACTAATGTGCTGGTGATGCCAGTGGTGGGGACATGATATATAGATGCCAAGGAAACAATGATAGCTCTTCGTGCCTCTGAAATGTTAAAACTGGCACTATGCCTCAGTGTTGAATTTCTTATCCTACGGACTGCTCTCCACCCAATGCCAACAGGCCCAAACATGTCATATTCAACTCAGTGCTTTCTAGAATGAAGTTCAACTTCCTTAAATGAATGCGTATGTTGATCTTCTGAGCACTGGCTTAAGAAAATGTCTTTGGCTTGCAATGTGTTGACCAGCAGTCAGGCAGGGTCTGAAAAACATTCTACATGACATGTATGGTGTACATAAGGCCACATGAAATGCAGACCTCAGCAGGAATGGTGGAAAGTCAGCCTTAAACTCTCCCCACAGTATGACAGAACTCAGTGCTTTCTAGAATGAAGTTCAACTTCCTTAAATGAATGTGTATGTTGATCTTCTATGAAAGTCAGCCTTAAACTCTTCCCACAGTATGACAGATCTCTGTTTGAGATATCTGCATGCAAACCACACTGGTGGCAATGGACTAATGAATGTTATCAAATATGGTGCAATACCTGAGTGGCTAGCCTCTTCAACCTACTGCAGGGTTTCTGAAATTCTAGTGGATAATAAATGCTTGCCTTCAAACATCGTTACAGTTTAAGCTTCCAACGTTGAGTAAGAGCATTTGAAATCCCTTGCCAAAATAGGCATTCCTTGGGATTATCCATAGCATGAGGAGATACCAAAAACATACCATCGGAGCATGGCAAGAGCTTGAAGCCTCTGGTTTCTTTCTTTTCCTTGGAATGTCTGAAGCCCATAACCTAGATTTGGATCTCCTGCAGGGAACAATCTGCAGAAATGTACATGAAGGCTGGGCTTCGTTTGTGCCAGGGCTCATCCCCAGCATCTTTTATGAATGCCAGAATGCTGTCTTAAAACATCAGGCCAGTGAGATTTACTTCTTCCAAGTGAACATGGACAGGACTGGGCTATACGCCATCTGGCTGTGCTGATCATAGAACGGTTTCCAGGAATGAAACATGAAAGCGGTCTTATATGTCATATGCTACGTATGCTGGCGTGAGCCAGCCTCAAGCTTTTCTTTGGAAGTCAGTCTGTCATTATTTCACTCCTCTTTTTCCTCCCTGTTCTATCCATAGCATGCAATTGTTTTTAAAACTACGTCGCCAAGATTCCTCATGGTCAGCTATGACAGAAGTCATTTTCCCACTTGGATCCTCTTCCCTTGACTGTCAGTAAAATAAGGCCCGTTTTTATGTTCCATTTTAGTAATTATTTGTTGGCTTCTCTTAGTTATGACACTTGTAAAAAAAGTGTTCTGTTTGCCTTCCTATTTCCTCCCTGTCCCTTCTTCCTCCCTTTCTTTCACAGCAGCCAAGGATGTTATTCATCCTTCCTCCTCACCTGCCTCTGGAGTCTTCTGTCCTCCTGCTCATTATGGTCAGTCTCTTTCTCTTCCTCCTCCTCCTCCTCCTCTTCAACCATTAAGCTGTTCTTTAACATTCCAGGAAGCTTCTTCTAGAACCTAGTTCATCGTAAGCAATGACCATTCCATTACAATTGAGACTTTTAAAGTTGTGGTGGTGGGAAGAGCTTGGATGAAAAGGGGCATGGCAGAAACATGGCAAAACATGCTTGGTGTGGAGAAGCCACAGAGAGAGAGAGAGAGAGAGAGAGAGAGAGAGAGATCTTTATCAATTTCTCACTCACAAATCTAAAACATGGAATCTTCCACTGAAGCCAAATGATGAGAGATTCAGGACCAGTACATCAAGGACTTCTTCTCCTTAGACGATCATTTTTAAAGGAGGATTAGATACATTTATCATAGTTACAGCCATAAATGTCGCCTTAAATAGGATGGCTATATCTCACTTTGAGTATCAAAGACTATTGGACACTTGATTTGCTCCAGTTCTGGGTGTCAGACCTTGTTATCCGTGGCAAAACAGCCTCCTCCTGTCTTTTCTCCACTTATCCTCTTCTTTACCTGGCTTGGCAGCAACAGCAGCCTCCTTAAAATGCGCCTTTCTGATACAAACTGCAGCAGCATCTCAAGAGGATCAAACCATGCAAGTTATCTGTCTGAGTGGGTGTCTGCCAGAGGACCTGGGGTGCCAAACAGCCAAACATTATTTATTTATTTATTTATTTATTTATTTATTTATTTATTTATTTA
>JAHTLZ010003399.1:11779935-11811974 GCA_023846285.1 Phrynocephalus versicolor | reverse complement strand
ATAGATAGATAGATAGATAGATAGATAGATAGATAGATAGATAGATAACCGAACGGGGACAAATGGCAGTTCATGCTCATCTCAAGTTCAGTTCATTTTAAAAGAAGCATAGCTCTCCCCCCCTCACCCCCCAAAATAGACACTTGGCATTCCTTGTTTTTTCTTCAGAATTCCTGTAGATTTTTTCCCCTTGATTTTTGTTTGGGAGAGGCAGGATGGCAGATATTTATTTGTTGTAAATGCTTTGAGACTTTCACTAGCAGTTGCTACTACCTCTTTCCGTACATCACTATGTGCAATGCCTGCTAGGCAATTGATTATATCAATGAAGGTTGCCTGAAGGCACTGGTTCCCAAAGTGGTCTATATAGACCCCCAGGGGTCTGTTTCGACTTGCAGAGGATCTATGACTGTGAGAAAGAAAAACTGGGGGTCCACAAAATGTAAATGGGGCTCCACATGAGTGGACCCCATTTAGGCAGATCATCATCAACATTTAGGCGTTCTACAAATGTCTTACACCTAACACAAATTGTTTTGGTGCCATTTTTGAAAAATTTTTGCAGCAATTTTTAGAAATTTTAAAACTTTTGGTGCATTTCTCAAGTGGTGCAATGGTAGGGACCTGATCCTTGTGGTGTGCAATGTGCATACCTTTTAAGTTCATTTTGCATTGTGTGTGTAGGATGGGGTTATTGCATCATTTTTCAGACCTTGATCCTCATCATGCACATGTTTTTAAAGTCTGCTTTGCAAAGGTTGGGGACTTGTGCTTTGCAGCCACATGACAGATATTTCTACGTGAATCATGGTTGTTTCAAATTCAAATCAAAAAACAGTTGTACCTTGGTTAACAAGTAACTTGGTTTACGAACGTTTTGATTAACGAACAAAAATTTCTGAACATTTTGCCTTATTAACTAGCAGTGTCCAGCACTCTCATGTGTATCACATAATCAAAAGTGCTCTAAGCCAATGGCATCTCTCCCTCTCTCCCCCCTCCCACTGGAAGTGGGTGATTGTCTGTTTTAGTTTCTCTTTCAGGCAACAGCAGCAGCAGAGTTGAAGGCTCAGTAAAGGTATGAACAGTTGCCACCCCCATCAACCCCTGTTCCCCAAAGAGGCCACCTCCATGGGGCCTCTCCACACCATCCCTGCCACTACCACTACAACCAGGATACACCCACCCCCATTGCCCCATTTTCAAAACAACCCCCTCCACAGAGGCTTACCCCCTCCTCTGTTCTAGCTGGGATTTCCCCCAGTGCTCCATTTTTTTCAAACAGACCTCTCCATGGAGGCTTCCCCCCTCCTCTGCTCTAGCTGGGATTCTTCACATTACCCCATTTTTAAAACAGACCCCTCCATGGAGGCTCCCCCTCCTTTGAACCTGTCACAAAGGTTTTCAAATGCAGGTTGTTGTTCTTTGTTCTGTACTGCATTTTGTACTTTGTACTGTACTGGATTTTGTGTTTTATTTAGTACCTTTTATTGTATTACAGTATTGTAATCAAATATTTTTGAGCTATGGAACGAATCATCTGAGTTTCCATTATTTCCTATGGGGTATTTTGCTTTGATATGCAAGCATTTTGGTTTCAAGCATGCTTCCAGAACGGATTGTGCTCTTTAACCAAGATACTACCACATGCTTTCTCTAATGGGGTTTCCTTCACTGTTTTATTGATCAGTATTATGTACAGTACTTACATCTCTATAGAAAAGATCCATTGGTACTGTATAGAAAAGATTCATTGGTACATGGCATGGCCAGGATTGAACCAGGGACCCAGTCATCTCAGTCTGCACCCTTTGGAATTCCACTACTGATACTTACACAGTACCACTATAGAAGCAACATTTTCTTTATCCTGATTCCTCTCTATTTCTACCTAACTAAAGATTTCAATAAGGACTTACTCCACCCAAACAGCACACACTATTTCAAAATATTTTACTGCATCATTCATCGACAACATTTAGTAGCTAAAAATATAAGTGCCAGATTGCATCAATCTCTTCAATTTGTCATAAATGCAGTAAACAAGATCCATATCAATGCATTGAGTTCTAGGTTATTTACAAAGTTGTGTGAAGAAAATGATGAGGACTTTCACTGATTACTCCTTCACACTGAAGTACGCTGGCTCTCAAAAGGCTTGTGTTTGACAAGATTTTCTTTTATTTTTTTGAGACGGTTTTAAAGTTTTTGGATACAAAAGATCCCATTTTGAAAGAAAATTTAATCAAATGGAAACCAGACATTGCTTATTTAACATATTTGTTTACAAAATTTAATGAGGTTAACTTGCAGTTACAAGGTGACAGTCTGAATTTCATAAAAACAAAGTCCATCATTGCAGCTACTGAAGCAAAACATTGGATGGCATGAATTTTCCTGATTCCCCAACTTGTCATGGACAAATGTCCAAGATCCTTCACACAGACTTTAAAACAAGATTTGAGGATGTTTTGACTATGGAAATACCACAGTGGATTATCAATCCATATGGTGACATTGGAGAATCGGATGTCACATTACAAGAAGAACTGATTGGAATAAGCACTAACAAAGAACTTAAGGTGCAGTTCAGAATGGGGTATCAGCAGTTCTGCCTTCATAAAGATATACCTGTTGCTTATCTTGTATTATGGACTATCGCAAGAAAGTTTTTGATAGCTTTTCCATATTCATACCTTTTGGAAAGGGGTTTAGCGTGGTTGCCAATCTTCTTACAAAAAAAAAAGAAATCGATTGCAAATCACTGAATGTGGAGAATTACGATTATACCTCACTATTATTTGAAGCCAAATATTGAACAATTGCTATCAGACCATCAGGCTCATCCATCCCATTAACAGCATTATTTGTGTATTAATTTTATGCAAGGCTTTTACTAGGTTCTTATTTGTTTCATTCCAAATCAAAATATTTACTTGCATTTTGTATCTTTTAAATAAAGGTATGAATAAAAAAGTGAATGCTTTTCTTTTCTTTTTTACAATTGTCCATGCTACAAAAGCCCCTATCAAAGTGAGTAGCACTGTATCAGCTGTCAAAAAGCACATTTGAAGTTAATAAGTTTCAGAAAAATCAATATCAGGCAGGCATGGGGTCTGCAGGAAACAAAAAAAAATGGCAAGTGCTCTACAGGGCGAAAAAGTTTGGGAGCCTCTGGTGTAAGGCATGCAGTAACAATTCTGCTTTCATTGTGTGCCACATCTTTCTGTTTTGGATGGAACTATGCCACACCAGGCTGGCGTATTTGCCTGTGGAGCAGCACTGAGCCAAGGCTATAATTCTTAGTGCTTGTGGTTGTCTGCCTCAGCTGGTTTCTAATTGCTCTGGAAGAATATGGTTCCTTGTGGAGTTCTTTTGCTTTGCGTTTTGGCAGTGTTTCTTAAAGGTCAGTGTGCAATCCAAAGTAACACCTAGGCATTGGGGGGGGGGCAAAACAATGATCTAGTTGGACAACATTTTAGATAACCTGAAGTTTCCAAGATGCCTGCTTGTTTCTCAGATGAAAGGCACATAGTTGAGTTTTGGAAGGGTTGGATTTAAGTTGGTTTCCTTCACAGCATGCCCCCACATCTTCTAATGTATCCATTAAGATGTTCTGCCATGCTATCTGACTGACCACCAATTGCAAAATCATCACTCAAAATAAGATGCCTGGTACCTTGAGGAAGTGGGTGATTATTGGTGTAGATGTTAAACAAAAGAGGAGCCAGTACATTGCACTTGGGTACACCATTCTTTTGAATCTTCCATCTACTGCCCTGTCCTTAAAATGTAATGGAAAACCTGTGCTTTTGAAAATGAATTGCTATTACTTTTGTTATTTTATAATCCTTGGTTAGATTATGAAATTTTTGCACTGACATTTGATGATGAACAGCTTCACAGACAACCTGGCTCTAGGACCAGAAACTAGAATGGATATACTGAAACAGAAGAAACCCCAAAGAACCACAGTCTTACCAGTACCATGCCTTTCAATCTTGATTCATTTATTAAATAACTATTTATTTAAAGGCATGGTACCCATAAGGCATCTGAAAGAGAAAAGAAGCCTCCTAGGAGACCCTGGAGCAAGACACAAATGAAGTGTCCAACTCTGAATACCTCTAGTGAACTCATATGGGTGCCCTATGGGTAATGACAGCACCCTGGTGGCTGATAATCCTAGTTCAGAAGTACCAGCGTATGGCACCTCACTATAAGATAACGAAGTATTATGAACAAAACAGATTCATATTTAAGGGAAAGTGAAGGCAAATGTTACCAATAGCATTATTTATAAAATTCAAAGTTCCTTTCTGTTAACTCCAGCAACTCCAGCAACACTTTCAAAAGCATGAATTAAATTGACCATTTGTAATAACTACTAACAAGACTAATTTTGCTTCTCAAAAGTTTTATTTTACTAAATTGGCAGGTTTTCCTGATTTCAAGCCCTCTCAAATTTCTTTCCATCTAAATTTAAAATTATGTCATCCTTGATAAAGATTTTTAACTTTGATGTGGTAATTTTGCAAATAATATGTGCCTAGCCTACAGTGCCTCTATTCAAACCAGATGGGGAACTTGGATACTTTTGCAAACTTACATAACTTGACTTTGACAGTATTGGAATGATTACAGAGTACAGTAACCTACTTTTAACAAATTCAAGTATTATTATAAAATAGTCAGTGTTGCAGCATTTTAATTAATTTTCTTTAATTAATTTTCTTTCAGAAGGACTTTTTTTCATCAAGAACTCACAGTGGCATATACTGTATGAAGTTTCCAGGTAAATGGCTCCTACCAAGCTCAAAACTGCTTCCCTTCAGTAACATTTCTGATAAAAGATTCAGGTGAGCTCCTCAATGCTTTAAAAACCACCCATGAAGAGATTGTAGAAGTCAGACAGTGAGCCCTGCCCCCATGAGTGGCTATGCATTTGACGGCCAGTGAAGAAAGTGCAAAATTACATGCACACTTTTGCAATATCCAGGTCCCTTCAGCAGCAAAATGATAGGAACGAGCAGACAGAAAAGGGAGAGCCAGACTTACCTGGGGCCACACCAGTTGTGGCCTGAAACAGGCTGCAGCCAGCATAGCTCCAGTCCACTAAGGATACCAGGAAGAAGGTGCAAAGCAGATCCTGACAGCATTCCATTGGTCAGCAGGAAGAGTTTTCTAGGTGGGCTTTTGATTGGCTGGCTGAAGAAACTGGAAATAGAATTACAGTGCAGGCACCTGGACAAGAGGACAGAGTGTTTTAGTCTGGTCTGCCTGCTTGACTTGGCTTTGGGAGAGAGAGGAATGGGCCCACCTCTGGCCATTTTGGGTCTTGCCCCCTTTCACACAGCACCACCACCAGAGCATTGTCACTCCTGTGGTAGCAACAGTGGCAGCCCCTGCATTTTGCTCAGAAGTTAGGGGTTCCATTAGTCAAAATCAGGACCAGTGACTGGTGGTTTACCTGGATATACAACTGGATATCTCCAGGTGGTTTACCTGGATACAACTTGACTCTGTGGCAGGGCCATCCTACCTTCTAAAGAAGATTCCGGCTACCCTCCAAGGCTTCTTGCCAGCCTTACTGACTCAGAGAGAGTCACAGGAAGCACTGGGCCACCTCAGCTAAAATCTGTATTGTGAAATACTTGTATTAGCCAGCCAAGCAGGTGCAAAACTAAGGGCAAGATTTTGAAATCTTCAGATCCCTTCAGCAGGTAAAATGTTGCTAAAGAGTGGACAGGAAGGAAAAACAGGACGAGGGAGATTTGAACTTGAAAGTCATAGAATTTTAAAACCTAATGCCATCATATCTACTGGACAATGTCATTGCAATCTGAAGACACACGTCCTCTTTATTTTATCTAAAAATGACACTTGGTTTTCTTTTCTTTTGTTGGTTGCGATGTGGTGTCTTGCTTGATTAAGAGCTAAACACACCTCAAAAGCTTGAACGTTGTGTTGTGCCCTATTGGGGAAGGGGGGATGGCCTAATATAGATGTTACCAGCTTATACCACGGCATGGATGTTGGTGTTTTTCTGATCAGCACAGCTACCCTATTGATTTGTATGCAAGTGGGATGATCCCTATCAGAATTCAAAACCTTCCCCTGCTGCTCCCCCATGTACCCGAGGAGCGTTACATGTGCATACATCTATCTGTGTGTGCCTATGGCCAGACCATAAAACTGCCCAGTATAATGTGAGAGCAAGGAAAGGGGGGCAGAGAATGTTACCTGATACCAGTGGGGGGGGGGAGGAAGAAAAAGAAGACTGGATGAACACAGGGGTGGGGGGGATGGAGGAAATGGGGAGAACAGTGAGAAATAATGAAAGGGAAAGGTATAAGATCAGGGTGTTTTGATAAGGATAGTGTGAATTCTCGTGCTAGTGTTTTATAATAAAGGAGGGTGAATGAACCTGTCTTCTTTTGTAAATTATATAGCTAGTGATGCACAGACTGTGTTTTAAAAGTGATCTTGAAGCATTAAGGGAGATTGATCAGCACTATTTCTACCAGGAAAGTTTTGAATTTATAAAGAACTGCTTACGTCTTTACATAAACCCCAAAGAAAATTATTAGAACAATTGAGACAGAAATGTCCAGTTTGTACAAGTTTTCTCCATATAAGTATTTCCAACGGAGAAATTTGAAAAAACATACCCCATTCTAGCTGCTGCACTTTAAGAAAAATGCCTTCCACCACCCTGGTGCCTTCTAATTATGTTGGGCTAAACATCTCCAGCCTTATAGGAAACAGTGGTGTTGAAACTCCAGATGCTAAGGAAGAAGGGAAACAGAACTGCAGGCTGAATGTGTTTAGAATAATATCCTTCTTGGGGACACTCTTGCATTAATGATGCCCAGTCACAAGGGTAAGGATTTGCTACCATGTTCCTTTTAGCTATCTTTTATCTGAAGAGATTGGAAATGTTCCTTCTTGGACCACAATTCCCAGAATTCTCCACTGCCAAGCTGACTGAAGAATTCTGGAAGTTATAATCCTTTAAAAAAAAAAAAAACAGTCTCTCCTCACCATATATTACACCATCTTTAGTCAGTTACATATCACATGCCCTGATACTTAGAAATAATCATAATATATTCATTCTCATAGTGGTGTGGTTTTGTGAAAGAAGGCATCAGGTTAGCTATGTGGCTCTGTTAAAAGTGGCTGTAGGTAGCAGAAAATATATTTGGCTGAGAAGTCACCAGAAAATTCGAGCGGGGGGGGGGCACCGTTCCTCCCTATAAGCGCTGCTATTATTCCATCTCTGGTTTTAAGAACATAAGAACATATTAAGCACAGAAATCTTATATTCAATGGGCCATTTATATACACATAAGACAGAATTTAACTTGAGCTGTCCCTGAACGACTCCAGCAGAAAGTATGTTTACAAGGGTTCTTATGGTCATAACAGGAGGCCCGGCCAACATTAACATTTTAACTGAACCTGCGCAGGGAGCAACCAAATTTCATGTAACAATTACCTCTTGACAGCAAGTAGCTGGGTGGGTGGGTGTGGAAAATAACTAGGAAAATCCAGTTCGGTCATGGCTCTATAAGACACATTAAGCTCTCATAGGAAAGATTTGTTTGATGGAAGCTGCAAATGGGTATCTTAGGCGGTTACTTCACGTCCTACCTTGTTCCACGATTACATTTGTACTGTGACAGTGTTGTTCGTGGTCATGTGGTTTTGTCCCTGTTCAGTCCCTGTTTCCATTTGCTCACGGGTGTGATTACTTGTCTCATGACAACTGTTACTTCACGGTCTTGTTCCGTGACAAATTCTGAATTTGTCTTGCATTCTTATCTTAACCCTTTCTTTTTAATATCGTAAATAAAACTTTTTTGATATTTCAATTTACTGGTCTTCCGGGATTTACACATCAATGCTACAGAATTTTCAGTACTTTCTTTAATAAACATTTGCACTGCATGGTGTTTCCCATAGGAAAACTAATGTTGAATGCTGCTTCAGCCGCTGACCACCAGGTGGACACTGGTTGTTGCATAACAGTTGCTACCACATGGTCCCTTGTCTTGGAACAGGAACCGGGAATTAACTGTGACAAGAGAATTCCCCAGCCCAGGGCCAGGTACGGCTTGTCACGCTCTGTTCCCGGTTCTGGGCGGTGACAACTTTTTGCTGTCATGCTATGAATGTGAAGTAAGGTGTTTTTTTTTTGTACCAGTCCCAAGCAGGACAGCAAGGAGGAACAAACGGGACGTGAAGTAACCGCCTTACTGAAAGAAAAAGAACCCATATCATTCACACACACATACATATATACACGTATATGTATACAAAAATAATTATGTAACCATTCTATATTAATTATATAACTATGTAACAACAACAATTATATTGTTTCAAACACCCCACTTGTACCAGCACTCATATGTTTGAAGGGTAACATGAGAATTCAAGTTAAGAAGACAGGAGGATAAATCCCTTTGTGGGAGAAGGGTGATGTTTGAACTACAGCATAAATGGCTGTCATTTGGGAGTTGAACCTGGTTGTCCCCACTCATCCACTTCTGCCACAGAAACTGTTTCTCCTCAGAAGCTGAACTACAGCATAAATGGCTATCATTTGGGAGTTGAACCGGTTGTCCCCACTCATCCACTTCTGCCCCAGAAACTGTTTCTCCTCAGAAGCTATTGTGTGGCCCCAATAGATAGTTTCCATTCATATATACCCATGGGGCTCCCATTTCATCACCACTGAAAATCAAATATTGTGATCAGAGAGAGAGAGAGAGACTGTTGTACAAGCTTGCCTGCATAAAATTACCGGTATTTACCGAGTAACAGCAGAGAGTCCCAAGAAAGCCCCACCACCACCACCACCACCAATTTTCTAAATCTACAGACAGATTGCCACTGCCGTGTTCTTCCTTTCTTCTTCTTCTTCTCTCTCTCCATGTGTCCTAATATACTGCAGTCTGTGCTCACCAGTACATACTCACTCCTCACAAATTTAGGAAGAATTGTGCTTTAACAAAGTTCATATAAATAAGCCAGTAATTTTGTGAAAAGATTCTGCTCCCCCATTTCATTTTTCCAGATAATTATATTGATTTATCAGCATGTTTAGCAAGAAGTGAATCTTATTCAAGTAATAGGGCTATACCATCAATCTCAGATTTGGCATCCCACACACACACAAGAGAAATCTACATGGGACACTTTTTAAACTTTATGCTTTATAATGCAGCATCTTTCAGTGTTTGCAAACAATCTTACCCCCCTCCCAAAATGTAGGTGGATTAAAATATTTGTTAAAGTATGTCTTCCTAGTAGTTTGGAAACCTTTTAAAAACATTCCAGTTGATACCTGCTACAATGGAGGCAGTCATTCTAAATTCCCAAAATTAAAAACAAAACAAAACAAAAATCCTAACATAGATCTATTTATGGAAGAACAGAATGGCAGCCATGTTAATCCTCCATTCAAAAAAAAAATCTTCTTTCAAATATAGCCAGAATAGCTGGTTTGGGAATGAAATTGCTTCACAGTTTGATTACACCTGTAGTCTTCACCGAGCTGTTTGAATTGTACAAACAAATATTTCTGAGACAATGTGAAGACCACGATAAACTGAAAAGGTAACATTAATTCTAGTAGAAATAGCAGCAGTAGCTTCAACATATGCACAGTAGGAGTTGGTTAAGAGAAGAGTGCTTCTGAGTGTGTAGAAATGGCATATCCTGAAGCTAGGAGAATGAGCCCCAATAGCTAGGATTTACAATATCTAATTCCCTGATATTTGAGGTCCAAAGCTTGAGACTAGAAGAATACATGCCAAACCCCATGATGAAATAAGAGAGGGCAGAAGCCAGTGTAGTCATGTTTTATGGCCATGCGTGCACATTTATATGCAGACCATTATCACTGATTGTGACAAGAAAATCATGTTTCCCGTCAAACTGAATTCAAATCCTTTTCCTGATCACCACAGCCTTAGCTAACATAGTACAGAAGACATGCACCCAGAAAAAGTCACATAATCTTGAAATGAGAGCGAACAGTGGTTTTCATCAGTTTTCTAGTGGCATATTATATACATGATAAAACACAGGCAAATGCTTTTGGGTCGAGACTCTAGAATCCTGCCTGTCTACTGCTCCACACACATTTCAGACAGCTTGATTAATGGGGGCTTCTATGGAAAGTACATGCATTTTTATGTTGTGAAACATGTGTTCTTTTGAGGCCCCTCCCCACCCCCACCACCGCCTTCTTCCTTGGCAGGAAACAATGGCCTTTGATTTCCTGTAAACTGTGGAAGACTTTTCTTTGTATTCTCCAAATAGGAAGCACTGGGCTCCATCTGCCAAGTATGTGGACATTTAATTTAATTTTCCAGTGCAGGATAAATGACCAAGATGTTATGGTGCTGCTAGTGGAGAACTGCTCTGATGCCTTCTTGTCGTTTCCAACCAATTAACATGAACTTTCCAAAACAAAAGTTGCACGTCCAACCCTCTTTCAGTTGTCACTCACTGATGCTTTCCCTTTCAGGACCCATTTTCTGGGTGAGACTTTTCTTTTCTGAAAATGACGGTCTGAAATATACTTCTGTATAAAGCCTGATAGAGATGCCAGGATGCAGGGGCAGGCAGCAAGAGTATCAATGGCTTTTTATAGAGTTAAACTTACAGCACCTGGCAAAAAAAAAGTTGGCTGACTCAATCCCCAATAAAATGCTCCTAGTCATGCATTAGGGCTTGATCCCACTGACAAAAATAACCACTATTGCACTGTGTTCTGCTTTTTAAAAAAACGTTTTAAAATACGGTGTCTCCATGGTGTAAATGGAAGAACGGATTGTTTCACCGGGGAAGTGTGTTTTCTAGTTGGAAAGTGACCTAAAATACTCTTCTGCCAGAGAGTAATTTGGCATGCATGTGAAATTCAGTTTATTTCTATTGTTTCTGCTTATGTATGCCCTGCCATCACTGCAAATTGCATATTTGGAGAATCAGTGGAGGCGGTAGGGGGGATGGCAGGCAGACAGAAAGGAGGGACCTTTGCCATACATGGGTGATTCCCCACCAACTTGATTTCTTTTAAACCAAAATTTAGCCAGTATAGCTTATGAGTGGATGAGGAGATGCTTCTTATGAATGTTTTCAACTCTGGAGGGTGAAAACATCCTCAATATGGAAGACTCAGTATCACACCCACTCTCTCATTTTTCATGAGAAGGGATGTGGGGGGATCCCTTTATCAGCTTTGTATCTCCCCACCACTACCCCCAGCTTTTGATGAAAAAGCAACTTGTAGGTATCTGCAGAGCCAGAAATTTGGAGTTCAATTCCCCACAGTGCCATCTGTGAATATCGCCAGCCTGTATGGCCTTGGGAAAAGTGCAATGTCCCAGGGCCCCTCCTCAGAAGAAGGGAATGGTAAACTGGAGCCTCTTGGCACAGTGGTTAAATTCCTGTACTGCAGCTAAAACTGTGCTCTCAGCCTGGGGTTCAATCTCAAGTAGCCGGCTCATGGTTGACCCAGCCTTCCAGCCTTCCAAGGTCGGTAACATGAGTACCCAGTTTCTGGGGGGGGGATGTGTAGCCTGGATAATTAAATTGTAAACCACCCAGAGACTACTTGAAGTGCTATGGGGCGGTATATAAGCAGAACACTTTGCTTTGAATTACTTACATGTATTCTCTATCTGGAAACCTTGAAAATGGCTGCCGTAAATCAGAAATGAATGACTTGACAGCACCTGAATATCATTATTATTAACAGCTGGCCCCAGACTCGGTTAAAAACCTCAAGGAGAAAAATGCAGGGAACTCAGCTGTTTTATTCTGTTTAAGAGAGGCAAATCCTTCCTCTTCCCTCACACAGTCCCTTTCAAATTTGTCTCCTAAGTGCTCTAGTGAAAGCCTGTTTCAGCACTGAGGTAAAATCCTAGAAAAGATTCTTCCTTTCTGCCTTGACAGTCACATTTTTTGGCTTGGGAAAAAAAGGCAAAATATTTGTCATAATTCTTCAAATGGCAGCCACTTCATTTGAACAAAGTTCCCTCTTTAAAAGTCTTTTCAGTGTCTGAGACTTTTTTCTATATTTCCCCCCTCATTATATCACCATTCTGTTGAACAGCTACATGTTCCCAATTTAATGATAAGATTTTCTTCAGTGGTGGTTAATATCTACACATCATGCATGTGCTGCTATCCTGAACATATCACAACCTCATATATATATTTTACTTCATATTTTCATTACACCCTGAAGGACAGGAGGAAAAACCACCTATGACCTCACAGTTGTACTTAAGCATTCTTAAGTTAGGCTTTTCCTGTACATTAGTACCTTGGCTTCTGGCCAGTGAGTTTTATTCCAAGTCTTCCCAGCCAAGCGTTCTTTCCCCACCACCCTATCTGTGATGAAGTTCAAGGCATGGAAAGAATTCTTTCTTGCCTTATCCTCTTCCACCACCCTCTAAAGATGAATGTGATAAAAATCAAACCAAGAAAATAAGATTTTATACTTATATGTTTAGGACTGCTAGCCAGTGTCTGCAAATGAAAGGGCTTATTGTGTTAACACTAGGACATCTTGACCAATAGATTTACAAAGAGCTAAAGTTTGAGTTGTACCTTAATCCTGAGGCATAGGATCAGTTTTTGCATGCCCCAATATCCCACAGCTTATGAGTATCTGTAAAGAAGTACTGTACCACATTACTCATACAAATGAAGTGTTTCTTTGTTTACATTATAATGAAACATAGAGTCAGACCACGGAGAAGTACCTGATATAATGCAACAACAGCCCATGGACCTATCTTCCCATTGGAAAGCATGGAATTACAGAACTATGCAGATGTCAAGGATCCCAACAGTCACTTAGGCCATTACTTCCCATCCAGTGTGTTGCTCTAGAAAGTGTGCTGAATTGCAGAATATAAAATTGTTCCCCACATCCGTCATGCTCTATTCAAAATAAAGTGCAACCATGCCCCCTGAAGCGTGACTCTGTGCACTAAAGTTGTACCTGGTCTAGGGGTAGCTTTTTTCTTGTCACTGTTCTGTTGTGGTTTTTATACCGGTACAAGGCACAGTGGGGTAATGTTTGTTCGACATCTTTTCCATTATCATCCCCGTTTGGTTAAGAATGCACTTTGATGCGGCATTACCCCGTGAGGTCACATAAGTTTCATAATAATATGAAACAAAACAAAACAAAGTGCGACCTTGGGGACACCGGAACAGCAGCAAAAGCACATGGCCGCAACAAATTATATTATGCAATATAATTTGTTGCAGTACAAAATTGACATGAAGTAACAGCCTCAGTCCAACTTCCTCTTGAAGATCAGCATCCTTGACTGACAACCACCTGATTTCTGCTTAAAAATATTCATTGAAAGAGACTCAAGCATCCTCCAGGGAAGTTGTCAAGGGATGCAATCTTGCCAAAATGTATGTAATATGTATTTAACAGATTACAAAATGGATGCTTAGTAAAAATGGCATGTCATGAGCTAGACCAAGATGTGGATTAGGTCTAGGACGCAGGTGCAGTGAATAATCAGCCTGGAAGGTCAAGATGATTATGCCACGTGGTATGACGTGATCATCTCACCTCACAAGTAATTAGTCCACACCATTGTAGTCTTATGTATAAATATAGCAGGCAAATCAATGTATAGTTGGGACTGCCTAAGGTGAGAGGCGGTTTTCCCCACACTCTTATATGCTGTATGGTGTTATTATGTATTTTCTTTTGCCACTTGTACACATGTAAGATGACGTTTTTGTACTAAGATCTCTATTGCCTTATTTATTCGTCTCCTAGCTCCATAATTTCTAAGTACATTTATCTTTCCACACCGCTGTGAACTCTGCTAGTCTCTGTTGGTTTATGCTTCTCTGAACCTAATTAATCACTATCAGCTTTAACAGAAGTTTAAGAGCAAAATGTGCTGGTTCTTGGTAAGCTGGGTTATCTTCTGATTGGGACCGGGAATGAATCTTGCCAAGACTGGACATGGCCGTTTGTCTGTCCAAGATGATCCCAGATCAACACACATGCTGGCTCTTCTCCTACAAAACATAGCATGAAAGCAACCCCCTCCCCAACCTTTGGCTGCACGCTCTCAATTACTTTACTCATTGAGCTGCCTGGCAATACCAAAAAGTAAAATAAAATAACAATGCCAGCTCAGTAACTCAAGACAAACATCTCTTTTGTAAACTGGCCAGAAGAGGGTGGGTAAAACGAAATCACATCTCCAACCATGACGCAAATTGCTGTCCTAAAGCATTTGAGTCAGAGGTTTAGGTTTTCCCATCTTTAATATAGGCACACTCTATACTGAGAAGGAATTCTCAAAACTCTTTCCTGGTGTACTTTTACAGGCAGAGCATGGAGTCTCACAATAAACAAATACTCGGATGTTCTTAAAGTGAAATATTGTAATGAGGCAGAATTCAAGAGTGAGAACTTTATAGCCCATGATGCACATTGAGCCTGGAGGAGGTATCTTCTGTTGCATCTCCCACTCCTCTCCCAGCTTCTCTTGTTGGGACTCATAAGATATACAGTTGAGAGACACTGTTCATGTCTTCACTTAATGACTAGTCAGTCTTTCCACAGGTTTAAAAGATCCCAAACAGCCTCATTCCAAAATTGGGATTGATTTTCCATTTTTAAAAAGGCAGGTGCATGGAGCCCAGAGAGAGCCATGTTTTATCTAAAAATTTGGTAAAGATTCTTAGCAGTTACCGTTGCTTTTGCATCAGTAAGCTGTTCAGATGGTAGTCCAGTCAAATTGTTTTTATAAGTAATCATCTGAGACCATTCTTTGGAATATGAACAGTGCGAAAGGAAGGGCATCCACAGGGATAGTAAAGACATTGCCAAAAGGTTAACGGGTCCTTGGTTCCATAAATCCTAAACTTTTAATGGGCAAATGACTGCTTGCTTGCTTTTTCACTGTTTGTTCTTTACACTAATTAGTCTTGTCTACACTATAAACACTATTTTTGTAACAGGCCCCATAACTCTAAACACTGGAGGGTCCAGTATTTATCCATTCCTTATGATTGCCAGTGACAGTGCAGAGAAGTGGATCCCAATGTATTTGAATGTGTATGAGTGCTGGGAAAATCACACCATTTCACTGTACATCTGGAAGCTTGTTACCAAAAAATGTTCAGCAGAATAAGCCAGGTGTTGCCTTAACATCTGCCACATGGCTGGTGTGTGTGTGTGTGTGTGTGTGTGTGTGTGTGTGTGTGTGTGTGTGTGTGTAAGTAAAGTAGTAATAGAAACTAAGTCTCTCCTATAATAATTCATGCAATAGATAAAGTATTACTATGTGTGGCTTTCAAGATGAACTTTCCAAATGGAAAGCAACATTTGCTGAAAAGAGAAAAACATCTAAAAATAAGCACTCATTATTCTTGCAAGCACAGAAATACCAAGGGGGCAAGATCTGACTTTCCACATTGTGAAATGACTCACTTCCCCTTTCCCCGCCCCTCCAAGTGGTAACTGGTGTGGAAGACAGACATGTATTTACCAGAGTGATTCATTCCAAATGGCCATTGGGTTACTACTAGCTGGGCTGGAAATAAGGGGATGAAAAGTGACGTAAAAGGGCAAGAGACCTGGAATGCACCAGTTATTTGAAGATCAACTATGGCAGACATTAGCACTCACTTGTCACCTGTAAATCTTCAATTACATTGACAGGTGGCAGATTGGGAGATGCGAATATACCTATGTGTTGCCTGAAAAGTGGGACAAGGCCAAAACAACCTCGATATTTTATGCATAAATAGGTTCTGGAGGGAGAGACAGCAAGCGAGCCTGGCATATTCTGACAAGCAAGTTCTGTCGTTTGGAGCTACAGATATGTCAAACCACTTGACTGCGGGTGACAATTTTTGTTGTTCCCGTTTTCTCCTTTCTTAAAACTGTCTTCTGCCTGTGAAGAAAGCTGCAGTTAGTAATCCAAGGTGCAGGTTCAAAAAAATGATTCATTTAGTTGTTATCTCAGCAGACTCCTCTAAGAAAGCTCAGACAGGTGGCAGCCTTTCAAAGATGTGAAGGCCAGAGTATATCCACAGGCAACGGGTACAACAGAAGTACTGTATGTCCCAAAGGTCCTTGAGAGGTTCTCCTCTTCCATGGCCAAAGAAAGGACCCTGAACAGGGATGGTGGGTTCTGACATTTGACCTTTCCTTCCAGCCCACAGAAAAGGACCAAATTTCCCTCTGCCATCTGAGGTCTAAGTGGGTTCTGAGGAGGAGACTCAGGGCCGTAACATAGGCAGTGTGGATGAAGGATTGTATTCAAAGAATCCAAAACATGTTGAGACGCCAACCATGCCCCTGTTTGGGGAAAACTTAACCCAGCCAGTGAGCTGATATCTGATATTTTCACCAAAGAGAAGCAGGTTTGTCTTAATAATAATAATAATAATAATAATAATAATAATAATAATAATAATAATAATAATAATAATAATAATAATAATAATAATAATAATAATAATAATAGAAGAGACTACGTGTCCCTTGCTACCTCCTGCTGGTTGGAACCCAGCAGGATATGTTCATGAATCATGACACTCTGACCTCAAGGACTTTAAATGATAGCATTATTCGGTCCAGAACCCTCTTGAGGGCTCAGTCACATTGCCCATTTGAATTGATCCCATAAAGTCACATTCTTTAACTTTAATTGTTTCTCTGTATTTCTGGTAATTAAGACATGTTTGGAAGGCTACACTGGAATCAACTCATTTCCTTTCAGTGTTAAGAGCACATTGTTCTTAAAGCTGTCTGTCTGTCTGTCTGTCTGTCTGTCTGTCTGTCTGTCTGTCTGTCTGTCTGTTCGTTTTATGATACATCACTAAATTGTGTGTCTGTGAGGTGCCAACTGGTGTCAGCATAGTCACTAGAAACTTGAGGGGAAACACTAAAGAGGCGACCCACCTCAGCTGACCAATGATTTTTAAAAAATGGGAATGAGGGAGACTTCCACAAGGTTCAGCTGAGAAAGGGAGCTGAGGGTAGAGCTTCAGCCCCTGCGCTGCTCTCCTGGATGCTGCTTCTCTGGGGAAGGAATGAATGGCCCTCAAGTTGTATTCACACCCCCACTATCACCTGGCACCACTAAGTTCAACAGGGGGCATTCCCTAACTCGGGTCAGCTGGCTATTGGGACTCTTGTGTTCGTAGCACACCAGCTGTCCTTGGGAGCCCCTGTGCCTGCCATGCTGCTCAGTGGTTCCCTAGATCAGTGAACCAGTCAGCGGTTTTGCAGGACAATGTTCCCAGTGCATGAACCATCTTCTATATCCCGGTATGCCCAGTCTGCACTCACTCTGTGCCCACTGGACTTCTGCTGTTCTGCTGGCCCAAACTCCACATAGGTACAAATCAAAATGACAGCAATCGTTGTTCAGATCCACAATTCTGCACTGAACGGAATCAGTTTCGAAGGAAAGTATATTAAAGAGCTCCTGTTGGCCAGTTATTAAAAAAAAAGCTTTGCAATCCAAATAAATCAATTTCACCTATATGTCATGGGCCGTGGACTTTTAAAATCAATTTAAATAGGCTAAAATCAATTTAACTATGGTGATTCTGGCCAGTGTGACCAACCCCCTGCGTTCTATTCCAAATTACATTCTGTCCCCTTCCCCCTCCTTAGGCACTACATGAGCCCAAGAGAAAATGGACATACAGTGCTTCCACTGATGAGGATAACAATATAATTATTAGCCTGACTTTAATTGCATCTCTACTGGGAGGAGTTCTACAAGGGATGGCCTATGACTGCAGACCTCTTTCTGTGTACAGTACCTTTGATACGAGGACTTAGGGTACAAAGTTGATGAAGTAATTTCATCAACTTTGGAAGTAATTTCAGAACCATTGGCAATAATATTTGAGAAGTCCTGGAGAACGGGGGAAGTCCCCATAGATTGGAGGAGGGTGAATGTTGTCCCTATCTTCAAATATGGGGGAAAGAGGACCCAAATAATTACTGCCCAGTCAGCTTGACTTCAATTCCTGGCAAGATCCTAGATAAACTATTAAGCAGACAGTCTGTAATTATTTAACTAGCAATGCTGTCATTACGAGAAGTCATCACGGATTTCTTAAAAACAAGTCATGCTAATTTGATCTCTTTCTTTCATAGAATTACAGGCCTGGTGGATGAGGGGAATGCTGTGGATATTACTTATCAGGATTTCAGTAAGGCCTTTGATAAGGTTCCCTATGGCATTCTTGCTAAGACGTTAGTAGAAAGTGGGATAGATAATGCCACCGTTAGATAGATTTGTCATTGGTTGACTGATTGCACCCAAAGGGTGATCATTAATGGCTTCTCTTCAGCTTGAAGAGACTTGACCAGTGGGGTGCCCCAGGGTTCTGTTCTGCGTCCAGTGCTATTCAATATCTTTATTAATGACTTGAAGGAAGGAATAGAGAGTAGGCTGATCAAATTTGCAGATGATACCAAATTGGGAGGGGTGGCTAATTCCCTAGAGGATAGGATGAAAATCCAAAAGGACCTTGACAGATTAGAGTGCTGGACCAAAGATAACGGAATGGGTTTCAACAGATGGAAATGTAGGGTGGTGCATCTAGGTAAAAGGAATGAATTGCACAGATATAGGATGGGAGACACCTGGCTGGAAAATAGTACCTGTGAAAGGGATCTGGGAGTCTTGGAGGACCACAATTTGAACATGAGTTAAGTGAAGTGATAGTACCACTCTGTTCTGCCCTGGTCAGACCCCATCTGTAGTACTGTGTCCAGTTCTGTGCCCCTCAATTTAAAAAGGATGTTGACAACCTCGAGCGGTGCAGAGGAGGGCAACCAGGAAGGTTGAGGGTTTGGAAGAAATGTCTTATGAGGAGCGGCCTAGGGGGCTGGGAATGTTTAGTATTACAAAAAGAAGGCTGAGAGGGGATATGATAGCCATGTTTAACTATTTGAAAGGATGTCACATTGAAGAAGGGACTGGTTTGTTTTCCATGGCTTCAGAGACTAGGACACGGGGCAATAGTCTCAGACTATAGGAAAAGAGATTCAATTTAAACACTAGGAAGAACTTCATGATAGAGCTATTCAGCAGTGGAATATGCTGCCGCAGAGGGTGGTGGTAGTCTCCTTCTTTGGATGTTTTTAAGCAGAAGCTGGATGGCCATCTGTTGGGAGCACTGTGATGGGGGTTCCTACATGGCAGGGGGTTGGACTGGATGGCCCTTGAGGTCTCTTCCAACTCTATGATTCTATGATTCTATGATTCTATGATTCCATACTGACTTGTTTAATGATTGCTATGGATCATTCAAGTGGATTACATTTTTACAACAGGAGCTTTCTTAAATTTCTTTTAATGCCTGCAGGTGTACACTTGCTATTTTTTCATGTACAAACTGTTCAATGAGTATCACATACCGGTAAAGGGTGTATGGTGCATTCCATCATTTTGGGTAATTTAGCTGAAGTTATGCCTAGATGCCCTGAGCACATCCGATCTTGCCTGATCTCGGAAGCTAAGCAGGTTCAGGCCTCGCTAGTACTTGGATGGGTGACTACCAGGGAATACCAGGTGCTGTAGGCGCCTGGAGTAGGAAATGGCAAGCCACTCCAGTATTCCTATGAAGAAAACTCCATGGACATGGGGGGTTAAGAAGAGTCGAACACAACTGTAATGATACAACAAACCCCCCATAAAATGCAATGAATGAGGTACAGAGGTGCTGTGATAAGCTTCTTGGGACATCATATCGGACAATTATAGTTTTTTAGAAGTGATGTTCCCACTGATGGTTAAAGGTGTCTGTTGTGACATGTTATTTTCCTCACTTGTACGTCTTGCTTTTCATGGGCTTTGTTTTCTTGCTGGCTAAATTTGAAATCTAATTGTAGAAAGACACATCCCAGGAGGCATTCTCCTTTGGATTCAAAACTACTTGCAGTGATACCAGAGAATGAAGCAATGACTACTGTATTTTTTTGCCCTGTAAGACACACTTTTCTCACCTTCAAAATTAAGGGAAAATGTCTGTGCGTCTTATAGAGCAAATACAGCAGTCCCCACTACATATATATCACAGATTTTCATTTAGAGATAAGATACCTGCATGGAGCCTCTCCCATCTCTTCCTGCAGCTGGGATTCCATAGTTCCAATCACCCGGTTTACAAAGAGGCTTCCTCCAGGAAGCCTCTCCCCACCCATCCCCTTCTGCAGCCAAGATTCCCCAGTCAAAAATCACCTTGTTTGCAAAGAGGTCTCCACGGAGCCTCTGCCCTCCCCTTCTGAAACCTGGATTCAACAGCTCCAATTACCTCGTTTGCAAGCCTCCCCTTTTGCAGCTTTGATTCCACAGTCCCAATTACCTCGTTTGCAAGCCTCCCCTTTTGCAGTTTGGATTCCACGGCTCCAATTACCTTGTTTGCAAGCCTCCCCTTGCCCCACCATAAAACCTTAGGCTAAACATTTTTTCTTGTTCTTCTCCTCTAAAAACTAGGTGCGTCTTATGGCCTGGTGAGTCTTATAGGGCAAAAAATATGGGTAAGTTCTTTTTAACAGAGAATGTCAAAAAGGCACTTGGTAACCTTGGTATCTGTGATTTACCAGTAATCACCCAATTGACGTGAATCAGAAACGAGTAGTTCTACATTTCCTTATTTGTATCTTAAAAACATAATCATTCACTGACACCATCTTACTGGCAGAAAGCAGCCATGACCTGAAGAAAGTGCCAAAGTAGGTCTGTAGTCGAGCATGAAGAAGCCAACGAAACATTGAAAGATTTTGCATACATGATTCAGTCATCCATCCAAATGGGGGCTTGCAGCCAGGAAACCAGAAGACTAGGAAGGGCAGCAATAAAGACATTAGGGGGAAAAACATCAAGCGTAAGGATGTGTTGCTGGAAACCAAGACCAAGGTCATCCACAATCTTGTATTTCTGATTGCCATATATGGGTACAAAAGCTGAACAGTCAAGAGAGCTGACAGGGGGAAACTGATTCGTTTGAAATGTGGTGCTGGAGGAGGGCTTTGTCCATCACAGGTTACAAACCATGATGAAGATGTGTAATCTCCAGGCTTAAAACCAGGGTACTTCAAGGGCCAGATGCAGGGGGGTGGTATCAAGAGACAGATATCTAGTCTCATGCGCTCCCATAGGCATTTGGTGGGGCCATTGTGAGATACAGGAAGCTAGACTAGATGGGCCTTTGGCCTGATCCACCATGGCTCTTCTGATGTTCTTATGTTCTTATGCCCTGGACTGCCACAAAGAAATGTTCAGAAGCACAAGAGCAAGCTGTCAAAATGATCTCCACATGACATTCATGGCACAGGGCAGTAGGGGCTGTGCATTTGGAGAGGGTTTCATCTTCCATGAAATGGCTTCATGTCTAGGCTTTGTCTCTCCACACCGTTTATGCTCAAAGCACTTAAGGGTCTCTTTTGAATTACTGACCCACGTCCGTATTGGAGGAGGCATTTCTCTTACTTCCACTGTTTTTTCCCTGCATGCAAGAGAATTGAAAAACCGACAAAGAATTTAAAAAATCAACAAAGCCTCTTAGTTCATAATCCCGAAAATATATGGGCAGGGCTGTGTAAAGCATTCCAGTCTCTAACTCACCCATTGAACCCTAAGATAATCTGTTCAGCCCATGAAGGGAGAGGGGGAGGGAAGCATAGAAACAGTTGCTCAGGTATGCCTAGTGTTGGGGCAACCCCTGCAACTGTTTTGTTGAAGTCAATAATGCTCCTCTTTACAGGGTGCTATACAAATACAGCTGGCAAGCTGGAACTATAACAAACATTTAGGGAATTCTTAATCACACTGCAGGGGGTGAACGCTTGCTATATTAAAAACATATTCCAAAATCTTTAGCATTGCTGTGACCTCTGCATGTTTACCAGAGAACTCTAAATTCTCATCAAGATTAAGAGCCTTCACAGCTGTTGTACAAAATCATCTGTTTCTTGGTGTTGATATTTTTGTTTTACTCACACTGAATGGTTAGTGGGTACTGTATTACTGTCAAGGTAAGAATAGAAATAGGCATTTTCAGGCCGAACAGCTGTGGATATTCCATCTCCTTAGATTCCTTTGTGGTGGACATGCAAGAGTCACCTGCTTCTTTCTGCAAACATTCTTCCATTATTAATGGCATAAGAACATAAGAACATAAGAAGAGCCCTGCTGGATCAGGCCAAAGGCCCATCTAGTCCAGCTTCCTGTATCTCACAGTGGCCCCACCAGATACGTCTGGGAGCGCGCAAGGCTAGATAACTGTCTACTGATACCAATTCCCTGCATCTGGTCCTTCAAGTACCCCGGTTTTCACTTTTATACTGCCCATCTAGCTCTAGGGCTACTCTGGGAGATTACACATCTCCATCATGGTTTGTAACAAATGATGGACTTTTCCTCCAGAAATCTGTCCAGTCCCCTTTTGAAGGCATCCAGGCCCAGATCCAGGGAGTTCCACAGACTAACAATGCGCTGGGTGAAAAAATATTTTCTTTTGTTTGTTCTTACTCTCCCAGAGTAAGAGTAGCTGGTAGAAATTAAATAGGTTATCTTCTCCAGTACTGAGATTGGGAAAGCTTCACCTGCTAAAAGCATGGGAGCTCTCCTTCAGGGGTTGGGGGGATATACGTTATGACTTAAACTAAGGGTAGGAAACCATCTCCAGTGGGTTTTTTTTTAAATACAGTTCTTACCATCCCCAATTAATGTCAGTGTTGTCCTGAACTGCTGGGAGTTGTAGTCAAAATCACCCTCGGAGAAGGCCCAATCAAGGAAGCCAGTCTTAGGCCAAAAAGAGCTATAGTTTTCAGAAGATTTAAAAATTTGCCATTAAGAAGGTGTAGAATGGTTCAAGCCCCTTAAGACACAAAGGGCTGGCTAGGGGAGAAAAGAAACCCACTGCTCAGTCCCGATCGAATTGCACACCAAGATTACTAGCCGTATTTAGGATTCTTCAGATGAGTGCCGTGAAGGGATGGATGAGAGAGCAGACCATGCAAGGAATGTGTTTGCCACAGAATACTAGTTAAACATTCCACAATATACAGTGTTGCAGACGCTAGGTCAACAAGTGCACATAGACAAAAAAAAAGCAAGGGAAACAAACTGAAACATGATGAAGATAAATTAACTTGAAAGGTCAAGTGGTTAGAGTACGTAAATACACTTTCCCAACCACAGCCCACCTCCCTTTTAATGCATGTAACATATTGATTTTTTTTAAAAAAAGGACCTCAGAGGACATCACAAACATCATGACATCCATGGTAATGCATAGAATTATTTTTTTAACAAAGAGACATCGGCCTTTACAAAAGTTACCTCAGTCTACCTAATGTCAGAGCCATCCCTGCCTCATGGCAGACTTACTTTTGGTGATACTATTTAGTTAGGTGTTGACCTAGAAATCATTCTCTGGACTTTTGGAGCATAATTCATTTTGGCTTGCTCCCTAAGGGCACTTGGTATGGCCTCTCAGGGCTTATGACGCTCAGGAGCTCCAGCATCCTACCATCCCTCCTTTCATCTCCAGGGGTGCCTCAGGGACCTGAGGGCAAGGGATGCTACTCTGGTCATGAGCTGCCTCTGCGTACCTCTGCCCCCCCCAACCTCTTTTGTGCTTTATCAGTAATGGGTGGTTTAGAAAAGACCTGTGTAAGGTAAGAGTTATGGGATGTAATTCTTTGGGGGGGTAATGTACTGAAAGGCAGCTGACCTGTTCAGAACAACAGGAGGACTGTCATCTGGATGAGGTCACAGAGAGGTCGTGGGTATGAGAGGAAGTGTTCTTTTTTTTAAAAAAAAAGCAAACACCAGCAGGTATGAATAAATGTATCAAACTCTGTCTTTCCTTTTTTTGCCTTCTCCTAGTTTTACTCACAATTCACTCTTCGTTCTTCTGCAGTTAAGAAGAATTTTCTGGGATTAATCCCTGTTTAGAAGTTTCCCCCCCCCCCCACTCACCCTGGAACCTTGGGTGATACGTCCAGTGGTGCGGTCGGATAGTTTCAGGCCCAATATGCTGTCTTATAGGGAGCTTCCAGTTCATTTTGTGAGTGGATGGTTGGACATCTACCCCCAAAGTATACCCTGACAGCCACATTGAATGAACTAAGATACAAATCAATACAGTACTTTAGTATTTATTTATTTATTTATTTATTCATTCATTCATTTATTTTATGCACTTATATCCCACCCATCGTCCGACTTGGAACTCTGGACGGCTTACAAAACAGCACAATAAAATAAAAACCAACAACAAATACAATAAAAAGGAGGGGAGGCAAGACCCTCCAACGGGGGATGAAGCAGGCAGCAAAGAAGAAGGAGGAAAAAACCAAATAGACTTAAATAGAAAGGTCACCAAATGCTCCCTAAAGAGGTGAGTTTTCAATGCCTTCTTAAAAGCAGGCAGGGACCCTGCAAGGCGCAGCTTACTGAGAAGATGGTTCCACAGCGTGGGGCCCACCACGGAGAAGGCGCGGGCACGTGTACGCGATTTCCGTACCTCTCTGGGCGTGGCCACCCTCAGTGAGCGCGCCTGCGCCATTCTCGTGGGCCTTGGCACCCAGCATAAAGCAATGCATGTGACAGAAAGACATACAGAGTGGCCTCGCTGCCAGCTGGGTGGTATAAAAGTCCAATAAATAGGTAAATAAATAAATACAGAGTGGGGGATGGAAAAAAGTAGAGGGGGGGATGTGATAGCACTTTTCTGCTCCTTGAAAGGCTGACATATGAAGGAGAGACCGGATCTGTTCTCAGACATCCCAGAATGCAGGACATACAACAATGAGCTCAACTTCCAGGAAGCCAGATTTTCACTGAATATCAGGAAAAACCTCCTAACTGTTAAAGTAATATGGCAGTGGAACCAATTGCCTCAAGAGGTGGTGAGCACTCCAACACTGGAGACATTCAAGACAAACCTAGACAACCACCTGGCAGATATCCCTGCCTTGAGCAGGAGGTGTGACTTGAAAGCCTTGTAGGACTCTTCTGACTTCATGATTTCTATGATTCTAAGAACATCCCATCAGTTTCATCACTCTCTGGGCTCATTAGAATTCTATTCTCAACAACTCAGAACTAATTACTAAACTGTCCATCCATAAATCAAGCACAATAGAGCCTTTCCCAAGGGAATGGTGCTGCTTATCAGGCAAGTAATTTCTTTTTACTTTTATTTTATTTTTTTAGGTTAAGCCCTGAGCTGAAATGCAGTTACTTCCTTGAGATAAGCTGGTCTGCTGAGACAAATCCTGCACACTGTTGTGCTGATATACTTGTGCTACAGCTGGAGCTCCATGGGACAACATGTAATAGTTCTGTTCTGTTCTCCTTTTGAAAAAGAAGAGCATGGGCACACTCACCAGATGACCTCAGACTGTCAGTCTTGAAGCAGCCTAGCCCAGTCCAGTAAAAGAGACAAGCTGTGCACTCCAGCAAGGCACAACTTGTGCTGTTCTTTAAGGTTCCCTTTTCTTCCTTCCTCTTCCCTCTTCCATTATCTAAAGCAATACCAGCTGTTATGGAGTGGTTATTTCATCTGATGAAAATGTATTCTCTACCTTAAGCCTATACTTCAGCCAGTCAGCACTGCCAGGAAATGACTTTCCCGTTGGCCTATTAATAATATAATGAGGCCCAAAATTGTTTCACTGATTGGGACTTCTGTAAACTTGAGGGAGCACTTGGGGTTTCCTTTCCTCCTTCGATTGAGTTTGGTATTACACTCTAGTTCCCTGGATGACTCTGAATGAGTCCAGCTTTAAGCAATGGATGAGAAGCCAGGAATATAACATAATAGCATTGAGGTCCCTTAATGACTGAAAGTGTTTTGCTTGACAGCCAGGCTAGCAGCTCACGGTCTGAAGGGTTCTGTAACCAGAGGGTTTTCACCGTTCAAAACATTATACTGAAATCTGTATGAATACATCGTGCTCAGACAATTTAGATCAAAGGACAGCTCTGGTGTGCATGGCTCCAAATCAAAATGTGACCTGCTGTGAAGAGACTGATAGGGTAGAGGCCCTCTCAGCCCGAGAGCCATCCCTTGACACTGGGAGACGTGAAAGACTCTTAGAGCATAAGAGCATAACAGGGAGAAAGCCCAAAACATAATGGCAATAACTTAACTTCTGTAAATCAAAGGGAACATGTGGAGATAGAGGAAACAGAGCAAGTGAAGGAGGCAAAAGGCTCATATACCAAGGAAGGAGTAGAGAAACCTAAGGAAGAGGAAAAGACGACCTCTTTAGAGAAAGAACTGACTACTGTATACTGTTTCAATATGTACCATCTATCATGATAGCATTGATAAACTAGAACCTACACAAAGCTCCCAATTGCATTTTTCCAACCCAGAAATAGAATCTTTTAGACTGAAACCTTGCTCAGTCCTTTATTATTAATAGCTATGTCCATTTTTGCTTGATCTCTACCATTTCTATTCTCCCCCTTCACTTAGGCGTTATGGTTGGGTTAACAATTGGGAAAGTATAGTCTTTGTATTGGAGGGGATGCGTTGAGAGAGTGGGGGAGAGGTGCCTTGTTGAATATCTGTTCAACTTTCCTTGCACCCAAGGTACCAGGGCAGCATATTAGTGTCCACACAACATCAGGCTGAAGTTAGTATCTACAGAGTCGAAAGTGGAACAGAAGCATTTGCTTTCAAGGTTGTTGTTTTTAACACCTCTGCCAGCTGGTGACAATTTTTGCTGTTCTTCACTGCTTGTGTGGATCCAAGTACTGTGTGGTTCTGTGCTGATCTGCACATTTTGTGGGAGGGTGTCATTTCGTAGTGTTTCCTTATGGGTATTTCCCCCCTGCTGGTCAGTCTCCTTTTCCATGTCAATGACTACAAAAAACAAGGAGGGAAGGGAGGAGAGAATCAAGGAGTCAGGGGGAGAGGGCGGAGGCAAACGGTGAAGGCAACCTGCACCCAGAGAGGAATGACA
Source organism: Phrynocephalus versicolor (assembly GCA_023846285.1). Taxonomy (NCBI): domain Eukaryota; kingdom Metazoa; phylum Chordata; class Lepidosauria; order Squamata; family Agamidae; genus Phrynocephalus; species Phrynocephalus versicolor. The sequence continues at coordinate 11,784,940 of JAHTLZ010003399.1, read as the reverse complement.
GAGAGACATTTCAGATGTGTATGGATCGGCAGTGCCAAAAGGAACCTGTGTTTCCAGAACTATCAGCAACAAGCCCCTTCCCGTGTATGGACACAAATACTGAGTTATCTATTCAAATATGGAACAAAAAAATACCAGGACCGTCCATAACAACTTCAGGATGGCCAGAGCTTGGCACCGTGTGGCCAAGTCCTTGGTTGAAGTGGGAGGGAATTGTGTGATGGGGCAAAGGACAAACATTATTTCCTACTGAATGGGACCCACTGAATTTGGCATAGAAGCTTGACCAGAAAGCAAACTTCAATACACCAGAAGACTTACCTCTGGAATAAGGATTCAATAGTAATCTTAAAACGCTGCATGTTAGATCTAGGCTGCTCTGGGTTTTTCCAGGCTCTAAGGAACTGACAGGTGTTGACTACTGAGTGACGTCAATCAGAGGTCTTTGTAGAGGTCTCTACAGAGAAGAACTCACAGTGAAGTCTGCTATGTTTCATTTCCAAAGCCAGAACACATAAACTACAGAGCAAAGTCCTCCCTGCAGTGCTCCAGAATGGCTGCTTGCTTTGTCTTTTGTTACCTGTTTCAAATCTTTCTCTGGCAGCAGTGTGGGTTTTTTTCTTGTGTTACTTTTTAAAAACTGCCCCCCAAGAAGATAAGGTGGGTAGGTTCGGGCTGGAATAGATGACAACTGGCCAGCTGGTCAGCAATGAGCCCAGAGCTCTTTGAGAATAGATGGGATTAGTAGTCCAGGAGCCTCCAAATACTGTGCAAGCATTTCACTAGCAGCAAGCTTGCTTCTAACATGTGCCTCAAGAGCCTACTACCCACTTGTTTGGTCTAAGTATATAAAACATCCAGGAACACTTTCCCAGGCATGGATATAAAAGGATGAGATCACTTTTGGTTGAGTGAAATGACCTTACTAGCTGGGTTGAATGGATTGGTCTTACTGGAACACACATAGGGATTATTCTGGTGTGAGGAGAAGTTGAACGCACTGGCTTTGACTTTCCTGCTGCTGGTTCTTTAGAGAAGCACACTGTGGCCCCAGTTCCACAGTTAAGGCAAATGAACAAACCACATTGACTAAAACTAGGTTCCTTTTGTCACAGGAGCATTTATTTATTTTATTTATTTATTTATTGTATTTATACCCCGCTTATCTACAATGTGTACTCTAAGCGGCTTACAAACATCAAGGCCTCAATAGCCATAAAATTACAAAAGACAAGATAATCAAATAATAATGACACTAAACAGATTAAAAGCCTAATAGCACCTCAAGGCTAAACAATGATAAATAAAATAGTTTGCGATGGCGGAGGAGAAAAGAAAAAACAAACAAAAAAAAAACCAAAAAGTTAAAAATCGCCAAAGGCCTCCCGGAAAAGGTAGGTCTTTAACGCCTTCCGGAAGGCCAGCAGGGACTCTGCAGAGCGCACTTCACTGGGGATGGAATTCCAGAGGCTAGGGGCCGCCACTGAGAAAGCCCGGGTCCGAGTACTCGTCCTCCGGGCTTCACGAGGGGTGGCGACCCGAAGCATGTGCGCTTGCACCTGCCGAACGGGACGGGCCGAGATTGATCGCTGAGCATGAACAGTTAACAAAGCAGGACCAAACAAGGCACTGCAGTTTAGATGGTGATGGACTCAGAATGAAAGCTAGCCAGCCTCCTAAAAGAATAAAAATAACCAAGGCCAGCTTAACATACTTGGGTGCCTGAAGAGGATCAGGAAACACCACCACCCACTCAAGTCAAGGCGCATAGCACCTAAAGGCAACTAAGCTATTTTAGCACATGAATCCAGAAGTTCCACAAAGACCTATCCTCACCCCAAAAGCAAAATACTTAAATAACAAACTGGTCAATGAGAAGTTGCTGTCCTTTCATGACATCCCCATCTACTGACTTAAGTAATCACCCTGCCTACTGGTAGAGCTAGTTATCTTGCCCACAATTCATTGACTATCCCCATGGAGCAGACTTTCCCCAAACAACTTCAGAACAGTTGGGGTATCAGCCTGCAACACAAGGAACAACTGATCTGAGTTACAGCGGTAATCCCCAGTTCTGGCTGGTTTGCAACGTTTTGCAGAATTTGCTGACAGCAAAGTTTTGCTCAAAGAGCAGACCGCTCCCAAACACTTCAAAGCATCCAAGGGATGAATCACCATGGCTACCAAAATCCCTCCTATAATGGGGTGTCTACTTTGAAACTTCAAGCTCGCCAGGCTTTTGTTTGCATCTGACTGACACTGAATGGATCTCCTGTACAAGCAGTTTCTTTGGTACCCAAAGTAGCTCAAGTCAAATTAGTAACTAGGGCAATGTAATAACTCACAGGAACATAATATTTAAAGGGCACACATTCATCCACACATCATAATCTGAATAGCACGAGGCCTACAGAACAAGGAATTCAATTTTTTTGTTTTTCTGTTAAGTTGTATAAACTTTGATAAAATTGTAACATACAATTATCTTCTAGATTTAGAAGGAAACTTGAAAACTGAATACCAGCTAGCAAACCGAAGACTGATGCGCCCATGGTGGCCACTAATGCAAATTCAATTAGCATGTAAAGATGCTCTCAAGTCACAAGGATTTTATAAAGAATAGCAACAATTTGATAAAATATTACTATCCTTGGAAGACAAACTAATTAAAAAAACTTTATAGCTTCTTGCTAGAATGGAAAATGGAAGACAAGCAAGTGAAAGAAACAATGCTATGCTGGGCCAAGAATTTTGGTTATACAACTAAGCTAGAGAAATGGCAAACACTATGGAATATTAATGGCAAATTAACCCTGGCGACTTCTTATAAAGAAAACCTATATAACATATTTTATCGTTGGCACCTACCACCAACTAGATTAGTGAAAATGTTCACAAATCTGTCCAATAAATGCTGGAAATGTAAGAACCATGACTTGAAGGACAAAGGGCACTCATTCAAAGATGAGGATGTACACATATTAGACAGGGAGGATAGGTGGTTTAAGAGAGGTGTCAGGGAAGCCACTCATGTATCATAAACCCCTCTCTCAACAGAGGTGGGGGCCTCAGGCACAGTCTACCTGCTACTTACCAGGCAGTGATTTCAACAATCTCCAGACAAACCAAAACTACTTCACACCTCCACCAGCATGGTCATAGATAATGACCCATACTTTATGGGTTTCAGCACCTTAGCCCATTGTTCACCTAATGGCCTATTGAGACTATTATCCACCTGACAAGCAGATTCAGGCCATTGTTCATCTTATGAGCCTATTTCAGACCAGGGTGACATAAGGTCAAAGTGAACTATAAAATGGAGGACTCACAACTAGCTTTCCTCAGATTGACGAAGCTGTTTGGACAAGCAGCGAAACATTTCAGTCTCTCAAGATAAGAAGTCCAGTTGCCATCACTCAACTTCCAAATAAATTCACCTGAATGACTGAGAATGTTCACAGACATAAAGAACCATAATGGGACCATAATGGTGGTCCTATGCGAGGACAAAGAAATACTAGGTTAAAATACACAGGTGACTTAGAGAAATAACCAACCTGAATATAGAATTTAAACCTGAAATGTTTTCAATTAGGTATTACACCAGAAAATGTCAATAAACAAGAAAGATACTGCATATCATATTATAAATTTTGACTGCTGCCAGAATAGATACCCTGAGCACACCTGATCTCGCCTGAGCTCGGAAGCTAAGCAGGGCTGCCCCTGGCTAGTACTTGGATGGGTGACCACCAGGTAATGCCAGCTGATGTAGGCGCCTGGAGTCGGAACTGGCAAGCCACTCCAGTATTCCTGCCAAGAAAACTCCATGGACATAGGATCACAAAGAGTCAGTCACGAATGTAATGATACAACAAATGTGAAAAAATGAAAGCACCATGCATGCAAGGTGGATGTAATTATTCAAAAAAAATTAGACTGTGCTGAAATTGATAGAATGACAATGAGAATTAAAGAAAAAGAGGACTGTGAGTACTATTTGTCATGGAATAGATTTTATGAGTGGTTTGAGAGAAGAAATAGTGCATTAGGTGGAGTTGAGACATGATGTAACTAATACAATGTACTGTACACTCAGACATGATGAATGACAACTGGAACTTTTTAGTTTTATTTGATATGTGTAATATATAATGATGATTTGATTGTTTAAATAATAAACTAAGAAAGAAAGAAAGAAAGAAAGAAAGAAAGAAAGAAAGAAAGAAAGAAAGAAAGAAAGAAAGAAAGAAAGAAAGAAAGAAAGAAAGAAAGAAAGAGAAAGAACAGGGAACTCAATCTTATCCAATTGTTTCATTTTATGTATAAATCTTGCCCAAGTAAAATACGCACATAAAACATGCATGAGATGGTCAGTACCATTGTTGCATTATTTCCAATTTCCATAAAGCAAAAGCAAAGTGCTCTACTTATATACCGCGCCATAGTGTTTAAAGTACTCTCTGGATAGTTCGCAATTTTAATTATGCAGGCTACACATTGCACCCCCCAGCAGGCTGGGTACTCATTTTACTGACCTTTGGAGGATGGAAGGCTGTGTGTGAACCTTGAGCCGGCTACCTGGAAATGAACCCCAGGTCATGAGCAGTTATAGCTACAGTGCAGTTTAACCACTGTGCCACAAAGCCAAACTGTGAGCTGGATACTCTGCACGGTATGGTGCCAAGTTCAAGGCAATATCCCAAGCTAAATTTCTGCTGGAAGAAAGGGGGGAAATGGTAGAAGCGAGAAGGGGGGAGTTCCTTTACCCACTCCAGTCTTGCATAAAAAAAACAAACCCTGCTGTGGAGGTTTGGAAGTTAGTGTTTTTGTTTGTGGGAGCAGATCCAAAAACTGCAGGGAGGAAAGGCTGACATTGTGATAGCACAGCACAAGTGTCTCATTGGATTTGGACCAATTTTGTGGTACTATACTCTTTCTTTCTTTTTCTTTTTCTTCCTTCCTTCCTTCCTTCCTTCCTTCCTTCCTTCCTTCCTTCCTT